>VZTN01000732.1:132571-157759 GCA_013400515.1 Erpornis zantholeuca
TAAATAGATAAATAAATGGCTATATAAATAAATAGACAAATAAATAAACAGATAAATAAATGACTATATAAATAAATAGACAAATAAATAAATGACTATGTAAATAAATAAATAGACAAACAAACAAATAAATAAATAAATTAAATAAAGCAATGGGACCTTCAAATAAATAAAGCAACAGGTCCTTACAATCTGATCATTAGCACTTAATGGCCTTAAAATGTGTTTTCCTTCTGACAGGATGCTAAAAGTCTCTCCTGTAAGGAATAATGAAGGAAGTGTAATGGAAGGACAAGCAATGGAGTTCCCAGAGCTGCTTGGTATCTGCAACAGAGATCTCGATCCAGTGGCTAATTGCTGATGCAGTGGCTAATTGCTCAGCATCACCTTCTGCCCCACATGTGGCAGTCACTTGGGACAGGGCTCCTTGTTGGCACAGCTCCCTTCCCCTCCACACATCCCTGCCATTATTCCAGATGCTGGCTGGACTATGGAGCAGCCTCCCACCACCTGCAGAGAGTTCTGCTGCTTCCCCAGCAGCCCCAGGACCTCTTCTGGCCCCACAACCCCAAACCCACCAGGCAAATCCATCACCTTGAGGCCTTAAATGGCTCCCCAGAAACAGAGAGCAGACAGGAATAAAGGAATCAAGGAGGGATTGGTTGGAAAGGCCTTCAGAGGTACACTCTGGGCTCCAGAGGCTCCTGCCTCAGTGCATCCCAACATGGACAAGGACAGCTCCCGAGTTCTTCCCACTTGGATCTCAGCATCAATTCCCCAAGCAGAAGCCAGGCAAGGATGGAATTTGCCCAAGCTTGCCCCCCTGTCCCCAAGATTGTGGTTTGCAGTTGTTGGGCCTAGGAGGGTCTGGGTGTCCTTGGAGAGCTGGAGAGGCTTTGTTGTGTGTGTGTGAGCATGAGAGAACAGCACTGAACGAGCTCCAGGGAACTGCAGAGTGACACTGGGCAGGGCAGGGCTGGGAACAGAGAAAAGTTCACACCTAAGGCATCAGGCTGTCCACAGAGGGCAAGGCAAAGCCACCCTCGGTCCCTCCTGGGTGACACCACCCCTGGCCTGGTGCTGCTCTGCCATCAAAGTTTAGTAAGAGCTGTTTCCTCCCCATTATTGAGTGTGGAACAGGATGTCCTCACCAAGAACCACAGCATGACCCCCAGGTTCAGCCTGGTCAGCCAATTTATCTCACTAATTGGCTGTGCTAAAACACTGAGAAACTTTGGGGCTGCCCTGAAAGTTTTTGGGGCTGTTTCAAGGAGGATTTCCCAGGACATTCTCAGGATCTGCGTTCTGCCTCCCGAACATTAGAGAACATTTCAAAGGAGCACAAGCTACTTGTGTGGGTAAAGCAAGGCAGAAAAAGCCACCCAACACATCAGGGTGTTCAGATAAATCTGGGAGTCTCTGTATAGCAATTTATGCTCCAGCAGCCACTGCATAGAAACAGCTTTTGTATCCAATTTAAAAACATGAATGTTCCGTCCTTACCCTAGAGCTTAAAGACAATTTACAGAAGTAGGGCACTATGAAGTATTGCCACAATAAACTGCTGTTTTACTTCCCTTTTACAGCAAAAATTAGGGGAACACTGCAACTGTTGTCAAGCCTTAAAATATGTTTGCAATAAAATAGAAGCCATTGGCTTTCTTTAATTTCAATGGGTTTCTTCATTATTCAAAAGCCTCTTTAAATCTTTCATAGATTCAAATCTGGTTCTTTAAGAAGAAATACATAATCCTTCAGTAATTAATCTAAGTGTCTGGCTTCTAAAAAATTGAGCATTGATGGTCCTTCTGTATTTTTCTCATGGAAGGAGGAGGCATTTTAATTCTTCAAAACTGGCTTATTGGTTCTTTTCTGTTGGCAGGAGTTTGAATATATTACAAAATGCTTTTCTGGTAATACCCTTCTAGAATTAATGAAGGAACACCTTGTAACTGGTTACTATGAATTAATGAGAAATTCATCCTGGTGGCTGGAGATTTACTTGGATATGAAAGGAAGTTCATAGAAAGTTGCTGTTTATTTAACCACATGAAAGTTCCTTAGTAAAGAGTGAGGATACAGTGAGTTAATACAGACAAGAAGAATTATTTTCATGTTTTCAGTGAATGAAAGGAATTAACTAAATGTTAAGTAATATCTAAATACAACACAGAGTAGCTCTAAAATAGCCAGGCTGGATTATTTTAATTAGCAATAAACAGCACTTCACTGCATGATTTGTCCCTCTGAAAACAACAGAAATAGAGGATTAATGTCCAGCAATGAGATTGTCAAAATTCAAATCCTCTGAGCCTTTGAGGAAGAGCTCCCTGGATTTCAGAAGCCTGGGCTTGGTGGTTTGGTCACACCTGGACACCAAGTGATGGCTGGAGGTGGAGAGAAACTTCTCTCATTGCCATAAAAACCAGTGAGTGGAATTACAGCTTCATCTGCTGCTTTTTGTGTGATGAGGAATGGACAGAAGGTGTTTTCTAGCTGTGTAAATTAAAATGTTGGAGAGAACTAGGAGTGGATTTATCAGAAACCTCTGGTTCAGCTCACCCCAGGCACTGCAGAGGGCAGGAGAGTGATGTCTCTTCATGGTCTGAGAGCCCTGAGCTGGGTGGGCTTTGGGCAAACAAGCACCTCGAGTCTGCCTCTGACAAACACAATTTTAAAGTGATCCAGGCATGGAAGAGTTCTTGATGTCTTTGTGTGAAGAATTAGCTTTAAACAGAGGGAGCAAGGAAAAAAAAAAAAAAAAAAAGAAAAGAAGATAAAACCAGGAAAAATCTCAGTATGGGGGCTGACAGATATTTGGATTTTAGTAAAGCATTTGACACTGCCTCATGAAATCTTAATTGGAAAATTAATTCGAGTCAGCTTGGCTGCAGACAATGGTGTGTGGGTTGAATGTTGGCTAAAGCACAAATGAAAAAAATGCTGATAAACAGCTGGTAACAAGATGGGTGGAAATGTCCAGTGGGGTAACACACACTGATTGTTAGTCTGAGTTTACTTTATATCTTCATTAATGGCTTAGAAAAAAAGACACAATCAAGATCTTAATTAAACACGCAGATTATGCTCATCCTAGAAGGTTTGAAATGTCAATAAGGAGAGCGAGATAAAAAAGGATTGATAAGAAACATGGATAAAACGTGGCCAAAATAGATTCAGCGAGGGAATAAGATTAGTTTACTGCAAACACAAAACCAGCATAACACAGAGCAACTCAAAAGATGAACGATGGTTTATCTTTTAGGAAAGGGAAGAGTGGCAGTGGATAAGAGAGCTGGAGGATGCTACAGCAATTACAAAAAGTAAAATGCAAGTTCAGGATCCAGTGCCCTTTGCATCCAATGGAAGTTCAGCCATGGACTTCAAAGGATTTTGGGCATGGCTGGCAGTCCCAAAGCAGGGATTATCTGCAACCTTGTTCTGGCCACTGCATGCAACTCCAAGAGATGCTGTCCCAGAAAGATGTTAAATTGGCAGCAAATCAGAGAGGAGACAGAATAAAAAATGAAGGGGTTTTGTGAGAACTGAAGTGGGAAGAAAAACGAAGAGAATTAAGCAGTTATAATTTGGCCAAATAAGGAATAAGCAGGACCACAATAACAGCTTTCAAATGTCTGAGGACATAAGCTTGTATAAAGGATAATAATTATTCTCTCTGTTACATGGCAGAATGATTTTAACAGGTGAAGGGAATATATTATGGGGGAAGAAAGACATTTGATGTAAATACCAGGAAATGCTGCATATTAAAGTGTTGAATAATAGAGGAGATGGAAGTCCTGTGGTCTGGGATTTCTGAAACTCCGACTGAATGCCAGCTATTGAAATGCAGAGAGGAATCTCTTCCAGTCCCCAGGACACCAGGAAACACATCTGCCTCAAAAAGATTAGGATCTTCTCCCAGCCTCTTCCTGTGCAAAGCTCCATATGTTTTAAAGCCCACACCAGGAGATGCAGAAATATCAGAGGATAAATTGTTCTAAATGGCGAATAAAGACCTCTCAGATCTCCTGATTGTGCAACCTCCCCTCTGCTCCCACCCTCTCTGACTGAGATCACAGCCTTTTCTCAATGTGCTGCTCAAGTCAATATCTTCCAATGCTTTGGTCTATTCAGGACAAAAAAAAAAGCTTTACTGGGGTGGAAAATTGGGATATTTGTAGCAGCAACCCAAAGATTTATTAGTAGAAGACATATTTTACCTTAATTTGTCCTGGACTACTCTTGTTTTCTTTTTTTTTTTTTTGCTAGAAATACTGTCTAGACATGGTGTAAGTCTTCTTTTGTGGGGTTTTTCTTCTCTGGCCTCGTTTTTTTCTTAGGTTTTTAGAGTCTAAAATTACTAACAACGCTAAAGACCATTAGTAAATTTGCTTATTTGCATGTGCCCACTCATTCACACAGAAAAGAGTTTGACTAAAAATACGAATCAAAGAGAAAAATATAAAAATCTGACTTTTATTCCATCACAGAGTCCATGATAGGAGAGAGAGCTATTTCTATCCAGCAATTCCTGCCTTTTTCCACCCCCGGCACTTTGGTTCCCAGCTCTCCACCAAACGTAGGCAGCACAGACAAATTTCAGCTAATAAATAAGGAAAGCTTTTCTTTTCCTCCCCTTTCAGCGTGCAAAAGGCAATTTTAAATACAGCTAAATATTTGTAAACGTGGGAAATGCCAGTGTAAATGATCCCAAGCTTATTCATTTTGATTTCAGCATGGCTGTTTCCACTGGTGGAGGGTCCATACCCTGGGGTATTGCAGTGTGGGTTAAATCACAGCACTTCACCCACTTTAGTACCAGTTTTAATGATCAATACTGCGCTTAGGCAACACTAAATCAGATTTTAGACTTTAGACATGGCTACAGTCTATGGTGGAACACGTTGAAAAATACTCTTTGGCCATTTCTGTCTTGATTTGACACTAATGGACAATGAATTGTGGATTGAGGAGGTCCTAGGGAAGGTTTTCCATGTCTAAGTGTAAATCAATGTATTTCACTATAGCAAAACAGATTTTGTACATCTGCAAGGGCATATAAATTTATGCCTGGAAAATCAGCACATCCTGCACTGCAGAAATCAGAGATGAGAAGCTGAGTATTCACTGTCAGTGCTGCAGGAAAGGCAAGGACACAACACCTGAAGGCACAAGCAGGACAGGAAGGAGCACAAGCAGGGAAAAGGTGACATCAGTCCAGGGAGCATTGCTGAGACCTGTGTTGGAACCACCTGCTCCAACAGTTCTGCAGCCTAACTTCCAGAGAGACACAGAAAATAGGAAATATTCAGAAAAAGGAAGGTGGGATGCCTGGAAAAGATATTTTATGGAGGGAAAGTTACGGAGCTGAAGGTATTTGGTTTATATGAGTGTGGTTTAGGAGATGACTCTCTCGAAGTCAGGGAAGCACTGATGTGAGGAATCACATAATAATAAGTTATTAATAGCAGTAATTCTTCTGATCCTTACACAAACTGTGAGAGCAGCATGGATGGAGCCCCACAATCCTGGGAGTCAGAGTTCAGAGTGGGGGGTTCTGTGCTCAGCCTCAATAAATTCAATCACTGCTCTGATCTGCACTTGCCTGAAAAGACATTCAGGATCAGTCCCAATCCAGACTCAAATTAAAGGCAGTCTTGGATGTATGAACAAATTATAAATACCTGGAAAGAAACAGATTAAGGATTAAGGCTGGTAAAGTAAAGAATTAGCTCAAAATTAAAGGGAAAACAATACATAAACCATAGACTATGAAATGCTCTGACATTCTTGAAAACCAAGATTCTGTGTTTATGCACACTTGTATTATGAACCTTAAAAGCATGAATGTGTTTTATTCCTTGCCAGGTTTGTTCCTCTGCTTGGAAAACATTTATTCTGCTTCTTGTTTACACTGAATTTAGAATTAATGTGGCTGTTCTGGTTGAGCAAAAACAACCTTGACTTGTATTAGGCGTCATTTTATCATGCCAAGATATCTTGTGTAAAAACATAACACAAACAGAGTTCTCAGAATTAAGCTGGTTAATTATTACTACATAAACAGGTCAAGGATCAAGAGAGGCAGTAAATTCTTGTGAAGTGTGTGTAGATTATATTTCCAAATTGCAATACTGAAAGCCAGAGCTGCCTTAATGTGCACAGAAAATGTCTGATATGCAGAGGTGAAATATTGTGGTCTCAGGGAACATTTTTCACAGAATAATAATCAAAATTAAAATGCCAGTAGTTATTTATATAAAATAATGCACTGTTGGAATTAGTGAAGTGTTTCTTAGGTGCAATAATATTCACTGAAAAATGACAGAATCCAAGCCACATTTTCTTGTATACTGTAGAAACAAACAGAAACTCCAACTGAGAGACTCCAGTCTGGTTTCCCAATGAGTTTTTCAACCCCAAACCCATTTCCCTGGTCCAGCTTTCCTGCAGGGCCTGCTCAGACTCTGCCCTCATCACCTTCCCCCAGGATTTCCTCAGGGGAGGTTCCTTTGGGGTCGCTTTGTCTCTTTGCTGCATCCCCCCCACTACAAATCGAGTGTGCAAACGCAATTTTTACATCTCAAACAAGGTTTGATTGCAGCACCCTGCCCTGGGAGGGGCAGAGCGTGGGATGTGGGGCACAGCAGAGGAACCCTGGCTTGGATGTGACAGGGGAGAGACTTTCCTGCTGCAGCTGGCTGGGGTCAGGGGGTCCCAGGACAAGGTCTGGCAGTAAAGATTTCACACTGGAAAACCAAAGTGGTGGTGCCTGGGAAGCCCAGCGAGGTCCCAGCACCCCACCATGGTCTGTCTCCCACAGCATCATCACCACAGCTCCTGGTGGTGTCATTAGCAATCACCTAATGAGCTAATTGTGGTGCTGGAGTGGCTCTGCCCTCTGCTGCTGCCAACACCCGTGTGTGGTTTACCACGGAACAGATCATAAAATCCCAGAATGGTTTGGGTGGGAAGGGACCTTGTTGGAGTCCAGGGAAGCCTGGAAGCTCCTTCTGCTCCTCTGGTGGTTTCTNAAAAGTGAGTATAGAAAAGACATATCAATAAGATGAGGATTTACTGCTGTTGGGAACAAAACAAAGCACGTAGAGTTTTCTTAATGGCCAATATTAGATATAAAATTAGCTGTTGTGAGCTGCCATTGCCTTCCTGCACTTGTGCTCCTGGAGGTCACAGCTCTGGCTGTGCCTCCGAGTCTCTGATAAAAGAAAAATAAACAACCTTGAAAAAGCAGAAAAGAAGCCTTGTTTCATCTTTTTGGGACTTGGGACACCGAAGAAGCAAGAAAACCAAACCAGGGACTGTCAGGAAAACAAACAAACACCGACAGGACCTTAAATTCTATCCCATCCCACACCCTACCATGGGCAGGGACAATATCCACTGTCCCAGGCTGCTCCAAGCCACACCCAACCTAGCTTGGAACATTTCCTGCCACTCCTAGTCTCAGCTTTGGCCATGGTCACCTTTGAACCTTTTAAGATGTTTACTGTTTCATTTCAAGGAATCAAGAGCATAATAACAGCACACTCCTGAGGCTGGGAATGGTGAGGTCATGCAAGGAATGCTCCTTAGGCTGGGAATGGATGTTGTGGAAACAGCTGGAGCCAGCCAAGGGTTATCTCCTGCTCAGCTTCCTTGAGTTGTTCTAGATGGCCAAAGCTCAGGGCTAAATAAATGGCTCAGACTCAAAGCTTTATAATGCAGATGGTAAATACACACAGGACTGAGAATGCAGTCCAGCAACAACGTGAGAGTGACAGCCCTGCTGATCTGCTCAGGACTCAACAGTGGAGTTTCTTCAACTGGAATTGTTTTTCAGACATTTTCTTTCTGGAGGTTTTATATTCAATTATTTTACTCACGGGAAACAGTGTTATAAAAAACCCCAAAACAACTATTTTCCTTTTTGTCAGAAAATGGGAAGTGGAAAAGAAAGGAGTTCAATGCCCCAGCAGCTCCCTGAGCAGAACCAGCCCTTCCTCACAGAGCTGATGTCCCACACTTGGACAGCTGAGCAATACCAGACATGAAAATTGAATAATTGAGTTCTTCTACATTTTAATGCTTCTTTATCTCTAATAAAAGCAATGTGAAATCTAAATTCCATTCAAATGATAAGTCAACCCCATGAATTAAAGCTCCAAACAGTTTTACAAAACAATTAAATCAACATGCATGTATTTTGCTGGGACCTTGGAAAGGACTTCAAAACTAATAAAAATCTCTGGTCCTATCAGTAACTATAAAAAAATCTGCAACAACAGGGAAAGGTCTCAGCAAAGTGGGAAGAGCACAGATGTGTAAACACAGCTGAGCAGAAATTGTGTGTGTGTGGTTCATTCACTTGTTTGCCAAAGCGCCATTACTTCAGTGCATTATTTACAGATAAAAAATAGCACATCCTTGCAGTCATGTGGTGTCTCTGGCTCCTTAGCCTGCTTATCTGACAGGTTACCCAGCAATTCTGGGCATAAATGATTTGGCCACTGCAGTCATCAGCTCTTGGCCCAGGAAAACTCTTTTATCCAAAGAAAGGAGCAGCCAGACGGGGAAAATCAGCTCTCAAGGTTGGTCTTTTTCTGCTTCCTTTTCATATCCAAGAGTGCTGAGCGTGGGCGAGGTGGAAGTGCTGATGTGATCAGACAGGCAGCTCGCAGTAAATAAACAAAGCCCTGCTGTCCCCTCTGCATTTCTGGGTTAATTTGGTGGCAGCACCACGGCTCTGACATTTCGGCGGGCGCAGGACGGGAGCAGCACGGCTGGAGGGGCTCTGCTGGTGCCCTTTAGTCCTGGACTCTGGACTCTCCCCTCCTTGGTGCCACAGGGATGGTGGCTGGCACCTGACCAGAGCAGCTGGAGGGTGTTCAGAGCTGCAGACAGCCAAGGGAATCCGGGAAAACCATGGAATTGCACCCAGAGCCTGGAGCAGGTGCTGGATAGGCCTGGCCCTGTGTTTAGGCTGCTAACAGAGCAGGGATTAAAGGTGTTCAAGCAGGGATCCTCCCCTGTGGGCACCCCAAAGGACAATTAGCTGATTGCTGATGGGGAAAATTGTCATTTCTGTGCACAAAATAAAGAAAGGTTTGGGTTGGAAGGGACCTTAAGGATCATCTCTGCCCTGGCAGGGGTGACACCCACGGGGTCAGGTTGCTCAGGGAATGTTCTGGAGAATGGATAAATACTTGAATCTATTCAAAACTTTACAGTTCTGTTTTAATACTGAAAAATCTCATCTTAGACATCCACAAAAAGGACATGCAAACACCTCTGGGGTGTGTTAGGGCACACTGAGAGGCTCTATAAAATGTACAGGCACGGGGGAAAGCCAGGGGATGGTCTGCACCCAGCTCATGTGGGGTCACCCTGTGCAAAGGAGAACAGTGTGGGAACAAACAGAGCTGCAGAGGAGGAAGAGACATCATCTAAATCTGTTGTGGTCAAAAAAAAACAACAAACCCTTATGTCAACCTTAAAAGTGCACAGGAAAATCGGAGGAACAATTAGCATTAGGTGGTGTAAATTAACGAGGTAATGAAACTGCACTGAGAGAGAGAATCGTCTCTTTTTAAAGGATTAGCAGGACATCCAGGTGGAATGGAAATATTTTAAATGTCAGTCGCTTGACCCCACTGGGAGTTTCCCAATCAATCACCAAAAATCCAGGCATAAGGAGTGCACTCACAGCTGTGCTGCAGCTCCTGCTCCCTGCCCATCTCCCTCTCAGGTGTGTGTGCAAGGTGTGCTGCCAAGGCCAGGAAGGGAGCACAGCCCCCTGAGCTCACCTGCTGCTCCCCCGGGGCACAGGAGGGGTGCCCAGAGGGTTGATTCTTCCCAAGTGTTTTCCTTTGTGCTGCAGTCGTGCCGTGAGAGCAGCAAAGCTCAGATCACTGGGGTTTGCCATCACTCCACGGTGCTTTTCCAGCATTCCCACTGCTCCTGCTGGGGAGGCTCTGAGATTTCAGGGAAGCTCCTTGGAGGCTCTTTGCAGGTAATCCTTGGTCACAGCTCAGCAAGGCCCTGCTCATACCCCAGAGCTTTCTTTCACAGTTAAAAATTCCAGTTATTAATGTGACCTGAGCACTGAGGAGTATCTCTCCCTTCTTCTCCAGCTTCCTCAGGGCATGTAAATTGTACTCAGCTTTTTTCCTCTCCCTTTCCTCTCCCAGTGACCTCAAGGGCACCTGCAGCAGCCAGGGCTGGCACAATTAAGTTAATCATTGCCTGCTGCAGCCGTGGGGTCGATGCTGCAGGTAACTCAGTGATTAACACCCCTGATCCTGCACTGCTGGTTCCTAAAATCTTTGCATTCTTCCTCCTGGGGTTAATCCCATTTTACAGATGGTCTTTGGATCCTGGAGAAGCCAGGCTGCTCCAGAGCTCCTCATCCTCTCCATCTTTGCATGAACCCTTTTCAATTACCAGCACTCTTGTTTTACTGAGAAATAGCAGCAAATCATTGCATTTCTAAGAATTCTGAAAAATAAAGTTCCCAGGCTTCCCCAGCTGTAAAAGCCTCAGAAAGGCTTCTCTTCTCTTCCCTTGTCTACACTCGGTTTTCTCTGGCAGAAGTGTGGCTGCTGCACAGCAATTTTCCTTCCATGTTTTTAAAGTGGCTGATTTTAATTGGGATGTATTTTCCCCTGTGAATCCTTCCAGTCAATATGGAATTACAGAAAGCAGCTTTTTGAAGAGAAATTATATCTGGAGATGTTTCCATTGAGTGTGGGTGTCTCCTACACAGATTTTTCTGTCTCTTGGTGGCATTATCATTTTTCATCACCTGTGCTCTACCAGCCTGACCTCAAAGAGATAAAATGAAAATAATGATGTAATATTTTTGATCCTTCCACATCAAGGAAGGAATGCTTACAAATAAGGACAGGGTGGACAAAGTTTACTTGGATGATGGGGAGAAAGCAAATTTTTTCTTATCCCCAAAAGGCTGAAAATAGGTTGGAATAGCTTAGAAATGTGTTTTCTTCATATAAGTTTAACACAAAGAAAGGGAAAACATAAAAGTTGTAATAAAAGTTGTAATAAAGTTGTAATAAAAAGAGATTTATATATATTTATGTGGAAAAGGCAGTAAAGTTTCTAATCATGAGTGACTGTCAAGTGCTCTTCCATAAGGGATCATCAAAACTTCACCACTGCTAATTTTGAATAGAGGGCGAATTCTTTGCACATGTTACACAAAACCTGAAATAAAATACAATTATTGACTTCAGTTCTCCACTGTCCTCAAAAGGGGAAAAGGACCATGTAAGCTGGGAAAGCTCCCAGGTGTGTTTTTGGAAAAATGAGTTGGTTTAGGTGTTCTGCACCAGGCAGCATTATTGATAATGCAAATGCAAATGTTCCAGAGTCCCACATAGCAGTGCAGGTTGATTTTCTGGTTCCTCAGTATGAATTTGATGTTCAGCTCTGTTTCCTGCCAGCTCCTGCTGTCATGGTGCCTGTGAAACAACACCTCCAAGAGAACTTTTTGGCTGGACTGACTGCTAATCAATTTTTGTTCTGAATCATGAGCATTCATCAGATTTGGGGTTTTTCTCTTGGTTTATGTGCCCAGGATGTTTGGGTCAGGCTTCTCTGACTGCTGTGCCCATGGCAGCCTGGCAGCTTTTGGGACACTGAGCAGATGAAAGGCTTTTCCTGGTCAAAAAGAACAATTTTTACACTATTCAGAGCTCTCACTGCCCTGAAGACATTCCTGTCTGCTCCTTCAGAATGTTTTCCACACTTTCTGTCTCATGACCAAAACAATTTAAAATCAAGAGGATGTGCAATCACACCAAACTTTTATTTGGGGTTTATTATTTTTTTGCCACATTAAGGATTTTTGGGGTGGTTTTGAAGGATAAGCAGACACTTTTACTGCATGGCTGATTTAATTTTTTTGAACAGTCAAACATCCACCTCTGAATCCATTCATATCCTTATTGATAGACTCATAAATCTTCATCTGGATGAAAATCCCTCTGCTGTTTCTTTCCAGTTGGCTCCATTTGCTGGCTTATTTCCATGCTGAACATCTGCCCACATGTGTGGTATCTCTCAAGCCTTTAAGACAAAGTTTACTTTGGACTTAAAGACTCTTTTTGATGCTGATGCCATTCATTCAGACATAACAGCAACATTTCCCACAGCAGCAGCATGGTTCCCAATTATTTTTTTTTTTTAAAATATATATAAGAGAATAAATATATTCTCTATACAAGAGAAAAATATGTTTTATCTACCTTGCAGAGCTTCAGACTCGCAGGATGTTTAAAAGAAAAAAGAAGTCTTTTTGTTCTGATTTATGAGAAATCACAAGCAATGCAGATTCCCCCCTTGGGATATTTCTAATGAAGTGGAACCACATGCAGATTGAGCTCCCTGCTCGTGTGCCCTGATTGTCTGGTGGGTGCTGTAGCAATTTGAGGCACAGCAGCTCAGGAGCCTGAGCTAAAGCAAGCACCAGGATTTATTGCAGCAGGGAAGTGCAGGATATTTGCCAAGTAAGCCAGGACTCCTTGCATTATGCCAGGGATTTAAGGGGGCAAAAAAAACCCTTCCCAGCAGCAAATCTCAGGGCACTCCATGTTCACCTCAGTGTATAGCAAGAATTAAATCTTTTTTCTTCTCCTTTGTTTTCCCTATCTCACGAATGCATTTTAATCCCTGGCAGAAATTTACCTTTTACCCTGCAAAAGGTAAATTTACCTTTTACCCCGTAAATTTTTTTACCTTTTCAAATTTCCCTAACATGCTTTGGGGATGGATTGGGTCAAAAGCCTTCCAAAACCACCACTGGATGATCTTCATAGGTTTGCTTTTATTCTGTGGGCCTTCCTGATGACACTCAACACATCTGTGGGACGAGATTTTGAACCATTCCAAAGGGAGGGGGAGGATTTCCCCCTCCCCCCCCCCCACTTTACCAGTGTTCTGGGGTTTAATATTCACATTTATCAGCCCATCTGCAACTCTGGACTCGACACAGCAGGAGCTGCTTGTCGATAGTTTAGACAGGAGGAAATCTGAGGATGCCCAACATGTAATTACTCTCTTCCTGGAAGGACAGGTTCACATCTCGCTGAAATAGATGGACAGGAGCAGGCTCCCAAGTGATTTCCAGCAGCTAAAAATGTGGATGTATCCTTCAGGAGACTATCTGGGGAGAGAAAACCTCGGTGCAGCACATAATCTGCCACTGAAGTGTGCTCCAGGAGCCAGGACAGCCCCAGCTCCCACCTGGGAGCTGAATAACCTGAGCTGTGTTCTGGGTGTTGTAACAACTCCTGAGCTGGTGTATTCCCACTGAGCTGCACGAAAGAAAAGGATTCTTTCCCCTTCTTCTTTTCAAGCTGAGCTAAAAGCTTTTTTTCCTTGGAGTGCTTTGAGGGGAGGTAGGAGGCAGCGTGTGTGGCATCAGTTGAGGAGGAGCGTGGACGAGCTACTCAGCACCAGGGAAAAAGTTCAGGGGTAGCTGGGGAAAAACCCTAAAGTCTTTGGGAATATTAAGAGGAGAATAAACAATCAGGTTCTTAGTGATGTAAATTCAACTCAGTCGTCTTCAAGTGTGACTCTGGAGTGATTTGATCTAAATCTAAGGATTTGGGGGTCCTGGTTTGGGTCTGTGTGCTGGGATGGCCTCGTCTCTCCTGTCACAAACCCATGAAATGGGATTTATCCAATTCCCTGCAGCTCTGAGGGAAACAATCAGGATCCAGCCTTGAATCTTTGCCAGCTTTGTTTTTTCCCTTTATCACATGGGAGGCTGGCAGGTGGTGGGTTCAAAAGCAAACCAAAAGGAGCAGCTTTTCATGGCTCATGGAGTTTTTCACTAAGCAGTGGATCTGGCAGCAGATGTCCTGGACACCAAACGTTCACAAGGTTGCAAAAAGTGCTCAGGTGAATTCAAGGGAGAAAAACCTCTGGGTGGCAACAGGAGACAAAAACATCACCTCTTTCTGACATGCAGGTTTTTGTTGGCTGGAAAGTTTTACTTGTATAATTCTGTGCTTTGCCTGCTCTTCTTTACTTATCTGCAAACTCCCCCAGCATTCGGAGCGAGCCCAGAGGAGGCACCAGGGTGATCAGAAGGATGGAGCAGCTCTGCTGGGAGGAAAGGCTGGGAGAGCTGGGATTGTTCACCTGGAGAGGAGAAGGCTCTGGCAAGGCTTTATGTGGCTTTTCAGCATCTCAAGGAGGGCCTAAAATAAGGGTGGAGAGCAGAGAGTGATTTTTTGTAAGGACATGGAGTGACAGCACAAGGGGGAATGGCTTTAAACCAAGAGAGAGGAGGTTTAGATTAGAGATTGGGAAGGAATTGTTCCCTGGGAGGGTGGGCAGGCCCTGGAATAGAATTCCCAGAGCAGCTGTGGCTGCCCCTGGATCCCTGGCAGTGCCCAAGGCCAGGCTGGACATTGGGGCTGGGAGCAGCCTGGGACAGTGGAAAGGTGAAATGAGATGATTTGTAAGGTCCCTTCCAACCCAAACTACTCTGGGATTCTGTGATTCTATGATCACCTTCCTTATCTCTGCTCAGGCTCCAGATGGACATTCTCAAACATTCTTTATCCAATGAAAACTGTTATTACTGCTCTGCAATTAACACATCTCTTTAGTCAGACACAGTGGAAGAGAAATTTTGGGTCACTCCACTGTCTGAGGAGCTCAGTCCTATAGAAACAAATCTGCTCAGTTTAGCTGTGATTTACTTAGAAAAAGTGCAATGGGAAACCTGAAAAGATCCAATTTGTTTAGAAGTTTGGAAGAAAAATAAATAGGTTGGGTATAAACTATCAAAAAACCCAGCAGTTTTTGGGTGAGCTGTGCAATGTTTACATCCTAAGGCTGTGCTGATAGCTAATTTATTTTTAATTACTCTATCTTTATTATTTTCTTTTTATTTTTAAAATACTTTTATTTTTACTGTTCAATGTCATTCTTTTTCCTACCCCACCACGCTGCTGATGGCTTTCAAAGTGAGCCAAAATCCAGGGAAAAATACTGAGCTGTAGGATCACAAGTCAAAAACGAGTCTGAGGCAATCGGTTTTCCAGGATTCCAGGATCTTCCCAGAAAAAGTGCAGCCAGGAGCTGAGCACAGCTCTGTGGTGATGTGCATTGCTTAAGGGCAACAGCACAACCTGGTGGTTTATGGTTGATTCCAGTGCATCAGGATCCTCACACGAATTCCCCTTCCCCAGAACCCAGCTCGTTGTCTGCTCAGAACTGAAGCCTGTGCTCATTAATTCATTTGTGAGATTCCATTTTACCCCAGGTTTTCAGAATAAATAGAAAGGAGCAGACTGCAAGGGCATATGCAAAAAAAGGATAAAGTAACAGGTGCTTCCCAACATTCCTGATTCTGAATCCTCAAGGTGCTGGAGATTTCTGAATTTTGCTTTCGAGATAATAACTAGAGGGATAAAACTGGGGAAAAAAATCTTGCAATATGTACTATGCAAAATTTGGGAAAAAAAAAAAGTGAGGGGGACAAAAGGAAAGTGTGAGCAGAAAAAAAATGGAATTTTGCCTTGCTTTTTCTATTATGCCAAAGCCAAGCAAGGCATATAATGCATTTATATAGACTGAATATTCAGACACCAATAATAATATTTATTCTCTTTCTTGTGTGTCTTCAGGGTAAGTGATGTTGGTCAGAGTGTAGCTTCTGAGGTGGCAGCGAAATGAAACGAGTGGCAAATGTGCTCAGACTGAATTTTCAAATCCAATTAATTACATTTTCTGTTTTGCTTGCTGGTGAAGCACAGGCTGCGTGGCTGCCAGCAAGGCAGCTGTGGGTGCTGAACAAAATTCCTTGCAAACTCCACGTTCAGTTTGGTTTCTGGTCACATAGGATGGGACAAAAGCCACTGGCTGTGACCAGAGGGGAGTTCCAGTGCAGTGCTGGAGCTGCTCCCGACAGTGGGCAAGGCTTTTTCATGGAATAATAGAGTTATAAAATGGTTTGGGTTTGAAGGCACCTTTAATTTCATCCAGTGCCACTCCCAGCCATGGGCAGGGACACCTTCCACCATCCCAGGGTGCTCCAAACCCCATCCAGCCTGGCCCTGGGCACTGCCAGGGACGGGGATCCCACAACCTGTGTGGGTTGTTCACCTGAAGCAGACACTGCTTTAGTTAAGTCCTGCTGCACTTGACACAAAGAACCTTTGATTTCACCTGTGTGGCTTTGGAGCTGCGAGCAAAGGGATTTTCCAAGGCTCCTCTCAAGGCACTGAAGGACTGAAGTGCTTTGGGGCAAAAGGGTGCTTATTTTTATGCAGTGACTATTCATATAGGATTGTCTCCACAAGAAAATGCTGAGGTGTCTCATTGCTTCCTCTTCCTCCTTTAGCCCAGTCCAGGGCTGAGGAAAGGCTCCCAATCATTCTCATGAAAGCACATGGTGTGACCCATGCATTTAAACTGACTCTTAAGCTCTCTCTCAAGCTTCACTTATCTTTTTGTGATCCAGTGTTTATGAATTCTGCTGAAATTCGTGAAAATACTCATTATTCTGCTTTGGTTTATTAGAGAGGAAACATATTGTTACATAAATAGGACAAAATTCTCTGAGGGTCAGTGAGGATATTTATGAAAATTTATACAAAGACTTTTAGAAAAGTGTAGAATGGAAAAAAAAAAAAGAAGAGAGGAAGAATTGTCTTGTTTTCCTTGAGTGCTAAATTAGAGGACAAAATGATCACAGACCAAATGTTGCTGTTCACAACCTTTCCCTGTGTCCTGCTGAAGCACAGGGAAGCCATGCAGGTCCTGAATCCCTCTGGAGCAGCCATGGGAAGCACAATGAGCTGTGCAAACCATAACCATGGGCAGAAACCAAAGCCCTGAATGAAAGCTGTGCCAGCTTCCCACACATCCTGCTCCAAGACTGGAGAAACCAGAATATCTTTCAGCTCCCTAAAAACCTTTGGTGAGCACAGGGATGTCAGGTCTCGCTGCCTGACGTGCTTTGATCACTCTGTAATCATCACCCATCAGTTCAGACACTGATTTGTGCTTTTCCCAGGAGCAGCAGGCAGGGCTGATGAAGCTCAGATCAGCTGGGCTGAGCTGATCTCCACCTGCTATGGGTGCTGGTGATGTCTGGGGCAGCACTGACAGGGTTAATTCTCTCTTCCCCTTGCTGTTTCACAGAGTTATTCCATGTTTTCACGTTAGCAGAAAGGATTTGCCAGCAATAATTTAATTCACTGCTGAGGACATCTCCCTGCTGTGGAATCCCCAGGTTGGAAAAGCCCTCCAAGGTCCTTGAGTCCAACCATTCCCCCAGCACTGCCAAGGCCAGCACCAAACCATGTCCCCAGGGGCATCACCCACACAATTTTCTGAACATTTCCAGGGATGGTTCCATTGCCTGTCACCCTTTCAGTGAGGAAATCTTCCCTGTTATCCCATGGGATCTCCCCTTGGGCCACTCGAGGCCATTTCCTCTGCTCCTGTCACTCCTCACTGGGAAGATGAGACCCACCTAGGTGTGAGGCCCTGTCAGGGGCATTTAGAGAGCAAAATTGTGACAAAGAATTTTGTGTCAAACACCCACTGAGAGAACAATTCCAGTTTTCATGCTGGGACAAAAGAAAACTCTCCATTTTTCCATGCTAAATTGAGGATTCATGGAGAGGGTCTGCACCGTGTTTGCCCCCCCAGAGGAAGCTGCAGCAGCACTTGCAGTACACACAGATGGTGAATCATCTTTTACCCAGAGCAGTAGAAATTCTGTAGTACAAATTTCCCATATTTTTCCCACCAAACTGTGTTCTCATCGCTGTAAATTTTGTATTAAATTATTTAGGTCAGCTTAAATTTGGAAAGCAACAAAACAAGCACCATTTTTTTTTGCCTCATTTACATGTCTGTGGTTGTTGCAACAGGGTTTGCTTCCTAAATTAGAGTGTGCAAGCAGTCTGCCAGGAAAATGAGCGGCAATATTTTTTTGGTTATATTTTTGAAAAGCTGGTTGTAACTCTCAGCCATTGACCCAAGAGTAGGTGGACACCTGGAGAATGAAAATTCAGATTTCATTCCACATGCGCTGGATGTGTGGATGCTCTGGTTTGAAGTTTCATCATTTTCCTGTGAATGAAGAGCATTTTGAGTCTATGCCTAATGGTTTAAGCATATCAATATCTGTGATCCTGTGATTAAGGCCTGCCTAAGGGCAGGTACTGTCAGGATCCAGGGGATCACATTAAAAGCCATTAATAGCTGCATCCTGTGCTCTGACATGATGCAATCCAGCAGCTGCCCAGTGCAGAAACTCTCCAGGCATGGTGTCAAAGGGACACAATGCTGATAACTGAGTTAGGATGGGTTTATTGCACCCTGACGGTGCCAGAGCCCTTCTCGTGCCTCTAGAGAGACTCGTCCTCAGGGCCTGCCCTCATCCTACCTCTTGTTTTCATAGCTGGTGAGATTCCAGCTCCTGCCAAAAGCTCCAGACCCCATTTCTGGCTGCCTCTGCCCCCCAGGCAAACACCTTTCTGCTCCTCAGTGCTTCCACAAGCATTTCCACAGCCCTCTCAGCTCCTCTGGCCTGACATTCCTGTGGGGAAACCCTGGATGTGCTGGCAAACTTTGCTTCGTGGGTGTCTCTGGGGGGGGTCCCACCTTTCTGCTCCTACTGATGCCTTAAAGTGGCTACCTAAAAACAGAGACCAGACAGGAACAAAGGAGTAAAGGTGGTATTTATTGGAAAGGCCTTCAGGTGCACACTTCGGGGTCCAGAGGTCCTGCCTCAGTGGATCCCAAAATGGACGCCCCTGGTCACGAGTGCTTTACACTTTTATAACAATATCAATTTACTAACCAGAATCCAGCAAATGATGTGACTCCCCCCAAGCCTGCCCCCCTCTTCCCAAGATGATGGTTTACAGTTCTTGTTTCAGGATGTCCTTGGAGGGCAAGTTAGAGGTTTTGTTATGTCTATCTTCACACAGAGAACAGCACAAGAAAACAGCATCACAGCACCTAGCAAGCTACAGTTACACTAGCAGTACAGAATCTGAAAAATGTAAAAGTTAAAACCTAAGGCATCACTACCAGATGCCACTTATCATAAATGGAAAGGTTTTTTCCACTGAGGTGGCTCATAGCTGACCTTCTTTGCACGAATCCAGAGTGAGCCACTACAGCTCTCCAAGCCAAAGGTTCTGGTGGTGGAAGCACCGCAGGCCTCCTCCTTTCTTTTTATTTATTTACACTTCTGTAATTTGTACTTTTTCTCCCACTCTGGAGAAACTCCGTGCTGATCCCAAAGACCAAATCCCCATTTCCCATGCACCAGGTGCTCAGCACAAACTGAATTCCCCCTCCCCAGGCTCCCATCGTGGCAACACCTGTCTCAGCAGTGGCTGGAAATCGCTGGCATGGTGACAAACTAGGCCCAGAAGGACAATGGTTTGGGAAGAAGGAGCTGGATCCAACCACTTGCATTCCCTTGGGTCAAACATCTTGTTTCCTCTCTGTTCTGGTATGATTATCCCAGCACCATTTGATAAATTTTACTCCTTGCCCATCTTCCCTGGAACAGCTTCCAAGTTTCCCTATAAAACACTCGGATTTGGGCCCTTTTCCTATTCCATGCACCAATATTTAATTTTTGTGCAGATTTTTATTGATTGCTTTTCTTGTGGGTTTTTTTTTTTTGGTTTTTTGGGTTTGGCTTTTTTTTTTTTTTGCTGTTTTACAGCTGCTGTTAACATTTACTATAAGGAATTATTTTACACTCTGCATGTAAGGACATCACTGCAGATTTTTTTGGCAGCACGAATAGTGACTAAAATTTAGGATGGGGGGGATGTGTGGAATAAAAGGGGGAGGAGAAGGAAAGGAAATGCAGCACAGGAGGGTGACCAAATTGCTTTTCCCTTTCCAGTGGTCAAATCCTAACCATTGGTAAATGCCCTTTCAGTGGGGAGGGCACCTGATACAGGCACAAATGGGCTCCACCAGAAAGGCAACCCCACAGGCACTCCCATTTCTTCGTGGGACATTCAAACCCTCTGATGTTTGCAGCAGCTGGTGATGGGATTTACTCTTTTTTATCTTTTTTTCTTTTATGTGAACACGAAAATTAAAACCCTTTGTATGCTTTCACCAAGCAAGTCCTCCTGGGCAGCACTGGGAGTACATGGACAGTCTTTGCCAGCCTTAATGATGCCGTGATTCTGTTTTCTGGTTGCTGAATTCCCGTGGGAGAGGCGAGGGGAGGCAATCCGAGTGCAGCCCAGCAGCACCCACCCGCCCACCCACGGGCTCTCTCCAGCCTGAGCGAGTTGTTGGTTTGGCAAAAAAATGAAGGCAAAAGTGGGGTTTGAGCCATGAGGTTCCATCTGTGCCTCCTGAATCTGTTTCCAGGCTGAATCCTCGCTGCAGCCTTCATTGGGATTGATTATTGTGCAGACAAGATTCACAGCTGTGCTGGTGGCTGCAGTGAGAGGCATTGGCAGTTCCTGGGTGGGCTGATCCCAAGTGGTTGTCCTTCCCCAGGGGGTGGCTGCCAGCCCAGGAGCCCAGGATTATTCTGCATAACATCTTTTGGTTGCTGCCTGTGGTGACTCCTAGAAAATGCAACCTCTGAATCCCAAGGGCTGATTCTGTTTACTGTGGAAAATGGACGGTAATGCTGCTTTTATTCCAGATTACCATCAAAAGGTTCTTATTTTTTGGTGATATATTGAGAGAAAGCCTATAAAACTGCAGCCATAAAAATGGGCTATTTAGAACAAACCAAAAAGGATGGTGGTGTCCTGAAGTTCTGGGTGTCTGAATGCAATCCACTCTTTCTTATGATCTTGGGCACATCTTTCAATTTCCCAGGCTCCTTGGTCTGGCAACTTAAACAGAAAGTCTTTCAGGCCCTGGACTCTTTTCATGTGTTTTGTACTGAACCTGCCTCCAGGCAAAAGGGAGAAAATGAGCAAAGAATCAGAACATTCCTGCAGCCACTAAAACTCCTCTCCCCAGCTGAGGTCGGCGAGCTCTGCCAGGTTCTCCAGCACCACGCTGAAGTTTTCCTTTCCTGTTTCAACTTCTTGCACCTCCTGCTAAGGGAAAATATACCTAAGGATCATTTTTGGAGTTAAAATGCTCCGACATGACGGAGGGCAAGGGATTGGAAAAGTCAGTGTTTTAGGCTGGTTCGGTTTCTGTTGTGCAAACAAAAGCAGGAGGAAGGAAAGAGAAGAAAAGAGTGCACAAACCATCAGGGATCTGCATAGGGCAGGATGATCACGAGCAGAGTGTCCCATTATTAAACTAATGAAAGAAAATTCTAACTCCTCCCCAATAAAATATTTCCTCACAGTTCTGCACGGATGAGGTTTGGAATCAATAGGGCCTCATAATTCTTTTACTTGTACCCTCAAAATCCGCACTGAGCACCACATTTTGCACACCACCTTACCTTTCACTTAATGTTATGTACTTAATATATAAAGACATAGCAGCACCTGGGGGAGTCCACTGTATCTGAGCAGGAAGCCACCTGTTCTGGCAGGGCTGTTGCTCAAGCAGATGGTCCCGTGATGGATTATCTGCTCCTCACCCATGGCGGCATCTTCCCAAAGAATTTGCACAGATGTTTATAATGAGATTTCCGTGCTTACACAACACTTGCACATCCACAGGACGAAGGGGCCTTCTGTTGAAAAGTCACCCAGCCTGGGAAGTTTGTTTCTCTGCTTTCTCAGGGAGTTTGTTTCTCCCATTTCCCAACGGGATCTGGGCAGGACCCTTTGGAAGAGGTTGGTGCGCGGTGCCCCAGGGTAACAAAATAAGCACAACCTCTTCCAGGGTCATCTGTTATACCCAAAGTTCTATTTTTTTTCATGAAACGAAAAAGCCAAAGGGATCAAATCTGCTGGGAATTAGAGAACATAAAGGAAAAATGGCTGTGGAATATTTTTTAGTTTTGCCATGATGCAGTAATAGTAAGGAAAAATAAAGCACGTTCTGGTGTTGACCAACACATCACAGAATCATTTAGATTGGAAAAACCCTCTAAGACCAAGTCCAGCCACTAACCCAGCACTGCCAAGCCCACCACCAAACCATCCCTAAGTGCCACATCTGTGCATTTTTTAAATCCCTCCATCCCTGCAGTTTTATTCCTGCTGGAGCACAGCTCTTGGGAAGGTGCAGCCCCACGAGGTGCTGGGGTCACGGGGGCTGCAGTGACCCCCAGACCTCCTCTCATAAACCTCAGACCTACAGCAGGGCACCAGTGGACCTGAGGCTTTATGACAAACCCCTGATCACTCCCACTGAACTTGGTGGTTGTGACATATTCAGGAGCTGTGACCCTTTCATGGGATCACAGACTGGGACACATGGAATTTGTTCCCTCTGTAAATTCCCACCCACATGTCCCAGCAGGTCCTGAGGTCAGGATCGATTTTTTCATTCCTTTTTTCACCATGCTGGATGAAATTGGAATCTGAAGACTGCAGTGGCTTAGGCTGAACCTCTGAACATCCTTGTGGCATTTCCATCAGAGATGTCTCTCTCGTGGGTGCAGAAACTCAAAGGCAGAGGATCATATAAGACAAAGCCTAAAATAGTGAGAATTAGAGGGACTGGGAAGAATTCCCACTTTTCAGATACAAATTCTACTTGAGAGATTCAAATGAGCTCATTGATCCACTGAACTTTATAGTTATTCACCAAGTTTGGATATGGGAGGACATAAAATGGTGAATTTCAAGCTGCTGTTGTTAAGTGATCATGGGGATTCAAATATCTTTATTTTAAGCAGTCAGAGCTCTACTACCCATAGAAAAGAAACAGGAAGCAGAACTGGAAAAAAATTACAAATTTTTTGTCATGAATTAATTGTCTGCAGAAATCTGTGAAACCTAACTTGTAATTTAATTAGTTTTTTTTTTCTTGCAAGCTAAACACCAGGCTGTAATAATGGTGTGCAAATCATATTGAGTACACATTAATCATCTTTTATTTTCTTCATTGAACCTGATCCCTGTACAAGGCAAAATTCAGAATTATATAATACCACAAGGAATTAAAAATATGTGAACATTTAAAAGAAGTTAGTGATAATAATAACAACAATAATAATACCTTTATGTTTTTATTGGCTGTATTTTCTCAGTGGCTCTGATATCTCCGGGACATTTATACAAGTACAGACCATAAGTGTGCTAATAAAGAGGGAATTACACCGATCTATAATTATAGCAATAAGGAGAAAGGTGCAGCAGATCATAATTGAACCAATAAGGGGAAAATATAATCATGTTTAATGGCTTACATGAGTGTTAGTGTCTTTGGTACACTTAATAAATTGGTACCCATTTCCATGGTGTGTATCTGAGACACCTTTCCTGATATTATCAAATTACCCTTCAGATTTATCATTGGGAACTTCTGCTGCTCCTGGGAGCCCTCCTGGGGCGAGGCCTCTTGGAATAAGTAGAATAAGAGCAGAATTTTGAATGGTTATGACCATCAGCTACAACCACCTTCAGCTCTGTCCAGGTTTATTTGGGGTGTCCCTGATTTAAATCCATGGATAAATAGGTGGGGAGTCTGCTAACAGGGATGAGATTTGGAAAGAGAAGTACAGAAGGACTTGAGAGGTGTAACCCTTCAGGGTCACTCTGTCTGGGCATCAAAAGATGCTCTGCAAGCAGGATTTGCTCGAAGGACAAGGCAATGATTTATTTCCTACTATTCACAGTAGAATAACGTGGCTGCGAGCCCCAGAGCTGAGCATCAGTAATTCCTTGCTGCTGCTGCTGCTGCTGCTGAGCTCCCACCTTCTGTGGGTTTTTTTTTTTTTAACCTGAAAATTTCACAGCTTGCAGCTTTGATGTGTTTCCCTGCGAGTCCTTGAGCTGCTAACCGTCCCCTTCTCAGCAATCTTCCCCCTGTCTGCAGTTTGACCTTTTGCAGCTTGTACAGCTTGAGTTTACTTGTTTCCCTCACAGCTTTTTCTCACAACGTCGTGGTTTGCTCGGAGGTTCGAGCCAAGGTCACGCAGATGCTCGGCCTGAAAATCCAGCCAGGGATCAGAGACAGAGCTGAGCCCTCCCAGGGGAGTTTACCAAGGCTGAAGTTTAAAACAGCCTCCCCACATCTCGACAGAAATGACATCAAATATACTTGGGCTATAATTTACCTTTTGATTTCCCTCCCAGCCATTAAAAAATTAAGGATGTTTCCTACTTTTACATACCATGAGCATGCAAATATTTCCTCAGACATGCCCCCATGGTGTGTGACATCCTTTACTTTGAGGTGGCACCTGCAAAGATTTTCAGCCCAGTTATCCTGGCAGGAGCCCAGGTGCTCTTTCTGAGCTGTACATGGCTTGGAAGGGCAGGACCAAATCTGGTGAAGGAGACTCCTCACGTGCAGGCTCAGAGAACACCTTGGGAGAAAGGCTCACACCTTAGGAGAAAGGCTCACATTTTCCCCTAGAAACATCTGAGACATGTGTCCTTCCAAGCATTTTTCTCTCTCAGAGATTTCTCAGGTCTGCTGAGATAAATGGAAAGGGAGAATTTACAAGAGCATGGAGTGACAGGACAAGGTGGGATGGCATCAAACTGAGAGAGAGGAGAGAAGAGATGTAGGGAAGGAATTGTTCCCTGGGAGGGAGTGCAGGCCCTGGCACAGGGTGCCCAGAGCAGCTGTGGCTGCCCCTGGATCCCTGGAATTGTCCAAGGCCAGGTTGGACATTGGGGCTGGGAGCAGCCTGGGATGGTGGAAGGTGTCCCTGCCCATGGCAAGGGTGGCACTGGATGGTCCCAACCCAAACCATCCTGCGATTCCATGATTCTATGATAACATGGAATGTGTGTGACTTGGCATTTTAATAATATTTAAACATCCTGAAGGGAAGTTAGTAATGAACTAAATCATTACAGAAAATTATATTTTCATAACATATTCTTATGTATTTCCATATATATTTATATATTTATATAGGATACTTGTTGTTCTCTAAGCTTCTTAGCCTACTGAATATCAGCTGTCCCTAGAGCTGAACTTGGCTTTCATTTTTTAAGGCTCTTGGACATTTCTTTGCTCAAAGTTCCTATGTCAATGTGACAATGATTTCACATTTACACATGAAATAAAAAAGAGGCACTTTCATATTTTGTGCTGATTTTTAAGAAC
>VZTN01000875.1:950-13449 GCA_013400515.1 Erpornis zantholeuca
ATCACCTTTGCCTTTGCTTTCGCCTTTTCCTCATCTCTTCTTACATTCACTGCCTGTATCTTTCTAACCAGTTCATCCAGGGACTTATTGTGCCCTTCCTCTAGTCCCCCCTGGTACTTCCTTGTGGGTACTCATTCTCCCACAGCTCAAAGTCATTTGTTTCTCCAGTGAACCAAACAAAATCCTTAAAAGAAAATCCTAATCTTTTCACACACAATCTGCATTTCTCAGATTTTCCTTCCTCCTTCTCCTTGTGCTCAGTCTCCTCACTACACACCGTATACCAGAGCCAGTCTGTTCTGCCACGGTGTCCAAATGGCTCCTCCCCCCCCAGCACTCCCGGCAGGCTTGGCCGACAGAATCACAGCTGGCTGGGGTGTCCCACAACTCATAGGGCCGGCAGCCACTGCCGCCCCTGCCCAGGGGTGGCGGAGTCAGGTGCTGAGCCCCGGCTGCCCCACAGCCCCCACAGGCCCCGACCCTATGCTCCTGGACCCGCACCTCCGCAACCGGTCCTGCCGCTCCTTGCCTCAACCATATTAGCCTTATTTGTCCTCCTGTTGTCAAGACCCCTTCTTGACTCCCATTATTGCCTCCTCTGGACATGGATTGTTGAGACCCCTTCTTGACTTTCCCTTTTTGGCCCCCTGGGCATGGATTGTCGAGACCCCTTCTTGACTTTCCCTTATTGCCCCCTCTGGGAATGATTGTCAAGACCCCTTCTTGACTCCCCTTATTTCCCCCTCTGGGCATCTATGTCCTTAATTAGCTGTGGGAGAATGTGCAAACCATCTCAACATTCTCCCAAAGGACCCTTGGGAGGTATTTCAGGATCGTCATCCCTATAGTTGAGACCCTTTCTTAACTTTCCTTTACCGCCCTCTCTGGGTGTCTTGCCATGTTTTACTCCCCGAAGATCCCATTGGACTCACCAGTGAGATTTCCAGTGGTCCTTTCCTTTGGACTCTTCATGGACCCCCCCCCCGGTCTGCCTCTTGTCTGTCTCCTGGACAGTCTCGGGAACCCAATCAATCGCCCGGCGCCAGCCAGCATCAAAGGGAGCTGGTCACCTAAAAACTGGGTGAGGCTCGCCTCCAGCTCCTCTTGTTGTGTGCCAGCCCTAGAAGGTGGAAGGATCCCGGACGATTCCCTATCCAGTAGGGGAAATCACACTATGAAAAGCCAGTGTCCATAAAGGAGACAGAGGAGTCCTGCAATTTTATTTGAATAAAGGGAGAAAATCCACTAGGGCACATGCCCATGAGGTTTTCTCTCGAGCTTTTGGAGGGCATAGCCTCCTTTTATCCTAAACTCCTGGCCACATGTTGCCCTCATCCTTTCCCCATTGGCTGAGGTACTAGAAAAGTACAGTCTTCCCGAACCACCTATTTACATACTCCCCCTTGAACCTGTCATTTTCCCCCAAAGTTCAGAAAAAGGCTTGTGTGGACCCAACTTGTCTGTTTCAAGAGTCAAACTGTCTGGGTTCTGTAACAAACCTGGGGCTTGAAGCTGGTAGAGACATTAAGACCCATTTCAAAGATATTAATACCCATACCTTCACCCATGGAATTGTTTGTAAAGACATTAGCACACATCTTTCCTATAATTTCTTTATTATTTTCATAATCTTCAGATTATATTATTTTCTAACTTGGGGACTGCATTGAGACCACAGTGTCTTTAGCTGTAAACGAAGTTGTCCATAAATTTGCGTAATCTTTTAAGCTTGTCTGTAAGTGTTAGTCCTGTTTAGAAGTTCAGATAATCTTCACTTTCACTAAGGTAAGTTAATGGACCTTATACAGGGTTGTTAGAGCTTTTAATAAAAAATTTAAAAAAAACCAAACCAAAACAAACTAAGGGGGCTCTTTCTTTTGGAGCAAAGTTCCCAACATACTTCCTTGTTGTAATGGGGCAACTTGAGAAGCTGCATTTCGCAATCTGAAGCTGTTTTGGAGCAGATTTCACAACACCTTCACTGCTTGTTGGGTTGTTTTACTGCCACTTGCCGACTCCTGTGAGGAGGCACGAGGCAGGAGCTCTTATGTTCTCCCTGGGCTTTGGAGAATTTCACAATATCTTCACTGCTGCTGCCTGCCATGTGCCGAGGAGGGTTTGGACCTGCTCTGCAAGAGTTTTTCCACTCGCTGCCCCCAGTTCAAGCTGTGCTGCACCAAGGAGGGGTTGGACCTGCTCTCCACAAGCTTTTCAAGCTGCTGCCCATGGTTCCAGCTGCGCCATGCTGAGGAGGCGTTGGGCCTGCAGATGCTGGGAATTTTCTTTCAGTATTTTGGCAGCATCAGAGCCTTTTGGACAAAAGCAGTTTTTTCCAGGTTTTGTTTTGTCCCTGTTCCCTGTTGGTTGTTTTGGGGGGAGGGAGTGTTCTGGAACCGCGGAGGCTCGGTTGCTGTGTTGTTTTCCTTTGATCTCTCTTGGCTGTGTGGTCTGCAGTAGGGGTCTTCTCTGCCATCTTGTCTTTGTTGTGTGGGTCATGTGAACTGCTACAGCGGCCACTATCTTGGGAGAAGGGGAGTTTCTCTGCAATCTTGTCTTTGTCCCCTGGGCCACATGGGCTGCCACGGTGGCTGCCATCTTAGGAGGAGGGGGCTTCTCCACTACCTTGTTTTCTCTGTTCCATGGGGAAGCACGTGACTCAGCACCTTTGTATCTAGTGGTTATTGCTGTTATCTTGGTTGTTGCTGTTTTATTTTTAGTAAACTGTTATTTTTTCACTTATATCTTCTTGCATTCATCTCTCCTTACTGATGAAAGGGGAGTGGTTAAAACTGAGGGGAGATAACTCACTTTGGAGTCTCCGCCCTGTAAATTGTCTTAAACTAGAACAGTAGGATATGCATATTGATGTTCATTGTGGACCTAATTACTAAAACATCAAAAGTTTACTTGATCATGAGAAATTTTTCACATGCAGTTCTCTTACAGCATTTAAAGTATTCAATTCCATGATAAATAACAAATTGTGGAAGAGAATTTTCTTGTGACTACTGGAGGTTTTAAATTAAATGGTCAGTAACTTTCTACTTTCTATTCCTATCAGATTCTCCTTCCCCTACTGCTGCAAGAACGCTGACGCTGGTTGCCAAGTCTGTGCAGAATTTAGCAAATCTGGTTGAATTTGGAGCAAAGGTGAATATAATTTTACACAGAACAGTCTAGAACATTTCAGTGTTCCTGTTAACAGAAACAGATTTTTTCTGTATTGTTCTTATGCAAATCCTGATGTGTGACCTCAGTGTCTTATCAGCAAGGCTTTATTCTTACAATTTTTTCTATCCTCTTTAATTGGCGCTCAACAGGGTATTGATTTAACCTAGAGCAGTATCATAAAGTATGGCTGATTTGGAAAGAGGAGTCAATTTCAGAATGAGTCATCTAGAAACTTATGTGAATGATTTGGTACTTACCATAAAGATTTTCAATCTGGTAGTGTGAACAACAGCAGTAACATGTTAAAATAACTGATAAATTAATGGCCATGCTAGTAGGCATTATAGAGTGATGTAACCATATTTTTATGCTATGAGAGCAGATAGACATTCATTTCAAAGACAACAGTGGAAGTATGTGGACTCTTTTTTTCTCCACGTCAATGACAAAAAGCATTGATACTCTAGTATCAATAGAATCATAGAATATCATAATTTGGAAGGGATCCACAACTCCATGCTCCTCATAGGACTACCTAAAAGTAATCATATGACTAAGGGTATCACCCATATTGTCCTTGAACTGATAGGCTTGATGCCGTGACTGCTTCTTTGGGGAGGCTGTTTCGGTGACTGACCACCCTCTCTGTTAAGAATCTTTTCCTACTGTCCAGTCTGAACTACCTGTGATGCAGCTTCATTCCATTTTCTCATGCCCTATTGCTAGTCACCAGACAGAAGAGATCAACATCTCCCTCTCCACTGCCTCCCCCCCAGGAAGTTGTAGACTGAGCACGTCCCTCAATCTTTTCTAAGCTGAACAAACCAAGTGACCTCAGCCGCTCTTGCCCTCGAGGTCTTTCAATATCTTGGTTACCCTCCTCTGGACATACTCTGATGTCTGATGTCCTTTTTTAATTGAGGCACCCAAAACTGCACACAGTACTCGAGGTGGGACCACACCAGTGCAGAGCACAGCAGGACAATCGCCTCTCTTGACCGGCTGGCGATGCTCTGCCTGATGCACCCCAGGACACAGTTGGTCCTCCTGTCTGCCAGGGTACTGCTGACTCATATTCAACTTGTCATCAATTAGGACCGCAGATCCCTTTCTGTGGCACTGCTCTCCAGCCTTTTGTCTCCCAGTTTGTATGTATAGCCAGGATTACCCCATCCCAGGTAGAGAATCCAGCACCTGCCCTTGTTAAATTTTATATGGTTGGTGATTGCCCAGCTTTCTGGTCTATCCAGATCACTCTGTAAGGCCTCTATCCTTGATGAAGTCCACAGCTCCTCCTACTTTATCATCAGCAAACTTGATGTACATTTGATTCCTGTGTCCAAATCATTTATAAAAACATTAAAGACTGCTGGCCCTAAAATTGAGCCCTGGGGAACCTCTCTGATGACTGGCTGCCAGCCTGATTTTACTATAACCCCATTTACTACAATCCTTTGAGGCTGGCCCATTATCCAATTGCTCACCTAATGTATTATGGACTTTTCTAGCCTTGCTGGACATTTTATCCAGAAAGATACCATGAGAGAGTATCAAAAGCTTTGCTAAAATCCAAAATCACCATGTCTACTGGCTTCTCCTAGTCAGAGATGAGTGTTGGAGTTGGAAAAGTGGAAGAGGAGAGGCAGGCAGCCATCTCTCCACAAAGAAAACATCTATGTGATGGTAAAATGAGTAAATTTTCTTTAGGAATATCCATATCAAAAAGACAACTGAGAAATGCTGGAGTAGAAATCTGTGATTAGAAAGAATCTATTCAAGAAGTACGTGTCATTTGCCTGAAGTAGATGATGGGAGCCTTTTTGCATTTCCACTGATTATTTCATGTCAAAATGGAGACATCTTTCAGTAATAGTGGCATGTCTCTGTACAGAACCTTGAAATACATTCCACATCCATGTTTTTTATATACTATTATGTAATAATTCACTTTCAAATTTAGACCAATTAGGACTAAACTTCCAGCCTGGATATAGAGTATCTTAATTTGGAAACATTAACAACTACCAACCTCTGGCTCACACACACACACACACACACTTTTTCTTTACTTATTCTTTAGACTGGTGTTTTCTGTTGGTACAGCATTTTGAAACACCCATTTTATTTGTATTTTTCATACTGCTTGACATAATTTTATAAATCAGTTTTACAAGTTGCCCTAAAAAGCATCAGCTTTTACTAAACTTTTTATTGCATCACTAAAAGAATGCCAGCAACAATTGGCCTGTTCTGGTTCCCAAGTCACAACATGGTTGAACAATAAAAATATGTTGACTTAAGCATAATGAAAGAAAGAAATTTCAGGCTGCCATTATAATGCCATTTGTCTGACACTCGCAACTTGGAATGTAAGCATTAATGAAAGAACAAAAAGGAGGGCAGTTATGTCCTGATGTTGATGCCTGATGTTACCGCTGAAAGTTTTTTCTTCCTTATATAGCTGCAATGAAAAAAGTCCATTTTTAGTATTTCAGAAATGTAAAATTTCATGTCACAATGCATATAAAAACACTTTCAGAATCTATCTGTAACACAAAAAAGTGTAATCTTTTGACTGGTTGTACACCAGTCATCATAAATTCACTTGAAAAAGATGACATTTGCTTTGCAGTGTCATTTGTCTCTGATTGCAATATGTTCACTTCAGGTATGACTATTAAATCAGTATCGATTTGTTCTAATAAATACTTTTAAAAATTACTAGGAGCCATATATGGAGGGGGTAAATCCGTTCATCAAGAGTAACAAACATCGCATGATCATGTTCCTAGATGAACTTGGGGTAAGTGGTTTAAAAAGAAAAATTGCAAGTTGTATAGCAACATTGTGAGTTAAAATTCTTTATAGTCCTTGTTAACTAGTTCAAAAATGCATCAGCTTCCTCACAATTTTGAATGCTTGTTATTGAAATATTTTTCTTGTGCATGTTTAGAACTGCAGATTGCTGGCCTGTTGCACAGAATTAAAACCAATCAAATGTCCTGTTAGAAAGTACTGCTGTAGACATGAGATCTGTTTGAGCTTCTCCCCAAGGATTAGGGCTTTCAGAGAAAAATACCAGTCTTCTAAAAAAAAAATTTTAAAAATAAAGAAAATCTTATGTGTAATTTGTCATATGATTTTGACCTGAGATTGAAAAAATTGAAGTTTTTAAAAATATTGTGTTCTATTTTAGTTATACATAACCAAATGTCTCACTGCATGAATTCTGGATATTGTAGTTTAAAAGAAAATAATAGCTGCAGTTCAATTTGAAACCATTACTATTTTGTGTATGATAGTTATAATGAGTTAGGAGCTCATGTATGTATATATGTATATGTTTAAACCAATAATTTGTTGAAAAAAAGATGATGAAAGAAATATGCCTCTTATTATTTCTGAATTAATCTCTTAAAAGTGACCTAGAAAACATCTCAGACTATTTTGATCATCTATCAGAATTACTGTTTTGAAGTGTCATTCAGATAGATTGCCATATGTCGCCTTTTTATGGTTAAATGGCAACTTCTGCATAGTATGATAGGCTGTTGTTTTTCTTTAAATGGCAGAATATGCATGAGGACTTGGAAAATGGTTGGGTTTTTAAATAACTGATTATTCTTCTGTTTTAATTACATTATTTTATTAGTGGATTTACTGACTTGATAGTTTGGGGATTTATTTGGTGTCCATTTTTACTGTTGCTATTGCCTGATTTAAATTTAAAAAAAACCAAATAAAACAACAAATATCTAATGGATGGATCCCCCTCATTTGGGGATAAATATTATATAAATCTCTTTTTCTCAGTATCTTTCTAGACAGGTCAGAGACAGCATAGCAGCATCGAACCCTCCTAGTAGTAATAGGAATTGCTGTATGTTTAGTAATGTCTCTGTGAAATGTGTAACCATAATTTGCCTTCATAAAATAGATGATTGTGGAGATGAGGAAATAAATAATTTGTATTAGGTAACATGGACAGAAGACTTAATTGTGAAGAAAAATGTGGTACTTGCTTGCAGTATCAAAACAACTGTTGGCGGGTGTGTACAACTGTAATTTAATTTCTTTTATGCCTGACTGCTCACCATTCTAAGTATGTTCTCATAATTTTTGTTAAAGAATGTTCCTGAGCTTCCAGACACTACAGATTACTCTAGAACTGACTTATCTCGTTATCTGGCAGCCTTGCATGAGATGTGTGTGGCACATTCAGATGAACTTCGGACACTTAGCAATGAGCGAGGTGTAATGCAGGTAAACTATAATGATTAACAAAAATCACACATACAGATAGCACGTCTAGAGTTATTGTTTAACATCGTGATTCCTTTGTAATTTTTTCTCTCCAGCAGTATGAGTGATAAATATGTACATTTCACCAGGAGGTTGCTAGTTGTAAAGGTAAAGAAGCTCAAAAATATGAACTAAGCATTTATGCAACAAATCCAAAGATGTTTTAAAGCAGTGGGTTGGGGATTTTTTTGGTTGGTTTTTTTTGGTGGTTTTGTTTTTCTCTTTTGGGGTTTTTGGTTTTTTTTTTTTTGTTTGTTGGTTTTTTGGGGGGGGGGTGGTTTGTTTTTTTTGGTTTTGGGGTGTTTTTTCTTTTGGTTTTTTGTGGGGTTTTTTTGTTTAGTTTCCAGGTGACACTTTTTGTTTCTAGAGGAAGGAAGCCTAAACTCAAGAAATAACTGTCTCCTGGCAGTCTCTATTTTTAGGATCTAGCTCATCTAATTGAGAACTAAACAGCTAAATTTACTTGCGTTAGCTTTCTATCACTACTTAATTTCTGCTTCCTGATTTATTACATTTGTAAACAATCATGACAAACTTCTCTAGTAAATGCTATAAATGAGTGTTTTGTTCCAACTATTAAAACTGTGTACAGCTTTCATGAAAACTTATTTTTAAGAAGAAAATATCTGCATGACTTCATGCATTGTCTCAAAAAGCAATATACTTGCCTATGGTCTACTAATGATGAACTTCAAGTTGCCAATCTTATTGCACAGTAATATGTTTTGGTATGCTTGACTAGTATACTGTGCTGTGCAGGAGATTATTTAAGTACTGCTCCTTTTTTAGTGCTAATGATTTGGGGACAGGGGCAGTTGTACTATAGAAAGTGTTTTGGTTTAAAGATGGTCTTCCTTAAATTTAATCAGTGTCAGCTCAAACTATTTCATGATTCATGTTGAAGAGGTAGTTTTTAAAATAGTTCTTAATTTAATTGCTTCAAAATAACTTCTTCTAATCAGATTTCCTATTATTGTCATGGTTTGAAGACTGAGCTTCCTATATCCTGACTCTTTGAAGGCCTTAATTTAAACCCAAATAGATGATAAATCTATATTTCATCTCAGCAGCTGTTACTCAAATAATGTATTTTTTGGGAGTAATGTTTTTTGTAAATAAAGGTATTACTGGGAACTCATGGCAATTTTGGGAATGGAGAAAATATATTTGTGTTCAATTAGCTTTGGCAGAAGAAAGCTCAAGGAATTAAAATTGAGATAATGCTACATTATAGCAATTAAAAACAAATCTAGTTAATAACTACTACAATTTGCTTCTTCAGTGGCATATGAGAGGAAAAAATCAATCATTCAAGTTCATAATTCACAGCTACTTCTAGTCTTGACAAAGCAAAAATGATGGCTAGGCCAGCAAGTCAGGACAGTAGAAGTTTTCAGTATTAAATATGTATTGCTTACAGATAAGGGATAGGATTTCTTTCACAAGGCTTGCCTCTGAAGCACTTAATGGTCATAAATGCAACACTGTTACCTCAATGCACCTATATTTCTGCTTCACAGGAGTAATTTCTCCTCATGGGTTTCCATAAAGAAAACTCTTGAATCTTCTTTTTTTCTCCTATAAGTGCCCTAATGTTCATCATCAACCTGTTATAGTTGAACACAGTTCTACTATAATGAAAAAATTACTGAACTCCTGACAGTGCATTAGCAGTACAATTTCTCAGCCTGTTTTGTATGTTCAGTTGCATTTATTCAAGTTTAATGACCAGGTTTGCAGAAAGTTAAAGGGTGCTTCTGCTTGTGCAGAAGTGAATTGTATTATCACCTTTTCTTTTTCCACTGGAGTTTTTTCACGTTCTTGGCCCAGTTCTGTACTTTCACATGGGGAAAATATCCGAGAATAGATTTTTGGTTTACAGATTGTTTTTAACAGATAGAACTGCTTCATTTTCTAACACTCAAGTTAAGTTGGCAAAACTTAATGGGTTTCCATGGCTGCAGATAAATTGCATGTTGTTGTTTTACAGTTGCCTTTTGAAGTAATGTCTTAGTGACTGTGAAACTGGAGCTGGGGGGAGGGGGTGTGGGGGGGTGTGAATTTAAATATTTTAAACAACTTAATTCTAAGTCTGGTAGGTTAATGTTGAAGATGCTTCTGAAGCAAGATGGGTGTTGGTTTTTTTCTAGTTGCTAATGTAGGGTTGTACTGGGGTTCTTTGTTTTTTTTTTTTTGTATTTTTTTTCTACAGCATGTTCTTAAGAAGCTGTTGGCTATTACAGAACTGCTTCAACAAAAACAACATCAGTATTCACTGTCAAATAACATCAGGTAGCAGCCTTCTACCTGAATTCTGCATGGATCCAGCATGTCTAACATGGCAACTCACACAAGTATCACTTTTTTTGCTCTTGCCAAAAATAGCACACCCTGTCACATTCCCAGTGATGTGTGAACTATGCAAAAAAGAAAACAAAGATTCACTTAGTAAATGATTGAACCAGCAGCTCTTTAAGATATCTGTGCAGGATATCTGGACTGTCTTGAACTTTGAAAATTATTTTCAATGCCTGCAAATGCCAAAGTTTTTCTGTCTTGTTGGAAGAGAATTACCAACTGACAAGGAAAGACATGCATTGTTTTGACAGCTACATTTAACTGCATAACATTTCTTACTCTAATTTCTGAGTGGTTACAATTATTATGACTTTGACTTTTTCAACCACTTGAACATGTATTTACAATTTCCAGAGTTTGACGGTTATGGTAAGAACAATCTTTCATGTATACCTTTTTATACCATGCTGTTTCTCTTGCTGGAATCATGTCAAAAGAATATGCAGAACGGATCTTGTCAGCTTTATTCTTTAATGTGCCACTGATTCAGTCTAAATTATTCTTCCATCAAAGACTGTGTATCCATCCAGGTAAATCACAATGCTTTTGTAAAATGTTTACAAAAGTGAACAATTAGAATTTGGTAAATTTATTATCACTGTATCAGACATGCATGCATTCATTAAATAATTTTATAAAATATATATTGGTTGGTCTTGTGTGTAATGTAAGGCTCCCATGAATGCTATTTTTAAACCTGAAAAATAAGTTTTTAAAATAATCGAGCTGCCGATAGATTCTCTATAGAAACTAACTTTGTGTTAAAGTAATAGAACACTAAAAATGAAATTTGGATAATAGATATGATTGGCTATTTATCTACTGCATATAAAATGCATTGATAAAACTGAGTGTAGGTAAATCTCAAACTTGCATTTAGGTATATATATTTAAAAGATTGACACCACTACATATTTCCTAAAACAGTGTGTGAAAATAGTTCTCGTTTACCCTTCACCAGCAGCTTATTCACCACACAGCTACTTGCTCAAATGCCACCCCACTCCCACCCCCCCCCAAAAAAAAAGGACAGGAGAAAATAGGAAGAGCAAAAACAAGAGAACTCGGGGGTTGAGAAAGATGAAGTAAAGAAAACCAGAACAAGTGATGCAAAGTGACTCATCGCCTCCCAGAAGCAGACTGATGTTCAGCCAGTCTCTGAACAACAGCTACCTCCCTCTCTCCTCCCAAAAAAGAAACCCACATCCCTTCCCTCAAATTCTATTCCCGGGCATGGCATGGCATGGCATGGCATATACCTTTGGCTAGTTCAGGTCAGCTGTCCCATCTGTCTCTGTTAGGGAAATTGGACTCATCTCACACTCAATTGAGGAGTTACATTCATACCACCTAAGGCTTTAACAACTAGGACTTTGCAGTCCATTCATGGTGCATGGCTCCACTGAACCAGTGGGTACCCTGTATTGACTCCAGACACACACACTCACACAGACATTTTCCCTTTTGGTTTTACTCTAGGTTTCCCCAAGCAGAGTCTCTGGCAGAATCTAACAAATTAGGTTATTTGGTACAGTGGCAAGATACAGCTTGAGCTGGGTGCCTCAGGAGAGGGACCTTGAACAAAGAAATCCCTGGGCAATTATACCCTTACAATCCAAGTTCCCCACCCCTCACCCGACAGTTCGGTCCAACAGTAATATAGTATGGGGTAGTCTTGTTCTTCATTGGGTCTCTTCATTGTCTCTAGGTGAGCCCATTTCTTCTCTTACCTCTAAGGTTGCATCTTATGCTGATGAGTAGTTGCCTTCCTTGTTATCTTCCAGCCCAAACTGGCTCTGGGGCCTCCTTTAACTTAGGTAGGTAAAAGTTCAACGTATCTTGGTGAAAGTTCACAGTTTGCAGCCTGAGGCTTCAGCACATCTAGTTACTAACGCTAAGTTACACTAAGTTACTAGATTTTTTTATTTCTTTACAGTGTCCCCTCCAAACTTCTTACTCACTCCCCAGTCTATTCCCCAGTGGGAGGCAGTAGCCAAGAGGGGATAGAGCCTAGAGCTGTGTGGCTGTGTCTAGGTTGTTATTCTATACCATTCACATCATCATTGGGGGGTGGAAGTAAGATACTCACTNNNNGGGGAGGGGGAGGGGGCGAGGCGGGGGGGGGGGGGGGGGGGGGGGGCGTGGCTTTGGGTGGAAGAGAAAGGTGCCACATGGAGGGGTAGTCGCCATTTTGTTCCTTTTTCCAGCGGAGCAAGTGGGAAACGGAGTGGTGGGGTGGCTCCAGCTGTGGTCATGTTGAATTGGGTCAGACTCAGCATTTTTGCATGTAATCACCCTCTTTGATACACTGTTGTTATTAGTATTGTAGCTGTTTACAGTTTGTTTTCTTTTCTCATTGCTGTTTCCAGTAAATTGCTCTTATCTCAACTTGGAATCTGCCTTTTGTCTCTCTCTTTCCTGGAGGGAGTGAGGGGAGGAGAGCAGCTGTGTGGGACTTAATTTCCATTTATGCTTAAACCATAACAAGGAGGTAGAAGAGGCAAGANTTTATGCTTAAACCATAACAAGGAGGTAGAAGAGGCAAGAGTGAAGCTGTGCCTGGGAAGAAGGGGAGGGTGGAGGAAAGGTGGTTTTATTTTTTGGTTTTTGGTTGGTTTTTTTTAACTGGCAATAATGAAAGTCATATTTCCCAAGTTGAGTCTGTTTT
>VZTN01000877.1:387-17294 GCA_013400515.1 Erpornis zantholeuca
TTTTTTTGTTTGTTTTTTGGGGTTTATTTTTTTATTTATTTTCCTTCAGACAACTAAGATGGAAACTAATACTAATACAATGTTGTGGTTACTTTGATCAAATCCTACACCAATTATCAAAAATGAAGTCTTCCAATTAGAAGTTTCAGAAACTAAAAACGAAACTGTGACTGTGGCAAATGAAGCTTCATCCTCAGGGGTAATCCAGGAGGGAAGGGGGTCTGTGCTCCGTGTACAGAGTTATGCTAGTCCTGTTTACATTCAGCCAGCAAACACGTTTTCTTTTTCTCCTGTTTTCCAGACAGACAAATGTCAGGCCTGTGGGGTTGTCTTACAAGAGGTAGAAGTGCTCTGCTGAATAAAGCTCACCACAAACTAAGCTAGCAGGGCATTTCTCTCTACCACAGTACCCCCAGCTCTGTATCTCCATGCTTTTTACCCCCTGACCATTAATTTTAGGAAACTGGAGCGGTTTTGTATCCCCTGATCATCAGAATCAATTACATTTTCTTTATTGAGGAAATTAGTACTTCCAGTGAAACCCAGTTAAGGACAAGTTGTGCAAGTGCCATTGAGGTTACACTCATGCAGCTGAACTTTTGCTTCATAAAACTTAAGCTTTTGTTGGGCTTTTTTCTTGCGTCACATCCCAGATTGTTGCCTCTTAAGCTACAAGGTAAATTGCACCTGAAGTTCCTACATACATGAAAGCCCATTAAGTCACTATTCATAGTGAAAATCCATCTAGATCACTATCTCCCAGCCTTTTCCTTGCAGACCTGTTATTTATCCTTTAGCCTGTGAACCATTCATGATTCTAGGAAGTTTTGATTTTGTCACGATGATCATCTGTACCTTCAAGTAAAATATTCTAAAATATGTGTAATTATGCTGTCAGTTATGCACACTTAGGCCTAACTCAGCTTCTCTGTCATCAAAACAGTCTCATATATTTATAGGTGTTGCTTTTCCATGTTTCAGTTGTATATTGATTTTATTTGACAGTTTGTTGGTAAAAAGAACTCCTCGAAGTGTGGGATATCGGCCAGACTGTAAGTGACTTTTGACAACCATTTTTCATTTTTAAAAGTATGTCAAGTGTATTGTGTTATCTTTTGCTCCAAGTCCAAGGATGAAACCAAACAGATTTTCGTTAATTATTCCTGATAGATTTTGCTCTTATTTAGATAATTTAAATATCCGGAAAGTATTTGGAGACAGTTAATCAGGATTTGTAACATTTTATTATACTGGAAATCAAACTTTGCTATTTTGGTCTAAGTTACACCTTTGTCATGTGCAAATTCTCTCAGCTTGCACATAGTCAAATGCTTCAGTCAGTGGAATCCGCTGGACACTTCTGGGAGTGATTTGTGTGCCTTAGCCTAGCCACCTCCTGCCATTTGGCTGTTCCCAGGAATGTGGGAGGACCACACAGGGTAGCAGATCTGATAAAGGTTTACAGTGATAAGATGCCGAAATTGGCACTGGTTATGTCTGGGCATCTGAATTATTCCCTTCTTGTCTTCTCCTGTCTGTCCCAAGACCATTAGTGAAGGAACAGCAGCCACAGCAGACAGTGGTAAGCAAGTGACAGCTTCTTCTGCCTTGGGCAGGGCTGTGTGTTTTAACCCTGTTCCAGATGCTAAATTCCTGTTACTTTCATTATGGAAGTGAAGTGAATTGAGCAGCAGAATCACATCCTCTTTCTCCTCTTTTCCAAGGTTGTACAATACCTCAAGGCTTCAGTGAGGTGTTTTCCCTCATTCAAGGACATCCCTCATTCCTGGAATCTCATTATAGGCTTAGCTGGGCTAATGGAGCATCTTGCAGCAGATAACTTGTTTGCCATCTGTCTCCAGAGACAGACTTTCCAGAGCAGGACATACGAGCTCTGAAGGAGGAGACAGCAAGGCAGGAAATGGCTGGGCCTCCGTTTTATCCCTATATTGTGAGGCCCAGTAAGTGTGAAACATCACTTTAGTTTTTCCAAAAGTGCACACAGCCTTTTATTTGAATTGCATAATTTATCTCCCCGTTTTCCTCATTGTAGCCTGGGAGAGAAAAAAGACACAGCTTTCCTGCTCAGGAGTCTTTCATTTTAGCATGAGGGCAAAAAGCCCTTTTGAAATTTTATATTATAGATAATTTAAATTTTTTTGGTCATTTTATAGTGTGTGTAGACAGAGTGGACTAGTGCTGCCTCACAAAGTGTCCTGCTAGAGCTGTTCAGATAATCTGGAATGGCTGATGTCCTCTTTTTAGGCAGATTTTTTCGAAGATAAAAATCACAATCAAACACAAAAAACAGCAGTAAACAAAAGCCAAAAGCAAACACAAAGCAGCCAATCCACACCTGTTTCTGAAACCTGCAAATGACCCTTCCTGCAGCCCTGTCTGGAGTGCAGGTCCAGCTCCCAGAGGCACTGCCTCTGGAATCATGCTGTGAGGGGGACTTGAGCTCACCAGTCTGTTGATGCTGCACTGGGATGTCAGGGATCTAGGAAGCGCCAGGAAGCATTGGCGCTTTTGTACATATTTGCAAAGTCAGAGGACATTTTTAAGAAATTTTACATTCTCATAATAATATCCTGTCAGTAAATTTAAGAGCTTCCATTCATTTCTTGCAGACTAGCACCAGGCAGCTGTGTGGGAACCAATAAATACATCTATTTTATTTCCTTTAGTTGATAAATCAACAAAGTAATTTGAAATTGTAAAATAGCTCAAATATTAATCCGAGGGTACTTGAGTGGAAGAAATAAAATGAGATACAGTCTATATCTGTAAAATTCCATATTGTCTCTGTAAAAAGGTTTTGCGAACCCTAGGAAATTCTTTTCTAACACGCTGGTGACTTATGGTCTTTTTCAGTTGTTGGATTTGAAGTGCCAGACAAATTTGTTGTGGGATACGCCCTAGATTACAATGAATACTTTAGAGATTTGAACGTAAGTAATTTTTCCCATATGCTTCTCTCCATTTAAAACTGGGGAGGAGGAAGGAAGGAAAATCTCCTTACATCATTCTCCCTGCTCTGTAAATCATGCCTCATGCTCAAGTGATGCGAACAAGCCCAAGAACAGCAGGGCAGCGTTTGGAGCTCTGATGAAACTAAAATTTATTTTGCTGCATGCAGAGTGGAGACTCCACAATGTCAGCTTTGAAATAATGTGAAGTTTGTGTGAAGTTTCTTTTCTCACCAGATGTCTGCAACAAACAAGTGCATTTGCTTAGTTATGTCAGAGTTAAAGAAGAGAGACCTGGAGAGGAGTTAAGAAGGGCTCACATTTTATTATTTTTATCATTAACTCTTCAACTGGGTCTCACCAGACCCAGCAGACAGTGGGTGAGACAATTAGGACAGGAGAAAGAAGGTGATGTTGAGATTTTTGGACCAAAAAAAGACCTAAGTTTTTCTGCATAAACAGTGTCAGAAGATTCTTCCTCCTCAAGTATGTACAGCACACTTGTGTTGCTTTCAGAAGCTTGTTATTGATGTTAAACTTTGGTCTCTTATGCTACTTTCCTAATGGGAGCTTTTTATTTTATTTTGTTTCAGCATATCTGTGTGATCAGTGAAACGGGGAAGCAGAAATACAAAGCATAAAAGCAGAGTTCAAGTGCTGTGACAACGGAGCTTTGAAACGTTTTGTTTACTGAGTCCTATCTTTCACAGGCTTCAGCTCTGGTACACCAGCTACGCTTGTAGAATGCCCCAGCCCTATTGCCATATGCTTACTGTAATTTATTGCATGTACAATATAAGAGCTCGTCTTGTTCATTTATATTCTAGAAATGGAAACAATTAGTGCAGTTCTGCACTCCTTATTTTGATTTGCACTATGACTCTACCGACTATGGCTGCCCCTGGTTGGGTTGTGCTGTTTGAGCTCCAGAGTCTAACTCTTGCAGTGGTAAATTGCTTAAACCTCAACAACCCAGAACTGAAATAGTTCAAGTACTGTAAATGTAAAACATTTTATGATAGGGAAGTCTATTAGTAATATTTTAAAATCTGTAATTTAAGTTTTATATTTTAATGCACAGATGTGATTGTGATTAATGGATAGTTGCACCTTTGGGTGTTCTAAAGCATGAGGAGCAGCCAGTTACAGTATTTGTAGTCTCTTAAGGAGCTCATCCAAAGCTTCTGGAGTTGCCTTATAGCTGTAAAGGAAGTCTGGGTGAAAAGTGTGTTTTTCCTTTTTTTTTTTTTAAGATGGAATGACAAAACAGAATGTTTAAAATCTAGTTTTAATTGAGCTGCCTATTTCTGTTAGATTTATTTTCTTTGAAAGTATCCATCAGTTTGTGGAATTGCCTTTTAAATTTAAACAATTTTAATATATTTGTGGAAAAAGGTATTGTAATGTTTACTTTATAAGATCTGCAAAGCAAAGTACTGTAAATAAAGGCTGTCTCTTTAAAATAAGCCCCACACATCTATCCCACTCATTCTGTATATTAAAGTGCTGTTGAAATTTCCCTCTCAATAATATTTTTCGTAAATGTTTGTGACAGTGAAGGCGGATTCTACATTTGTTACCTTTGTAGAGCTTTTGGTTAAGCTTTTTGTCATCCCATCTAAGAGAGATGATAGAAGTGCTGTGGGAAGATATTGAAACAATTGCATGTTCTTTAACCAAACCAACTTCCAGAGAGAACAGTTGAAGCACCGTCCTTTGTTCTCTCTTGGCAAAAGTGAAGAGTGGAGGTTCTATGTTCATTAAACATATCCATATGGGAAAAAAACAAAACCACAACCATTTTGTAAGTGATCATTTTGGTTTGTTTCATTAGCACTTCTGTTCATGTGAAGTCCAGTTCTGAATGTGGCAGCCCAGCTCACACTTGTGTTTGTGCTGTGCTTTTTTGGTTTTTGTACTTCTGCATGTGGATTCTCCCACCACATCCTCAGATTTAATGCTGCTTGGTGCTTAATACACAATGTAGTTTTTGAAAGATTCTGTTTTGAAAGATTTTTCTGTGGTTTTGAATTTTGAGTCTGTACTTTTCCAAGTACTGCACACTATTGCCTGTCCACGGCCTGCTCGATTACAGCTGACCTAATATTAATGATATTAATAGCAGACCTAAAGTATGAATTCACAGAATGTAATTCAGATCAAATGACCACATTTGTGGAGGATCTATTTGTAAATCAGAATTCTCTTTAACAAATATTAGAATACTGATCATAATTATACTGTAGGTTATTATTTCAAAGAGCTTTTCCTCCAATGCACTACAAAGTCTGATTGTATTTCTTGATTTGTCCTAAATCACCTTTGTGTATATGCCTGTTCAAGAACCTGTGACTTGTTGCAAAAATACAGTGCATCTCCAAGAAGAGGAAACACTCCATCTCCTGAAAGGTTTTCTGGTCATGGTTAAGGCATTTATTCACATGATGTGATTTGAGAAAGAGAGGAGGGGTTGAATTAGTCATAACAAGGGGTTTATCTTTCACAATGTAGCTGGAGTGGGGAATTTCCAGTCTGTAGGGGGCCGGGGTTGGAATTGCATGGACTACATGGTCACAGGTTTGGGAAGATGTTTTGAGCCACCCTGGCCCTAGGAGTGATGCTGCAGCAGCCCAGGTCTGTCTTCTACCACACTACCTGTGTCTGATGGAAAAGGTCTATACTTAAAAATCTTACTGAATGTTCCCACATTTCAGGTGCTGTGGAACAGAGACAGGGTTTTTTTCACTTCACATAGGTTCTTGTCAGATAAAGTTCATCACCACAGATGATGAGAGTTTCCTTATTCAGATCTTTTGTTGGTCTCTGAAATTTGTTTAGATAAAAAGTTACTGACTCCTCACCCTTGCTAGAATAGTTTTACCTGCAGCAGCCTTTTACAGCACCTGGGTGTGCTCAACAGGAAGATATATCATCACGTGAAAAAAGTTGAAACTGCAATTGTTACTTTTTATTTGATAATTTTGGTTACAAGACTGGGGGTTTAGTCACACCTTTGCAAGTTAAACGCCAGGTTTATACAACCCAGACATACATTGTTAAAGCATTATGAAAACACAGAGGAATATTCTGTATTTGAACATTTAGTGGCATTTGAAATTCATTACAGTTCCACATTTTATGAATCACGTATGTATGCTGGAAAAATAATTTCGAATATTTATAGGCTTTGCTACACTGTCTCTCCCTGTGACATCTGGCATTCTGTACATTTTGGTAGACATTCAGACAGAAATGTGATGAAAAGTCTGTCTGTGAACTGAGCTGGCACTTCACTTGGGGCTTTTTTTTGGCAATCCTGGTTTTGAAAACTGAGGCAAACAAGGATCTTTCAGCTGCCTTGTAATTCTATATCCTGACTGATTAAATGGTGGTGTTTCATTGTCTATTATGCTCTGACAATCCTGTCAAGCATGCACTAATCCAGCAGCGGGGGTTTGACAGTGCTTACAGGGAGTTGGTTACAAGTCATTAAAGGACTGTCTGCCCAACCCGACTGCCTTTAATTCCCAGGCAGGCTGCACCTTGCAAGATCAGATCTCCAGTCTTGGCAAGCACCTTTGTAAGCTGAGACATCACTGTGGTCTGGTTTTTTCTTTTTTTTAATTTTTATAGTATTCAATTATGCAAGCAGATATAGTTTGATGAGTATTCTGATGAAGAGAACACTTCCCAGCTCTCTACAGATGCCAGTACCCAGTAAGCTCATGGGACTGGACGCACCAAGGTGAAGAGGATAGGGCTAGAAAAGCACTAAGATTGAGCACAATCTAAAAACTGGCTGTGAGGGTTTTCAACCCCAGAGAAGCCAAGAGAGGGATCATGCTAGTAACTGGCAGGTGATAAAAGGCTGGTGCAAGGTGTGTGTTGGGGACATATTTTGAGTGGCTGCAAATGCCCTTCTGTGTGTGGGCTCTGCTCCAGTAGAACACCAACTAATGATTTGAAACGTCATCTTGAAGGTGGAAATCCTTGTGGAACCAGGTAAGAAGAGATACACCAGTGATGGTATTATAAATTAAGGTGCAGATAGATTAACCTGTTCCAGGAAGAGGCTAGTGTTTAACTCACAAGTCATTATTAGTGGTACCTTTATTTTTTCCCCACTGTAACCAGAAAGGGAACCAACCACCGTGTCTCCTGCATATCTCCAGGTGAACTGTAGCAAATCATGGTACCTGTAAGATACAGCTTGGGGTGTTAGGGGTGTGTGAAGGAATTCCCAGACAGTCAGTGCCCTCTCACAGGTTGTGATTCCCCACACCAGCCCTTCACAATCAGGAAAAGGGGTCTGGATGGTGGTCTGTGGCTGGGTTTGCCCCTGGAGCCCTGGGTACTGCAGGGAATTCCATCTTTGCCGCTGTGAGCTCAGCCAGCATGGGGCTGCAGGGCAGTGGGGCAGGGCTGGCAGAAGCACAAGGGGTTGGCTTGGCTGTTCTGCAGGTTGGAGTGGGATAAAATCCTTCTCCTGGGGACAGACTGCCTGGGTATCAACAGAACACGCTGCCTTTTCCTGTGGATCTGGGAGGTGCCAGAGAAGCGATGCTGATGCTTCACTTGCCTGTTTCCCATCTGAGGAACTGGGATGTGACTAAGCCAACCCTAAGGCAGGGAAGAGGAGGGTAATGGTGGTGGGTGGGGGGGGGTAGTGTGTGAGCTTCTAAATGTTCATTGCAGTGCCTTTATCAGATCTTTCCTCCCCAGTTTCTTTGCATGACAACTTTTTCTCCTCTGTTCACAAAATGCAAAAATACCCTGTAGCAACCAGAGAACACAAAATATGGGATAGAAATATAAACTCCTTAACTTGCAATTAGAAAACCACCCTATGCTTTCTACTATGGCGTAATCACAACTCCCCTTTTGCCGAGGTGCATTTTATACACGCCCCAGCCATCAGACCTTACCTGTCAGTCCTACACACTCCAATACTTTCTTTTCAGTATGAGGGGGAAGCTATTTTCTCACAGACCATATGGCATGAGAACTCACTCTGGACAGTTTAGAAATGAATATATGCTCTACTTGAATCATAGTTTGAGTAACCTTCAGTCTTCCGTTACTTGAACAGGCAAAAGGATGGGTTTGCATGAGAAATTGCTGAGAGCAATGTCTCATGCTTTTGCTTCAGAAAACAAAATACTTGAATTTGTGCTCTTCTTCCATTTGGTGAGTTTGTTGCAAGGAAGTGTCATCCAGGTGCTAGAGCCATCATTTGCACTGGTCATCATTGTCACTTCAGCAAACCCTCATGGGAGAGGTGAGCTGGCTTCTGTTTTGCCATGTGGCTTACACCTGCCACATTTCATTTAACCCCAGATTTTTTATTTTGTGCAGCTTTGCGCTGCAGGCAGCTGCACAGCTCGGTACTCAGCCAGGGTCTCCTACCCCTGCTAAGAGACAGTGAGACATATGAAAGGCCTCTGTAGTGCAAAGAGCAAGACCTGAAGTCATTAACATCAGGCACTGGGAGTTGCTGTTGTGCAAGGCACTGCTCAAACACCTGCCAAAGCCACTCCCGGCTCTGAACACACTGGATGTGAACTGAGGAAAAGCAGATGAGGTGGGTGAGCAAGAAGTGCAAGGAAAGCAAGATAATGCTGGATACCACAAAGAGCTGCCAACCTTTGCCAAAAATTACTTCTGCATCAAAAGAGGCGAGCAGGAAAATGCTGAAGGTAGATAAGGTGGCTTTTTGGGTTGCTTTTCCAGTATTTACAGGAATCTACAACACCTTGTTTGACTCCTACATCACCACCTCTAATGGAGGTACCTGGTACTGTGACAAGAGCAGCATAACCTTCAGTCTTAGTACGTGGGAGTTTTGGTTTGGGGGAAATTAAAAAAAAAAAATTAAGATTGGTTTCTACACCAGAGACTTGTTTAATGACTATCTTCTAAGCCCAGCAGCCATGCACTGGTGTGATGTGTTGCACATATTTACCTACCACAGGTAACTGCTGCCTTCCAGCTTGTTTAAAAAAATCACAGCAAAAACTACTGAGGAAGCTCCAAGACTCTTCCTCCACAGCGGCCAAATGCATTCCTGATGCAGCAAATTCCACATTTAAACAAAAAACAACATCTTGCTTTATCCTACATGAACAAAGAAGTTTGCCCAGGCTGCTTTTCCTGTGCTGCTGCCCCTCTGCAGATGCCACATACAATGTGGGTCTGTGTGGGACCGGTCAGCCCAGAGATGCTTTGCAAAGGCATCTATTGCTTTTTTTCCCAAGTGGTTTGTACTCAAACGCAGTAGGGAAATCAACTTGCACTTGAGTCAAAGGAAAACTTCTACATCTCAGGCAAAATAAATGACAGGAGCTTCCTCAGCTTCTCAGAGAGAAAAGCACAGCTGCCCCTCCTCTACCCCCCGGACTTTCTGTATTAATAATTGGCAATATCCTGCAGTATCAGGAGCAGAGCAGGGACACACAAGGTCCTGGGAGCCAGGCAGCTGCAGAGCCATGTCCTGCACCCTTCAGCACTCACTCCCAACATCCCTATGCCCCTGTTACAGCACATCCATTCCTGCCACGGCTTTTGCTGCTGACCCCCTGGGCAGCCACCTCCATGGGCACATTTTTCTCTGTCCCCTGGGATTCTTGCCTGCTGCTCTACAAACTCTGAAGTGCTTTTACTCTCCCATTACTCCCGTTCTGAGCCTACAAGAGACTGTTGCCTCAAAAGCAGTTTAAGCAGGAGTCTTCAGTTTGTGAACATGGTGAAAATGTTTTTCTACCTGAATAAAATCAAACTGACCACAACAGATATGGCCCAAAGAAAGTAAAAGAAATTTTAAATATTACACTCCACTGTAAAAGTCAATTGAAACCTTTCTTTAAAAAGAAAAAAACCTGATGCAAAATTAATAGAAATGTACAGACAATTACCAACTTTATTGACCAACTTCCCTGTTAACCAAGTCACTCATCAAGTTATTTTCCTGAAGCACTATCTTATACAGTAGTTCATGGCTTGACTTGTTGACTGGGAATGAACCATTTTACAGACACAACTGGAATACCAGTATCTGGTTTAGACTGCATGAGCTGTATGCCCAAACATTTTGAGTTTGACCCCTTTGAGGGCAGAGGCTTTTAAAAGCTGCTCCCCAAACCCCACCTTGCACCTCCCCATACCATAGACATTTGTGTTCCAGGAGTGCCTTGTGCCAAATGCTCCACACACAGACCAGGACTGAAGCTGTAAATCAGCAAGAGGATTTTCCCCTGCCCTACAACTATTGCCTGTGATTTAGTAATTCCTTAAAATAGCTGAAAAAACAATGTTCTGGAATTCACAACCAGGAGGCTGCTGGATTTGGGCTGTTAATGATGCACCATCACTGGCAGGACCAACAAGCTCATTCCCACCATAGCAGATGAATCTTGACCAGGCAGGCATCACCCCAGCCCTTCCCAGGAGCATCCCTGACTCAGTGGTGGCCCTTGTATCTATTCCAGCAGTGTCTGCAAGCTTCAAGTGGTGCAATGATAAGGAAACAGGGCTGCAACAGTTCTGGAGGAGCTCACTGCTGCTGTGGTGGGTCTGCAGGCAAATACTCAGGTGGTCCAAACTCTTTCCACCATGGCCCAAGTGGTGCCAGATGCTGCTGGGCACTAGCAGCCCCCCTATGCCAGCTGTGCCCTGAGCTGGGGTGTCCTTACAGAAGCTGGGGCAGCTGCAGAAATCTGGGGAAAGATGATGCCTCCTGCAGCAGGTCTTCCCCAGGAGCACCTCAGGCACAACAACAGGGTCCCTCCCTCTCACCCATTTGAAGCTCTGGTCCCCATCAGGCCTTGCACCCCCACAGTGTCCCCCATGCCCCCTCCCCAGGTTGTGAGATAGGGTGCACCCAGGGGCCAGTACTGCTCCTGTGCAGCCCCAGGTCCTCCCTCCCCCCAGAGCCCAGGGAAGGGCCCATCACCATCTCCTGGACAGTGGGCAATGTGGTCCCTGCCCCCTCCACTCCTGGGGGTGGGGTACTAGGTACCCACCAGCAGTGTTGGGGTGCAGCCCCTGCCCCTTCCCCATTTACGACACCAAGCTCTTATTGGTTGCTGCCTCCACAGTGGTTTATTAGGGTGGGAGTCAAGACCCCTGGCAGTGTGGGAGGCACCATGGGGGTGCCACGGAGGGACCCCAAGAGCCAGAGCCCCAGCTCCTGCAGCCTGGACCAATTTCCAGCCTCACTAAAGCAGCAATGCAATACTGGAGAGCAACAGGCAATCCCAAACTCCAGTATTTACGTGCTGCTAGAGCACTGCTGACAGCTCTCCACGGCCTCCAGACCCCCCCTCTGTGCCTCAAACGCAGGGCAAGGGTCCCTTGGCCGATCCTTTGCCAGGGAAAGGACCAAAGAGCAGTAGGTGAGGGGTAGACATAGTATGGTCATGCCCATGCTGGAGAACAAAAAGAAGCCACAAGTCCTTCCTGCCTGCAGGGCCACAGACACATGAGCTCATAGGGAATGTATTTGTAGCTGTGAAGGATGTGCACAGTACAAGCACCAAGAGAACGTTTCTACACATACCTGAACTAATGAGATACGTGGGAATGTGTTAGCTTCCACATCTATGATAACCAGAAGCTCACTTTCTTGTCTTATCCTTGAGGTAATGAGGCAGCCCAGAATGGTCTGTATCTCCTTGTCCCTACAAACCATGATGTGCTGCTACATCTCCTCAAAGCCCACTGAATGTTGATATTCCAAATGGTATTTTGAATATATATATATATAATTTTTTTTAAAACCATGGTATAAAGAACACTCTACAATGAAGACATTTAACATATATGCATTACCACCACAGGACAGGTTTTTTTTTCTTCACAGGTGCTATCAGACAGTCTGTAACTATAAGAGAACAGGCAGTTATACAGTGCAAATGAACCAGTTTCAGAAACAATATCAGAAATTAACTGTTCCCCCCAGCCCCAAACCACACTTAGTATTGGTAAGCAAATCATACACTTTCAGACTCAGCAGATCTGTTGCTTTTGCTACTGTGAAGAGCCTGCAGAACTTCCCAGCCCTTCCAAATGGTTTGTGGGGAAATGTTACCTTATACTTTCTGCTTAGGTGACACTGAACATCAACGATTTTCCAGAAACACAATGTTAATATTTCAGATAAATAAATCCAGATTACAACAGTTGAAACCTGTTAAATTTTCCTTTAAATACTTCTATTCAGCTCAATTTGACTTTTGAGATAGATTAAAAAAATCCTTATTTTTAAAAAGGTTAGATGATGGTTATTTACCATGAGAATGGACAAACCTTATGTGACAAGAAATTAAAGATCTCTGGAACTTCATCACCTTCCCTGCTTGTACCAGAGCAGAAAGCATAGAGCAGGGCAGGGAAGGGCTGCAGACATGCAGAAGGCAGCTGTCAGTGGCACTTACACATCAGCCTGCCAGTTCTGCACAGAAGCCATGCAGATAGACTGGTATTTTTTGAGTTTCCTTTCAACCTTGCCTCCCCACCAGTTATGTGACAACTTCCTTCAATTCATTTTCTTAAAAATCAGCATAACAAAAAATCAGAACAATGTCAGAAATGACACCTTGGATTTGAATTCTTGTGCCATCCCCTGGAGTCCAACGCACCGCTGAGTCCCTGCCTCTTTAGCAAACTTAAAAATAGGAATTTCAAAAGCTCTTGTGATCCATGCCAAGTAATTTCAAATTTTATATCAAGTATTTGCCAACAAAAAAGCAGTATATTTTCACCACTTTAGTGTCCTCAACACTGACAGCACCAGGGCCAACTCCCTAAAATGAGCAACTGCTACTTGCTGCAAAGCCAACATATACCCAGTGTTAAACCTATACGAGCTAAATCAAAACACATAATATTACCATTAATTACTTCTGTAACGATGTTTTACTTGACTGTACCTGCGCAATCTTATTTCCCTCATCTCTTCAACTGACTCCAAAAGAAAAAAGCAATAGCAAACATGTTCAGCTTTAGAATAAATTCTGATGGAGTTTGAGATTCACATTTTAATTAATATTTTTATATAAACCAGACTTTTGCCTAGTTTGACAACAAGGGCAAGAGCTCTTTTCAGTAAAGGTGGACTTTTCAAAGCAAGGGTTCAATACACCTCCACCAGCCTCTAGCAGAGAGGGAAAATCAACATTCATCCGAGTATTGGGCAACTGGAAATTTGGGATAGGCAGTGAAATACGTATCTGAGAAAATATGCATGTTTACGACATGACAGCATCAATATTTTATGCAATAGAAAGTTCCATGTTTAAATCATCCTATCTCACACTTCAGCTTCTTTCAAACTTAGTCTGTGCTTTGGAAACTCAATGCTAAATCAGAAGCTGGCAGCTGAACAGGTTTGTTCAGCTTTGAGTTCACCTGAATGTCTCCAAGGTATTACCTGCAGTATCCAAGAATGGGTATGTGTGTCAGAGGGACCTGCATTTACCCAGAGGGATGCAGATGCTGCAGGTATATTGGAGCAGGTGGAACATGAACTTACCTTCCCAACTCACCTCTGAACACATCAGCTCCTGCATGGACTCCGTGGACACAATCAGGCAATTGCTGCTTCAGTGGGAGCTACAAATCAACAACAGAAAAGGTTTGGGAGGCGCTGGAAGAAAGGGGCAACTCCAGGAGCAGGGGGGCCCAGGGCTGTTGGGCAGGTTCCCTCCCAAGGCACACACAGACAGGTGCAAGTATTTTTAAAATTAGAGAAGAAAAAGAATAAATAAAGTTTTCAGCTCCAGATAGGGCAGACTATGAAGCAGAATAACTACATCCCTCCTCTCCCTATTCTCCCTGTTCCTGAGACTACTGGCACCACTGGCTCAGTGTGACTCTGGGCAGTGACCCCCAAGGTACACTGGTAACCCCATATCATAACCCAGGTGATGTAGGGAAAGGAGGGATGAGCCAGAAAAACCAGGGGCAGGTGGGAAAGCCATTGCGCACAACTATGGCCAGCAGCAAGCCCACCTTCCTCCCTGAAGGGGTTAAAACAGCAGCAGCAAGAACAATTCTACTGGTCCTGGCAGACCAGAAGCAAAGGAAACATCTTAATTATGCTGGTTTAGGTGACAAACCAGGCCTAGGACAGGCAGGTAAAATGCAGAGAAGCTGTCTGGGGGTTGATGCTTTTGCAGTGGCACCACAAGTGCCCCCTCTTACTGTCAGGTAGAGGCAGCATCCCTGGAGCACCTTCAACTTTCAAGTGGCACCCCGCTATGACAAGGAACACAGGTGTCCTACTTACTGGTAGCCCCAAACATGAGGAGAATTGCCCCAAAAGCTCCACCTCAATGCAAAAGCACTGAAACAGCCCTTCTGCTGCCAAGAGCTCCACGCCCGCAGTGTGTGCACCAACTCTTTCTACAAATAGAAATTTCTACCTGTCATCTACGTAAGCCAGCCACCTACAGAGGTTTAATTAAATCCCCCAAATAACTGGGGAATTTGAACATGCAGAAAACCATTAATGCAATTCACAAAACAATGCAACTTCTGCTTGCCAAAGTATATTGGGCAATTAAGTAAAACCCCCCTCCGCTCCCCTCCAGTCCCAAACACACACACAAAACCAAACAAATTCCCCCTGAAATACTGGATTCCCTTAAAATACAACCTCATCCCTCCTCACTGACACTAACCAGAAAAAAAAAGAGAAGGAAAAAATGTAAGAAGAAGCACCATGGGAAAGGAAATAAATACAGGAGCCCATGACAGGACAGATTTGCATACAGAGCCTTTACTGACCCACACACTTCAGGGCTAGGTGAGCTCAAAGACAATTAAATATTAAGCATTTCCTCTATATAGAAAAAAAATAGCTCTGCTATCAAACAGTTTTCCAGGACATATGCACAAACAAATCCTGAAGTCATTGTTCTCATTTGAAACAACTGGAGAAAAAAAAGGCATTTATTATTTTACAAAAGACTAAAGTAAACCATCTCATTTACTTTAGTCTGGGACAGGTGAAAGTCCCAGACACTGATTAGTGAGGCAAAATTACAGTGATAAAATGAAAATAAGGGTGTAAGCAACACCACCAGAACACTTCATATCTGCCTAGCTCTGAAAAATCCCAACAGTTTCATTCCTGCCTCCTTTTGAGGAATGAGGTTTAAACAAGTCACGTCCTAATATTTACAGATGTGGCCAATAGCTGGGATCAGACCTACTGCTTGATCGACAGTCACCACATGGCTCCAGCTCTGCCATTCCCGGCAGGAACTGCCTCGCAGGGCTGCTGAAAGCAAGCGAGGGCTGCAGGAGGAGAAGTGGCTGTGAAGCAGCCTGAGCAATCGGACGTGGGAACTGCACGCAGCCAAGTTACTTTCATTTGCACGGCACCTACAGCGCATCTCCACATCACCCAAAATCGCAGCTCTGCCCAGCCAGGACTCACTCCTGGGGACACAAAATAAATGCAAGAAAATATATTTTGTCCTTGTTCTTGTTGAAGCTATGTAAGAGGAGGTCATTTCCCACATGCTTCATCAAAAATAACTTTTTTTCCTCACAAATTTGCCCATGAAAGGGTCAGGGAAGCAGCACACAGTTTGCATAAATGCCAGCACGTTTTCCTTCCAGCACAGCGCACCTTCCCTGTGCTAAACCACACGCTATCGACATGCTCTTAGGTGGGGCCGAACACCCGAAACCAAACTGCAGCTACAAAGGGCAGATTCAAATAACACAAAAAATAAATTCGTTAACTTCACTCGCTGTGAAACTTGAGCCTGACACTGTTACCAGCAGGATCAGCTGTGTTTACCAAGGCAAGGGTGTTAGTGGGATGGGGAGCTACTGGTGCCCGCAAAGGCCTGCAGGACAAGACTTCAACTTACAGCACTCCAGAAAACCAGTAAAATCCACAGTAAAATTCCAGGATCCACAGCTTTTTCTCAACACTGCTGAGGAGAAGAAAAGCATGATGCTTCTTGTTACTTCCAAGTTTCAGCATTGTCATCTCATCCAGTTCTAACAACAAGGGTCAGATCTGGAAGCCCAATTCCTATAAAGTTCATTTGTTAAGAACAGGAAAAACCAAACAAAAAAACCTATTTCTTTTTTTGTTAGATGAACAATAATTCAGAACATAACAAGCACACTGATTTTTTTTTTTCCTTTTTAGATTTAGGTCAGTTTGCCTGAAGCATTACTTAAAGCTTCCCGCTTACATTTCATAAATGTTTACTGCATTAGCAGCTCCGTTTTACTAAATTTCCCACCAAAGTGGGAAATACAGACTTTTACAGTTGCTGGTGAGTTCTCTGGATTTCTTCACAAGAGTAGATCATGAAATTTGGCAGATGGTCCCTCACCTACACTAAACACACATACAACACACAAGCAGAATTTCTGGTTTTGGGGGGAAGCAATTAATGCTTTAACCTTGGAAAACTCACTCTTCGAATGCAAAAAAATTGTCTTTATATACCTGATGCACATACGGGAAAAATATTCTATGTAGGATCAAAAGGAAAAGGAAAAGTCCCAGCGCTGTGCATGTTGCTCCATCATTGCACCTCCCAGAGCGCTGCGAGGCTACCCTAGGAAGCTGGCCCATGCCAGGATATTCAAATTTCCTGTACAAAGCGAGCAACCAGCGAGGGGAAAAGAGAAAAAAAAGCAAAAGCTGACTGCCAATTGTTTTTTTTCTTCTTTAATATTTTTAATTATTTCGGCGAATTATTCTTTGGTTACACTAGCATTTTTTTTAAATGTATAGGGCTACTTTCTACGTGAGGGAGCACGCAGACTCCGCGCTGGGCCGACAGCCCGCGGGTTTGCTTTAAATAAAGAGGAAAACGGGGAAAAAAAAAAAATCATCAACGCCGAGCCCCACCTGCGGGAAGCAAGCGCGGCACAAAAGAAAAAGATTAAAAAATTATTAATAGTGGG
>VZTN01000877.1:17941-69259 GCA_013400515.1 Erpornis zantholeuca
GGTGCGAGGAGCGCCGGGGGGAGGATTGGCTGGTACCCGGCCGGGGGCCGTGAGCCGTGAGCCGGGACTGCCGACCCCCCGCTGCCGCCGAAAGCCGCGTGCAGGGAAAAAACCTCAGTTAGGGAAAAGGTAAACAGATGTATGTAAAACACCAAAGCTGCACGGGAGCGGTGGGGACGTTCAGCTTCGCCCTTCGTGTGAACCGGTTCGTTCCGCTGCCTCTTCGGTCGGAGGTTTATGGCCCCTTATAACCTAGCCGGAAAAGGGATGATGCTTTTCCAGCCCTGGTTGTGTAAAAGTTGATTTCTTGTTACTCAGTGTGTGGCTCTGTCCATGCACTGAGACTTCAAATCGTTCTCTTTTTTATCTGGTTACTGTGATACTAAGTTCTCCATAAACACTAATTCTCAGTCTGCGTTTCTCCGACCTGCAGACTCTGGAGATGTTCCCCCATGTTCCCACGTGCAGCCGGCACAGCTTTATGACATGCCCGGAGTCACACAGGAGCAATGGGAGTAGGATTTCGGAGCCACAGTGCACATTCTGGGTGTGAGATGGCACCATAACACGCTCGAAGGGAGGATGGGCTGTTTGGAGGCATGGTGTTCTGGAGACTTTTAAATGTGAAGAGTCAGAACTTGGGAGGATGGTGATTTGTGCCAGTGGGGAGCCTGGCAAGCTGAGGCCTGGGAAAAATGATGCTGAGGCAAAATGTTCCCTTCCAAAAGGAGAACCCGGATCTGGCAGTCAGAAACTTGCAGGTTTGTCACATTCATCACTGGAAATGGTTAAATCTAACAAGGTTCTTGTTGGCCTGGTGGGTTTGTAATCTTCCTGCAGTTTTATTTCTACCCCCACCCCAAACAGCAAAAAAAAAACCCCAAACCCTGTTGCTAAATCATTGCTCTGTTCTCACAGGTGAGCAGTGAAGCTCAATTAATTCTGCTTTGTGAAGGACTTCTGATCCTCTGATGGAAACATGTAGGGGCAAAACACTTTTATTTTACAACTTACAAAGGCTGATAAGAGCAATGAAAACGGAAAAACCTCACCACTGAGGGGGATTACAGCCCCATGCTTCTTCCACCTGAGATCTTAGAAACAAGCTGATGGCTGCTGCTTTTCATTTAGAAGGGTTTTTCCCCTTCTTTAGAGAGAAACGCAATCACTACCAAGTATTCTAGAGAGACTTAATCTTTAAACAAATGATGTTTTTCTTATTGGGTGTGCACTATTATTTTCTTAATTATTCCTGGATTTCTGCCTGTTCCTCCAAGAGTTTTCTCAGATGGCAGAAACAATTGGTCCTTTTTTATTATGCTAAAAGCAAAAAGTATCCCAAATAAAAAGACTCTGTACATCCCATAAACTCAAATGGGTCATGTTTTGCCAACAATCACACCTCTTCATTGAGGCATCTTATATGCTGCTTGCCTTTTTTTTTTTTTACTTTTTTTCCACATTACTATTGTTTACTACTCAGCCTCACTGTCTGGCTGAGTCTTGGTGCCAAAATGAAACAAATAGAGTCATTTATTTAGCACCAGAGCCCTGCCAGTTACCCTTAGCATGTATGTTGAGATCTCAGCAGATGTGGTAGGGAATGAATGGGCAAAGAGATTCACCTACATGGAATCACATCTATTTGTGGGTGGCCTCTAATTAACTTGGCTTCAAGGTTCTGCTGCAAGGTAGATGGGTTAGGAAGTCTGGCCAGGAGTCATCTGGTTGAATCATACCTATCCTATGGAGAACTTCATTGTGTAGCTGCATCTTACTCCCACCCTTGTGAGAACTAATTAAAAATAAAAAAAAAAAGCACTACACACTTGTTGGAAGTCAAATATAAATGTCAGTGTTTCGAATGAAATGGTATCTTGGGAGGCTCCTGCACATTTAATCAGCTGGTTGCGCCATGTATATCATGGCCTCAAAAGCTGCAGTGAGAACCACGAAAGGCACTGGCTTAACATCAGCAAAAGTGTTTGCCAAGCTTGGATTATGTCACTGCTTTATGATCTGCTTTGTAAAGGGAGAATACTCTTGGGGAGAAAGGACTCAGCATGCCAGATCTACAGTGAGAGCAAGGAATGAATGTTGCTCACAGAGCCAGGGGGGAGGGTGAGAGATTCTCTTTGCTGGAATATTTCTTCAGACAGATTCTGTACAGTTGCTGCCTCAAAGCAGAGATGCACCCCTCGGATCACTGGGGCTGAAAGCAAAAATCCCAAAATACCCCAGGGGAGCTGTTTTCTGCTTCCCATTCCATGGACACACCTGTGGGGGCCCTGCCCAGGTCCTGTTCGTCATTGTCCCCCCGCTCTCAGGGCATTGCTGTTGCACTCCAGGGGATGTGGAGATGCTCTGAGGCCCGCTGACTTTCCCTTGCCTCTGGATACAGACACTCAGCCAAGCTGGGTCTTGTAAGACACTCAGAATGTGATGCCCTTGCGGAGGTGGCAGCCATGGAACTGGTTAAAAAAATAAACATCCCTGTTTACACACATCTGAAATGTGGCCTGCTGATCTGCTTCTGCTCATTGTCACAGGGCTGAGCTGTGGCCACTCCTTTACCTGCAGGCTGGTAGTTAAGGCAGGAAACTCTTTAAGGAGACCAATTCTGTTTGCCCAGCACCAGCCCAGATGCTGGGCTTGCATCTGCTGTCTGCAACTGGAAGGAGAATAAAGAAAAAAAGCTTGGAGGTTATGTGCCCTTTGAGGATGGCTGTTGGTGGCACAAGTGACACTGGAGGGGGCAAATAGCTGAAGAGGAACACCTCTTCAAAGCAGCCGCTGGGATCTGAGAGCTGTGCTGCCCATGTTGCCCTTGCTTTCCTGCTGCAGCAAGAACCTTGTGCAGCCCCCACTCCTCACTCACCTCACTGCCAGAGCATCCTGCCCGGCCTGGAAACTTTCCACTGCTACCAGGCTAATAAACAGTGCTGCTTCTGAATGAGTGTCTGGCCAGCCCCTAACTGCATCTTAACACTGGGGCTTAGCATGGGAAATGGGGTCCCTGTGTCTGCAGAGACTATGTGGGGCACAGGGAGTGCAGGTGGGCAGCGCAGGGTGCCTGGGGCAGTGGAAAGGACCAGATGTGGCTACACGTGGCCACAGCACCTTGTGTTTCCCAATGAGCAGAACAGGCATCCTCGTGTGCAGAATGGGGACCAGGGTCTTTTATTTATTGGATTATCCCTCCAGCACAGTAAACAGCCTGTCTTGATCTCTGACTTCTGCACTAACCCTTCCTCCAACCTTTCAGTTCCTTGTCACCAAACTGAACAGTGGGTGAGTGCTTGGTTTCTTTCCTTGTCTGCTTCATCTGCCCTTATGCACCAACCCTGGCATTCTGCAATTACCCCAGCTCTGTGTGTGGTGTGACAGTCCCAGCCTTGGCTTCCTAGGCGCCCTCAGTGCTTGCAGCTGCCTCAGCCGCTTTCTGCACTGTGGAAAATGGGTGTGGTGGCCATTCCAGTGGCTTTTTGGCACCATCTCTTGCCTTCCCTTGGCTCAAAGAGTGCCCGGAGCATAGCACTGTCTGGACGGGGATTTCACTGCCCACCATCCAGCCTGCCAGTGCAACCTTGTCATTGCAATTTGTCACACATATCTGGTGTGTGCTGAGGATCTCGCCGAGGGCCCATTTGCCAGGCTGTTCATGGAATCTCTCCTTGTCTGCCACACAGAGTGGCCGGGCCTTGCTGCCCCCACACGTGGCTGTGCCGGGGGCCGCGCTCTGCTCTCGAGGTGTGAACCAGCAGCATGACATTCCTTACCATCAGCCTCCTTTCTTTCACTAGACAGGGGTTATTTTGGTAGAACATAGCTGGGTGTTGTTGCAACATGAATTTTAAAGGATCTTTTTGTTGTTTGTAGATGGAAACCTTCAGAGGCACCAGCTCCCTACTCCTCCCCTCCTTGCCTTTGCAGTTATTTGCTGTATTTATTTACTGCAAAATTTACTGTGTTGCCTGACATTATTTGGTTATCAAAATATTTTGATTATGTGCAGGGGAGGGGGTGGGTTGATAGCATGGCTGACATCTTGATAGAAAACTTCCTGTAAAACATCCTAACTAAATTCGGGGCGGGGAAGACTGAGATACGCCAGCCTGTCCCAGGCAATCCCTTGGCACTGCTGCTGTGACCTGGCTTTTCAGAGGCTGGGGTCAGCTCAGGCTTATTTCCCTGTATATTTCTGACCCTTTTGTGAGCTCTCCCCATGGATGCGTCAACTACAGCAAGCACGAAAATAAGGGTAGGGTAGAAGATGCTGCTGCAGGATCACATCCCAAAATTACTACACATGTTTTCCCATGGAGTCTAAGATGGGACAGAGGCAGGATACAAAAAGCAGAGCTCAAAGGGGTGGGAGGGAAGTTGCACATCAAGGTCCAGAAAGGGCTAAAGCACTTCCCACTTTTTTCTCTCAGGCAGTGAGAAGCAGCAGTGTTGCCTTTGTGGGATGACCACCAGCCCCTTGGCTGTAGAGATGTCTGCTGCCTTCGTCCCTGAGCAAATGCCATCAGCAGAAGATGTCCCAATTCATGAGTGAAGGGCGGCTCACATCTTGAAAGCACTTTTTGCATTTTGGTTTGAAACAGCATCGAGAATTTATCTGTTACAGCAGCTCTCCAGCTTCTGCATGCTAAAGTGTTAACAATTTTGAAGATCAATACTTATTGGCACACAATGATTTTGTCTGTTCCTGGAATTGTTCTGTATCTAAACAAACTCCTCTGACTTCCCCAAAGCCAGCACATTTAAAACTTTTTCTGACTTGTGTTACCAAACCTGCAATTTGTCATTGATACAGTATTCTGTCAGAAATGCAGTGCTATGGGCATGTGCATATAAATATTGTGCTCTCTTAGCAAAGCAAAATGTCATGATAGGAAAATGTGTTATTTAATACAGAGCTGTAGATTAGACAAGGACATTTGCAATACAAACCAACATCAGAAGGTTACAAAAGTCATTGTTATGCTGATACTGTAGGAAAACTGATATTTCTAGCTGAATATTTTATGTATGGTGCTCCATGACCATCCCATGGATCTCTGCCATATGACACATAGTCTTAAATTATACTGTCCAAGAGCCTTTCTGTACAATTCAAGGCAATAGCCCCAAGAGGAACCCCTTAGACATGTGAGAAGTCTGTGAAATGGTAGGTTAGTGGTTGTCTTTAGATGCCCTTGGCCCTCCTCCTAGGAAGGACAGTCTGGCTCTGGCTTTTTACCTGGAAGATGCATTAATTCCTACAGGCTAGGTCCTAGAATGGCCCATAGAAAACCCAAGCAGCGAAGCTGTGCATCTTAGAGAGATGGGCTGGGCTCGTGCAGGACAGGAGCAAGGGTCCAGATGCTGGAGAGATCCCAACACACCAGTCCCAACCTCTCTGACTGCTGGTGTTCCCCTGGTTTCCCACCCTAGGAAGGAATAGAAAGTTTTTAGGAAGTGTCATGCAGCACTGTGGCTCTTCAGCCCAAGAACACTTGTTTTGGTGGCTCTTGGACCCCTGCCTAAGGAAAGTTTATCTCAGGGGCTTTTGAGGGACCCAGCTCCCACAGAGATTTTGATTGCTTTTGAAAATCCCGAGTTTTGTTGAGAACATTCATGGAGACTGACATTTTTCTGAAGAGAAGTATTACTTTCTAATCAGGCATTTTTGAGCTGGGATAGCCATTTTGTGCTGATCCCAGCTGCTTGTGCTCTGTTCCAGTGGGGGAAGGAAATCATGGCACTGGGTGTGCTGGTTGGCTGTGCTCCAGTCATCCTATTAGCAGAGTTCTAACAGGAAGAAAAGCATTGCTCCTGGGGATATACATTAATTAAGTTTCTATATGGCCAAGGCACAATATACCTTTACACAAGCTTTTTACCCTAAATTACTGAGGTTTTTAATTACTCGATTACCTTGAGTTGAACCTGCTGTACAACAGAGTGTTTTTCACTCTGAGGAGCAGGATGAAGAATTGTTACTCATACCCTACCATCAATGCTGGCAGGGCTCATGGGGAAACACTGTTCCCCTCTTCTCTTCTTTTATGTTCTTTTTATCTCATGGTGCCTCCGACTAGCACGAAGGTTTCAGGGATGAATCTGGAATTTAAAGCCATGCAGGATCTGACTTTCTGTGTTAAACTGCAGGTTTGCACCGGGAGTTAATTCAGCAATGCAAAGTGCAGAAACAACATCAAAATAGGCTTCAATTTGTATTGCTCATATTGTCCTGGATGCAAAGAGATGTTTCATGAGCAGGAGGCCCAAATCTGCATGGAGAGTGACTGCACCACACACTGCTTTGCAAATTCACATACAATTGTGTCTTTTGGGACAGAATACCAGGCACTTAACTGCCACATCTGGCCTAGTTCCAGTGAAATCTATTAAGAGCTTTATGCTTGCCATTGAAAATGCAAACTGTAGCGTTATTTGTAGAGAAAAAGGCAGTATTTATATATATATGTATATATGTATGTGTGTGTGTGTGTGTGTATGTGTGCTTCATGTCATCACTGGACACTGTCGCTAGAAAGCTGCAGTAATCCCTGGAGCTTCCCGTGCCTCGGTGTGTCTGTACCTGTGACCTGCCCTGGCTTGTGTGACACTGCAGGTGTCCTGAGCACTGTGTATGTACTGGGGAAGGATGCAAGAGCCTGGGGAAATGGAGGAAAGTCCTGCCCTGCACCCAATCAAGAGGCAGCCAGCAGTGCCTTATGACCCCCAGATTCCAGGGCTTGACACCACAGAAATCCCCTGCAGGGATGGCTGTAGGTGCTGGGAAAGGTGAGAGAGGAGAAAAAGTGTGAGAAAGGGAATTGACAACAAAATCAGTCTAGCCCAAAAAGCAGAACACCGAAATGAGACCACCCAGAATATGTCTAATTAGTAATTAGTACTTTTTCTAAATTAGTGCTTCTCTTGCTCGTCTTCCATTAATTTTTCTCCTCATGAAATGTCAAGTCTAGTGGCTCTGATAAAGCTCCCATGGGGAACAGGGGAAGGACATGCAGGCGGTGAGTGGGCAGGGTTGGGGTGCAGGATCAGGCCCCATGCCAGCCCTAAAGCCTGTCCTACTGGGATGGGTCTGTTTTTGAATGGTGCTGATGGGGGGAACCTGACCAGGTGTGAGGGGACAGAGCAGAGCTCCCTGCAGAAATGCACATCCAAGCACTGTGCATGGCAGAATCCTCATCCACCCTGAGAGCTGCACAGCTTGAAAAGTGTGTGCAGTAATGTTTGCCCAACATTATTTATTTCAGTGGGTGCTGAAAACTGCGAGAAATAATCAGCGTCTTTTAATGGAGGTGGCATGGAGAGTATCTTGTGAGGCAAATCCTGTTGCTGTTCCCTGACTACAGCCCAGGAGAGCAGTGGGAGACCTACAGCTGCATGGCAGTCACCAGCTTCCAGGATTTGCTCAGCCCTTCCCAGGAAGCCCATCACCTGGGCAGACACATGTCTTGCATGGTCCTGAGTGTCCCAGCTTCATGGGAGAGCACACCAAAGCGGCAGGAGACACAGAAACCCAGCAGAGAAGGGCTGTGTAACCCACAGCGGGAAGCCAAGGAGGAAAGCAAGATGACCTCCCTTTTGTTTTACAGATGGATTTGTGATTTGGGAGAGTCAGTGATGAGACAGGCTATTGAAGCTGCTACCTCTTAATTTAGTATTTTGCACTGACTATATTTAACGAAATATTCTAATAAAAAAATAATTATTTTTGAATCTTGCTTCTGGGAAAAAAAAATCTACATTCCCATACTCCTTGCAGGAAGAAATCCAATTTTGTTTGCAAGAAAGAGAAATTTTGTCCTCTTGGTGAAAATACCTAACTGTAAAGGGACAGAGAAAAAGCCCAAATTAGTTTCATGATGTCAGTAAATAATACCATGAATTGGGAAATCCACCAGTTTCACTGAAACCAGGCATGTTTTCCATCTCCCTTTGCCTCCCATCTGCTTCAAAACACTTAGTTCAGTCTCGTCCTGGAGGAGTGCAGAGGTAGCTAACTATTTCCACATCTGGTTTGGGGAAGATTTGGAAAAATAATTTTGCTGCAGAATTAACAAAGTAATGGAGCCTATGTGTGTCTCTCAGTATATGGCAATATATTGCAGAGTTTCTCCTTCAGCTCATGTGTGCCAGACTGCCTCACTTGGTGTTACCAACTCATCTATTCCCTGGGGAGGAAAGTTTGCTGCCTCCCTGAGAGATAACAGGGCTATTCTCAACTATAGGAAGACTTTTTATCTTTTATTTTGGCAGCCTCTGGTTGGGAAGGTTTCAGCATCTGAGCCCTGATTCTTCTATGCTTTCACTTACTTTGCCTTTGTGGTTTCATGCACAGAAAGGAGATCAGCTGTCCATGATACCAAGGAAAATTAACATAGGAGAGAGCTAGATGTGTTTAACTGTTTGTCTGCACCCAGAAAAATGCTCCCAGTAAGCAGATGGATCAGTTTTGAAGAATGAGGGATTTCTCTACAGAAAATATTTTGCCTAAAGATCTGTACAGAGTGAAGGGGTCAATGATGATGCTTCACCCGGAGAATGTCCCATGCCGTAGAACACCAGTTGTGCCTGTCTGGTCCTCTCTGGCTCTGCAGCAGTCAGTCAGATGTGGAGTTTCACCTCCTCTCAGGCAAGGACCAACCTGCAAAATGCAGAAGCAGCTGGTTCCTTTTAGCAGCACTGCTCAGGGTCATGGTGGTTGCCTGCATTGATGGGTGGCTGTTCCCTGCCAGTGGTGCCAATGCAGAGCAGGACAACCTGGAGGGACTTGGGATGTGAGGTAGTGGTTAGATGGGAGTAGCCCTGTGATGTTCAGAAACCAACTGTGAGCTCTGCACGAGTAGAAATGTCTGTGGGGCATCACCCAGCACTTTCAGCTGGTGTTGTCAGAAGCACCAGCAGCTCCCCCCAAAAGGGCTTCAACAGAGTGCCCCGTGGCCAGATGGGTGCCTTGGGGCTGGGGAAAAGCAGCAGCTCACGGTGCTGGTTACCCCTGGGGACCTGCTGCGTCAGTGACAGGCATTGAGACCGACTGAAACTTCTGTACAAGTTTTGTTTTCTCCAGCAGTCATAGTTTACAAACGAGCCAGCACTCACCTCTCTGCTGCCTCTGCCGCCCCCTGGGAGGGCAGTGGGCAGAGAGCCACCACGGTCAGGAAGAGCCTTTGTTGCAGAGCTCAGCCATTGAATTCAGTGACTTTCAGAGAACCCCACACTTATTTTAAAGATTTCTTGTTTGCTCTGGAAAGCAGCTCTGAAATGCCAAGTCTGCATGCCCTGAACAGAAACATGCACTGTTGGGAGCTGCTGGGCTGCCTGTTGCCCACAGGGAAGACTGGACTTGGACACTGCATCAAGTTGCCTGGATTTTGGGGTGGCAGAGGCCAGAGAGAAGCATGTGCCCAGCACAGCCTCCACAGTCAGTGATGCACAGTGGGTTACCGTGACTTCCAGGGTGCAGTGGCAGTGTTGGGCAGGAGGAGAAGTCTGTGTGTGAGAAGGATAACAGCATTCTTTTTGTTGTTCAGTTTACATCCTCTTCCTTCCCCCTTACTTTGGAGATCCCTTTCATGCTGGGCTGCTTGTGGGGCACAGTGAGTTTTAGCTTGCTTCAGGCCAGTATTTCCTCCTTTGCTAAGCAGGAACTCCTGTCTGAGTCCCAAGAACATCAGGAACATGACCACACCATGGCAGCAAGTGGGGGAGCTGGACATCACTGTGTGAACAAGGATGGGGGTGGGGACACAGCAGTTTGAGCTGGGAGGGCTGGCTGTGCAGCAGCCTCCCGTGCTGGGTCACCCTCTGAGATGTCTGACTGAGACGAGGCAGCCTGAGCCATAACTGAGCTTTTATGGGGCCTTGGAGAAGGTGTCTTGGCAGCTGCCATTTTCGCTGTGCAGAGAGCAGCTCCCCCACCTCCATCCCTCGTTGGCAATAAGCGCTTAGAAAGCAGCCTTAAAACAACAACCAGCTTTCTAATAAAGCTGGCAAGTATTGCTGAGACAGAAAGAGGAGAACCCCATGCAGTCCTGGAGCACAGCCTGCAAACCAGACCTTGCAGCATGATGTCCTGGCCCGATTCGGTGTGTTCTTGTCCCCTTCAGCAAGTCAGGTCTGGCGGCCTCTACGCTGAGCTACAGCCTTTGCTCCATGCTGGTGTCCTCCATCTCTGCTGGCGGCAGGTTGGTGGCCAGCTGTATCTGTGCAATGTCTGAGCGGGGCATGTCACCTCTGACAGTGGTGACACCAAGATGCAAGCTGTGGAGGTGCTGGTGCAAAAAGCTGCTCAGTGTGTTTGTACAAAACTGGGCTGATAAACCCAGTGTCCTCTCTGTGCCTGTATGACTTTAATATCATGACCGCTGCAACCCCAGCCCAGTCTTTGCCGTCTTCTTCATAGCCATGTCTTGTAGTATCACTCCCCAGAGTATGTTTCAAAGTTTTTTGTTTTGGACGTGCGGATCCCGTCTGGATCTTGGCATGCCCAGCTTGGAGCAGTCCCAGCAGCACCATCTGTCCGGCTGGCACCGGCACCTATTCTTCGCTGCACGCAGGCTCGGAGACACGCTTAGGGTGATGCTGGTCCTGGGGAGCAGAGGGGGAAACATATGGGCTCGGGTTGCCGAACACAACGGAATCTGCGCGGGAGCGGTGCGGAGCGATGCGGGAATGGTGCGGGAATGGTGCGGGGCAGTGCGGGAACGGCTCCGCGCTGAGGACCAGCAGAGGGAGCACAAGAGTGCACAAATCCCGCCGGGAAGCCGGGGAGACGAGGGCTCCGGCTGCGCTGGTGCGCTCTGGTGTGCGCTGGTGTGCGCTAGTGCAGTTTGGGTCCCACGGCTGCTCTGCCTTGCGAGAGGGACCCCGCTGCCCCATCCCAGAGCCGCGGGGCTCCCCGGAGGGACCGATGGGGAAAGGTTCGGATGTCGCAGGCAGCCTTCATTGCCCTGGCTCTCTGTAAGCAGCCCCCGAGCCGCTTCATCCGGTGAGAGATGATGGCATAACAGGTCCTGCGGTCAGGACACAGCCTGCGAGGACAGTCCGCATCCCTCTGCATGGCTGGAGCTCTGCAGTGACTTTGCGGCCTCATCAGGTCACATTTCAATTCATATTTCTCCGTCCCCTGAACTGAGTCCTTCTCCTTACACTGCTGGAGTGAGCAAACCCCTGGCTGGGGTTGAGGCCAGGACAGTGGGTGCGAGCAGTGCCCCAAAGTGCCAGGCTGCCTGCCAGGCCCTGAAAAGGAGCTTTCAGCACCTCCAAGCCCGATTTGCTTTTTCAGTTCACTGTGAAAAAGACACCGTGACAAACTCCGGAGAGTTATTTTTGGAGGAAAACTGTATTTGAAAGAAAACAGAGCAGACATCCTGTTGCAACCAAAGGAGGCTGTGACATCCCTGCTGTGGCTCAGTGCTGCCTTTCTTGCTGTCTTTTCTCCCAGAGGCAAAAATGCCATGAGACTCTGGTTAACACCAGGTTATTTGCATAGGGATATCTTCTCACACATTTAGTGTCCACAGCCTGCTTGTCCTCATCAAATAAATCACCAGCTGTACGAGCAGTGTAATGATCCATCTAGGACATTCTTCAGCACGCTGTGAAGGGCAGTGGCAGCAGGGCAGGTCCCTGCACTGAATAGGCTCTACCCAGGCCAAAGGATCACAAAGTAAAAAGACAAGTAATTCACAGCACATCACTGCTGGTGGTGAGGTACCAAGGGCTGGTTTTGCCAAGAAGAGGTGAATTTCTCCTGGGAGAAATTTACTCCTTGCCTGTGCTAATATTAAAAACATGCTGGATGCTTTAATTTTAGGCCCAGTTATCTTTCTCATCACAGAGTTTAAACACAATTGCATGGCAGGATGTCTGTGGAGGTCAGATGGGAATAATAGAGGTGTTAGTCACTCCAGAAAAAGAATTAAATCATGCCGGGCAGTTTGCACAGTTACTTCTTGTGCTGCTGCAAGGAGAACCCCTAGGTCTTCTCTAGCAAAGCTTCATAATTTTTTAAGGAAAGTATAGCCTTAATTTTTTACGTCTTTGTCTGTCTTTCATAGCAGAGCAGTATGTCCATGTTGCAGCTGCCGTGGGGACTGTCCTGCTGGCGTCCAGGCACGGAGGGAGGGTCATTGTCTCATTGTGTGGATGGGAAATGTGAGCACAAGGATACAGAGCTCTGCTTGGAGGCTCTGAGCTCAAGTCTCTGAGGGCCTCAGACTGAGCTTTAGCTACAAAACCATCTTGCACAGTCCTCCATGTGCCGAGCAAAGCATTTCAAAACATCCTCCTCTCTGCTCATGACCCTTTGTCAGCAACTTCCCTGAACTTGCTGCAGGCTGTCCCTCTAGAAACTCAGACACTCTCTCCAGCTTAGGCAGCAGCATGGATAAACCTCTGTTACAAAAGCTTGAGCCCCAGCCAAATTTCCCAGAGACTGGCCAAACTCCAGCAGAGCAGAGACAGTTCTGGCTTGTCCCAGCACCGATCTGGTCCCTGGGCTGTGGGCACGGGTACCACCATACATGAGCTCCATGAAGTCACGGTCACCTCAGGACCAAACAACCTCCTGGGCTGAAGCTGCAGAGCAAAGAGCACATCCTCCTGAAGCCACCACAGAGGAAAGGGACCAAGCAAACCCCAGCAGAAGGGAATGGCGGTTTTGGAAATGTGTGAGTCACACTTGAGTCGGACGTTCCCAATAAAGAGGTTGAGATCTGCAGGCTGTGCTGGCTTCCTCGGTGGGTGACAGGGCTCTGGTGGGTGCATCCTCGTGGGGCCCAGCCCAACCACCCTGGGACATCCAGACACACAAGAGCAATTGTGGCTTTCTCCCTGTTGGGCAATGAACACTGAATGTTGGGCCTGAATATGGTTGAGGATTTCAATAGAAAATGCTTTCAGTTTGAAATGACCTTGATTACAGCTGTTTGAATAATTTGCTGCAAATAAGGTTCTGTGCAAAGTTTGGCATTTTCATGTTCATTGCATAATAAGGGGTGATTACATTTTTTCCAGTATTTATCCTGTGCTAATCTTGACATTAGCCTGAAATGCCAGCAGTGCAATGACAAGAGACAGCACCCATGCCAACATCTATGCAAACATCCATGCCAGCTTGGGCATTACTTGTTTCTACAGGTCAGGGACATCAAGCAACCCAGAACTGCCTCCCCCTCAGAAACATACAATCCACTGATGTTCGTTTGGCTATTTTTAATTTGATTAGAGCTCTGGAAGTTCCTCTTGGGGGGATGGATGCAAATGGGGGGATGCTTCTGTCAGGTCTGTTCATGCTGTGAAAAAACCTTTCTGTAAACATGTATTCCCATGTAAACAAATTGATTCCCAATTTATTTCCCAGTTTATTCAGTTTTCTTTTCCATCTTTATGGTTTTAGTAATAAAAATGAGGATGAATAGTCTCTGATAACTACACTGACAATTTACAGAATTTCTGGACTTCTATGCAATTTCTGGCAGAAATATGTCACAGAATTACTTAACAAAATAATAAGTATTAGTCATTATTCATAGAAATATAATGAAATAGAATAGATTCAGTGCATACTTTTATATGTGATGTGGATATAAGAACACACATGGAATTGCATTGATTAAACTACAGATGCAACAATTTAAGGTGGGAAAAACCTATGTGACCACCACTATGTCTTAGTCTTAAGCCAGAATATGTAAAAATTTAATTGTTTGGAAGTGGGTTTTAAATAAGCCACAAAGTTTACTTTAAACCACCACAGTCCTGTCTGTACAGGAAGTTGCATCAGTGTCTTTTAGCTGGTGCAAATCTGCGTGTAAACCCTGTGTGACACTCTTGGAGGCACATTCCAAACTCCCAGCACACCATACTTTTAGTGCTGATAGGTCAGCACCAAGAGCTAGGGCAGGAATTTAAAAAAATGGGAGATCATTAGTTTTTTCTCTGGTGATCAATTAATCCAGGACAAAAAATTTGCACTAAGTCATCAGCTGCAGTGAATTAATCATGCAGTATTTGCTGTTCTGCTTCGTCCGCTGGGCCTCACTGAATAGTAGCATCCAAAGGAACTTTATAGGATTTGTAAGAACTTTTTGTTCTAGGTGAAATGTGATTTCTTTGAAGGATAACTATGAACAGCAGTCAGTAACACCAATGACTTCAAACCCTCACTCTGCCATTGTGGTGGGTTGGCTAACAGGAAGATGAGCATGTTGGTCTCTGTATGTGCTCAGGCTGTTGTAAAGCACCAACAAGGGCTCTGGGACTTGCTGCTGCTCTGAACCCAGCAATGCAAAGGGATAGCTCTAAGGATCTGCAGGAATCAGGTGAGAAAGACTTTGCCGGAGCATCTCCAAAAGGGCAGCTCCAAGAGACTGCACTGGCAGGTGAGCATGTGCCTTCCCAGCACAAAGAGATACAAACACAGAGCTGGAAGGTGGATTTGCAGCAGCAGAGCCCTAAAAGTAGGGTGTCCCATGCAGGAGTGGGAGCTGAAACCCCTCCGGCTTCTCCAGACAGGACCCAGGGGAGTCCAGCCAGCTCAGCTGTAAATGTTATTGTATTTTTATAAACAAGATCAGGCTGGAGGGATTATATGGCTCTGTTTACCCCAGTGGCAAGCAAAAGTAAACACCCCAGATGAGCTGATCATTAACTTGCCTCCCCTGCTTTCGTGCTTATGTGAACAGGAACGTTCCCCCTCGCTCCTTCACTCTGCCTGGTTTTGTTTGCTCTGTCTCCACAGGGCTGATTTAATAGCCTTTCTTGAACTCAAAGAAGGCTATCATTTGCCTGCAGATCAAAACAATGCTGGCTGCCTTACATTTGAAAAACCCCCAATTTCTGCTTTATGACTGAGATAAAAATCCTCCTCTCAGTTTCATAAAACAGGCAGAAAAACTTTGTGTGGTTCAGGACAATCCCACAAAAACCAAGACTTTACTGAGAGCTTGAGAGCAAGCCAATTTGATGCATTAATCTCAAAAAATAAATCACGTAAATAAGAGATAAGCACATGATTCCCCCCCAGCAAATAGAGGCCACTTGGCTGTGAAAGACACGTCCTTCTCAAATAATGTGTGGGAGACTCTAATTCCAGGCTCGCAGTCAGTGTTTCTGTAGGGGCTTGCAGGCTGTGAGAAGAGGAGTAGCTGAGCATTATCAGGCATTTATTGAGAGGGTGTACATCTGACACAGCTCACAGAGCCAGTAGAAAAGTCAGCACAGACTATTTTCCCACCCACACACTTTCACAAGGAGTCAATGGCGCCACTAATGCACAGGTCTTGTAAAGGGTCAAGGATTTATTTTTCTTGAGTGAGCAACAAACTTCTTTTTCCAACAGCAATAGTATTTTGTGACAGCGAGGCACTGTCTCTAGGATCCCAGTAGTCTCTGACCCAACAGCAAGCACACTCCTGGGCAAGTGCCCAGCATTTGGTGGTGTGCAGAACCCCTCCCTTTGCACGGGGTGAGATATCCAAGACAGATGCTGGAAAGGTGAAAAACACCTGAATTGCCACTGTAATCTTAATCCACCTCCTTCATGTTTCATTGCATAAACCTCAGTAATGAGAGCTTTCCAGGAATGCTGGTTGGGGTGTTAGGAGGGACAGATGGATGGGTCTGGTTCAACATCAGGCACTGGAGGGGCAGGAGGGGTCTCAACTGTGGGTTATTGGGTACAGAGGCAGAGGCTGTCCAGGTTTTGTTACCCAGCATCCACCTTCACCTTTCTTTTCTCTTTGAACAGTGAAAACCGGGAAGTTCTGTGTGGAGAAGCCATAGAGATGAGTTCTGGTGCAGACTGCAGTAGCAATCCTGAATGCTGTAACGCGACTGTGGCAGCAAACTTGGGTTAATCTGGAGTTTGGCTTTTGTGGCTCTAGGAGGCACTTCATGAAAACCCAAACCGGACAAATCAAATGAACGAACATCCACATACTTGGTAGCCTGACTCTGCTAAAATTAAGTGCCCTGAGAGGCGCTTCCCTTGTCAGCTCTTTCCTAAATTTGTCTTTATTTTCTTCCCTCTGCAGCATCCACAAAGCAGAGCAGCACTGCAGCTCCCCAGAGTCACCCATCCCCCACTCCTTCCTAGGCATTCCCATCTCTGCAGTGTTCCTGAGGTGGCCTGGGCTATGTTCCTTAGCTCTGGGATTTCACCTCTCCATTCCCACAGTCCTGTTGCAGCCTCTCATTTATTCTGGGCCATACTGGCAGCTGGCTTGATTCTTGCAAATCTACCAAACCACATCTCATGGAGATTGATCACAGGAGCTATTGTCCTGTGGAAAGCCTACTTGCTAGTTAGTCCTCAGGGTGTCTCTGGAGGGAGAGGGGTAAGATAGACAATAGCAGGAGTGAAGGTTCCCTTCTCAGCTCAGGCTTTCTCAGGGATCTGAAACCCCAGCCAACCACAGTGTGCTTTCACCCAGATATGGGCCTATTTGTAGTGCAACATATCGGCTGGGTTGCTGTTCTCTCTGCTCAGAGCCCAAATCTTCTCTCAGGCACTGACTATTGTGAGTGGCCTGAGGTGGGAGGGTGGCACAGCTTTTCCCTGCACACTGAGTGGCCATAAGGGCCTGAAATCAGGGCATGTGGCAGAGCCAACAGCCTTACCTGCAAAGGGCACTTCAGGTCGTCTTCTGCTGAAGTCTGGGTTGATGACTCATGGCACAGGACAGGTATCTGCTGCCCTTCTTTCTCTGCTCAGGCTCTGTTAAACTCCTGAGCTGCAAGTCCCTTGGACCAGACCTGCGGAACCAGCCAGGTGTCAGAGCAGGATGTGCACAGGGATGCTGGACGACTGCGAATGACATGGAGGTTTGGCTGCTCTCAGATGCGTCTCTCCATGCTCTCAGCTTGTGTCACACCTGCCTTGTGGCAGCTGAGGCATTGCAAAGGTTATATAGGAAAAAACAAGATCTAAAAACAATGCACGACTCATCTGCATCAACTCTTTTCAGGCTCTTCCCCCACCTGCAGGCAGGAAAGTTCTGGGAAATGCTTTGACCTCCTGCTCAGCAGAGCAGCCCCAACCCCAAACCAGCTCTGTGTTTGCCTCCCAGCCAGCCCAGTATCCCTTGCTCTCCTCAGGAGCTTTCCCTGTCGGCTGGTGATGTTTCCTTGGGACAATGTCTCTCCTGCTCATGGGGTCACAGTGTGCAGTAATTATTGGTCTGCTGACTCTGGGACATGATTGTATGCTCCAGGAGAAACAGAAGAAGATACGGAATAAATACTCTGTTTCAATGATTGGTTATGGAGACACAGGTCATCACCATAGCAAACAGCATCTCCTTTTGGGAAAGATGAGGGTTGTTGAGCTGAGCTGGGTTGTTTCCACATGCTGTGTGCTCAGCAAGATGTTTGGGAAGTGCTTTGTGCCAGTGAGCTCTGCTGCATGTGCATGTGTGTCTGGTTGGACACAGGGCTGCTCTTCCTGTGCCCAGACTGGAAACGTTTTAAACTGGAGACTGAAGAGTAGCAAATAATAGAAACCACACTTCAGTCTGATGGATATAATCATTGGTGTTGAAATATACGAAATTCTGTGAGTCTGGGCTCTCAGTGCATTCACCAGAACCCAGCGGATGTCCAAATATGATGAACAACCACAGCAAACACAGTGTGGGGAAGGGGAGTGACAGCTTTGCTCTGTTGCTGTGCAGGAGAACCAAATCTCTCAGGGGGCTGTGGCCTCTGTGTGTCTGGGCTGCACAAAGGAGGTTTTGTGCCCAGACCCCTCCCTGGTTCCTGGTTCCCTCTCCCTGTGCCTTCCTCTTCTGCTGCTGGTGGGCTGCAAACCTGGGTGTGCTGGCTCCGAGGGGCTCCCAGCCACACACAACTGCCCCATCTGTGCCCAAGTGCAGTGTCTAGGACTCACCCAGGGCTTTTTCCATGAAGAAATTACTCTGGGAGCCCTTGGCTGTGGCAAGATGGTTCACACTCCCTCCAATAACCTTTGGAAAAGGTCCATAGCTAGCCAAGTATTGAGCTGCCAGCTCCAACCAGAGAAGTGGGTTAGCAAAACAGAGACAGATGGCCAGGGTTTAACTTGGGCACTTTTTCTTTACTTCTATCATGCCACAGCCATCAGGAGTGTCTCTACTGCCTTTGCTGTAACTGGAGGGCTGGGCTCCCTCAGCCCCAGCTCGGTGGCACCCTGTGCCCTTGCTGGGATCTGGGGGCAGACCTGATTTTCCCTACCAAGACTGGAACCAGTCTCTGTATACACAGCCATACTGGGAGTATTGTTGCAGGGGCTGCTGTGTTCAAAGAGGAAGGGAGGGCAGGGGGTTCAATGTGCAGAGTAAGAGTGGTGTCCTACCGGGATGAGGAAGGAGGTAGGTAGGCAGGGAGGGATGCAGGGAGGTGATGGAGCTGAAGGGAATGAGGACACATCGGTCCAGGGCCCAGCACCCATGAACAGATCATGGAAGCAAATCCGACATTCCCCTGGCATCAGCACTGACTACACAGGTTTTTTGGAGGACTTTGATGCCAGATAGCACAAAAACTCCAATCCGGGCTGGTGTCTGGGTTTAGGGTGAGGAGCAAAGGGTCCTGGGCCTTGTGTAGTACCCGCAGGGTCCAGTCCCACACGCTGCAGGGTATAACTGTGCTAGCCATCCCATTGTCCTGCAAACTGGGGAGTTGCAGTTCCTGGAGTTGCCCACCCCTCTGCCATGCCTGGCTGGATCCCCCCCACATTCCTCATCCTGTGCAGGACAAATTTGCGGGGGCAAGTTCTGCCACTTGTTCTTCAAGCCTCACTGGTCCAGGCCAATGTCCCCTCAGTCACACCTGGAGTCAATTGGACCCTGATTCCAAATCCAAATCATTGCTATATAAAACCAAGAGGGATGTATCAGTGACAACATGAGAGAGATTAATTCCTTGCATGGGTGGAGAGAAAATACATTCCAGGCAATGTCTGGTTTCTATCAGCAATTTAAATGGCTCTCTGGATGTAAGATGAGTATGTCCTCTTACTGGGGAGCACCTCTCTGCATTTGCAGGGCTTCTCGCTCTCCCAAGCCCAGCTGCTGCAGAGGTACAGGCAGGCAAAATTGTCTGGGGTCAGGAATCACCAGCACTTAGTTTTTAAATAGTTTGGCTATTTTCAGAGCTGACAGTGTTTGGGTTTTTTGCCACAAACTTTGCCCAGGCTCCCACTCCAACTCCACCTGAAGCAGAGCAGCTGGCACAGATGCTGCTGTGGTAGCACCGCTATGTGACACATCTCCCCAGGACATGGTATCACAGCAAATCCTTGTCCAGAGCCTCCCTGAGTGCTGGCTGCTCGGTAGAAGCCTTGTGTCCCTGTTGTAGGTGGCCCTGAATAACACCTGATCATGGGTGTTCCTAGCTGGCATTGGAGCTACTGGTTTGCGCTGGTCACAGTGCCTGTGTTGGGGGATTTCAGCTTCGCCCGCAAACTTCTTGTTCAAACATCAGCTGTACTGAATTTGTACAAAGCATTTCGCATGCTGTCCAGATGCCACTGCTTCTAAAAATAGTCCAGTCTAGTCTGTTTTCCCAGCTTCTTGCCTTTTATCATCAGTCTTTGCAATACTTAAGGAGTCATTTGTCCATGTCAGGCCAGCAACTACTGGGAATAAGAGTCAATCCCAGTTCTCCCATACTCCCATTCATGCCCTACACAAAAAAATAACCATGAAGAAACTTTTTGCCTTGGAAAATGGAAGTTTTTGATGCACGCTTAACAGGACCTGAGTGGCAGAGGGTCAAGCTTTCACTGCAGAACTCCCCAGCACACAATAGCTGCTGTAGGTCCTTCCCTTGGCACTGGTGCAGCACCTAGATTGGGAGCAGGATGTCCCTGAGGATCCCCAGCATGGTGAATTGTGCAACTTACCAGGACAAGGAGAGGCTTAGGATGGGTTAGATAGGGTGGGAGGAGATGAGAGAACATGACATGACACGAGACCAAGTGGGCTGGGATGGGGATGAGGATGGGGTAGGAGAGGGGACACTGGAGTGCCAGGCCAGCATCCAGGGGCAGTTCTGTCCTGCTGCCAGTTTGGTGGGAATAGCTGAGGCATACACTCATGCTTCAGTTTCCCCATCTCTCAGTGGATATCACTGTGCTCTTTTAGAGCCTGGCAGCTTTATCAGGCTGGAGGTCACCATATCAGCTGTTTCGAGCGCCAGACACAGACACGATCTGTGTGCTGCAAGCATTGTTGTGCTTGCTATTATTTTATTTCATGTAAAATTTATGCAATTTCTGAATCATTTCTCCAAACACAGCTCTTAGGGACTTTGTCATTAGTTAAGTATCCATGATATGTCCAGTTCTTGAATGTTGTGGCTTTTCCTCTGTTTACTTTTCTTCCTTCTGGACCTTTTGCTCAGCAGACAGGCTGGATTTTATTTCTTCTGGCTCTGCCTGCCTGGAGTGAGCATCCCAGGAGGTACAGCATTGGCAGAGCTGGAGCAGGACTGTGTTGAAATCCCAGGGGTGGTCGCAGGGATGCCCGGGGGACCAGGAGGAGGGTGATTGGTGCCTTGAAGAATAAGTCCAAGGGGCAGAGGCTTTCCTGAAACACAATCAGCCTCAGCCTGGCTGGCCCTGAGGTTGCATTTACATTTCAAGGTGTGATGGACCTGAAGAGACAGTTTGGGAGAGAAACAGTCCTCCAAATGCTGCACTGGGATCGTACCTGGGATCCTCTGGCAGCAAAGCTTTGCCTGTTCTCGTTGCAAAAGAACTTTGGGACCAGTGGACACCTCCAGGCACCCAGGTGTGGGCTCAGGCATGGGCCAGCGGTGGGAGGTGCCGGCTGTGTGCGGGCAGGAGGGGTCGTGCAGGCTTGTGCCCAGGAAGGCTCAGCCAGGGCACGCAGTCCTGTTTGCCGGGTCCTCTCTGCGGGAGCTGCTCCCGTACGCTGCCCTTTACTCTGCTTCTTCCCAGCGGCTGCTGGAAGGCTGCGGAACAAACAAACGCGGGAACAATGCTTTCCAGGAACCTCGCACTTCCTCCGGGAGCCCCGGGGTCAGGGCTGCGAACGCCGCAGAAACACTGCGCTCTCTGTGAAGGGAGCTGGAGCAGGGAGCATCCCGCCCAGCCATCCTGCGGGTGGTTATGGTGAAAAAAAAATAGAAAAAAAAAAAATGCGACTTATCCTCCGTGTCCCAAAAGTGTTTGAATTCCCCGTGCGAGGACTGGGACACATCGATGTTTCGGGGAAGGCTCGGAAAGTGCTGATGAAGCATTTGGACTTCGGGACTTACAGACTGGAGGAGAAATATGCGTGATGAGAGGCTTGTTTCCACATCTCCTCCTCCAAAAAAAAAAAAAAATCCATGCATTTTGTGCCCTTATAGAATGGCCTGCATATAAATTATCCATAAATAAGCTTAACATTAGTGAGCAGGTGGAACAGGGCAGGGTTCAGGAAATTATGCAAAGAGAGTATAAAAAGAGCCAGGCTGCGATTGCTCTTTGTGTTGGAGAGCTGGGCTCAATTTGTGCAGTCAGAACGAGTTAGTGCGGGGCACAAAGGCAACAATTTGGGGTTTGATTAAACTGTCTGACGGCATTCATATGTTAAATGATTATGTGCTACTATCTGCTGCTGCAGCATGCATATCGCAGGAAAATCACAAACTAATCTGATGAGGCCAGAGTGCAGCGTCAAAGGAGATGTAATTAAAAAGTTAAACAAGAGCAGGGTAAAAAACCAAATTTGTTGTGGTTCTTACTCAATGACCAGGCACATCAAGTCAGGGAGAAATGAGTAACATGGAGCAACACAGATGTATGTTCCAGCCTTTGAAATTCTAATCCACATGCAAATATTGTAGTCCGGATCCTGTCTCCCACCTTCAAAAGTTCAGGCAGACAAGAACTGTGTGGCATTCCCCACGCTAGCCGATGCCTGTGGAGGCAAGCCAGGGCTCTTCAAAGGCATTCCCAGAATAAGGATTATTTTGCCTTTATGTTTGCTGCCCATTCAGTCTTTTGTGAGATGCCACGAGGAATCGAGTGACATTTGAAACAGGAACAAGGATTAGACACGTCCCCTCCTGTCGGTCACACAATGCCTGGGGGAGGAGCTGCCGAAGTTGCTGCGAGGCAGAGCTCATGCACACCCGGCATCACCTTCATACAGGAGGGACTGCAGGGACCTTGCACCTCACGTGTGCTGCCTTCAACCCCTGCCTCCACCCACAAGTGAGAAGATGTCTCTGAAACCCTCGATGACGGACAGCAGGAGATGAGTGGGCAAGTGATAGGCTGCCGAGCCCCGGCTGTCCCCTCCCTGCCATGGCCCTTCCTGAACTAGCATTGACACGGATGTGAGAGCCATCTCGATTACATTTCAATAGCCACAGCACATCTCAGGCTGGGTTCACAGAACACCCCCCAGCTGCACTGAAAAAATGAGATCACATGAAACGGCCATCTCCATGCAGGCTGAGGATGCCCAAATCCCTAGTGTGCAGATAAAATTGGCTTATGCGGGCTGTGGTGGAATTGCCCCAGCTCCCAGGGCCCTGGAGCACAGCTGGGTGGCTGCCCAGGGACACTGGAAGTTAGTTCACTAGTCTTGTTATACTGATTGGCAGCTGTCAGGTTTAGGTTGTTTGCAAAGGGATTCACCCTGGGCTAGCTTAGAAACATATTATGTGTCCTGTGTCCCAGGCAAGGTGCGCAAGGTCTTGCAATGTCACCCTGTCACCAGTCCTGCCCCTCAGGATAGAATCATAGAATGGTTCAGGGAAAAGCCCTCTAAGTTCACCCAGTCCAACCATTAGCTCAGCACCACTGTGTTCACTGCTAAGCCACTTCCCCAAGTGACACATCCACATGCCTTTTGAATGTTCAGGACAACACTCCCCCAAAATCTTTTCATTCCCGTTTCGCTATTGCCAGCTTTCTTCTTGCAAAGCATTTTCCCCTCCCCTCAAAAGAAAAAACCAGAAATCAAGAGTGCATAAAGATTTTTATCTGGAGCCAGAGGGCTCTGGGAGCATGTCTGCCTGCCTGGTGGCAGGGAGGGCTAGTTCCATGGGGAGGGCAGGCTCCATGGGAAGGGCTGGCTCCATGGGAAGGGCTGGCTCCATGGGGAGGGCTGGCTCCATGGGAAGGGCTGGCTCCATGGGGAGGGCAGGCTCCATGGGAAGGGCTGGAGGGCTCCATAGGGAGCCCCTCCGGCTGTTGGCCTCGACACAGGGCTGGCCAGTGCTCACCATGCACCAGATTGCAGTGAAAGGTTTTATTGCCCAGTCAGCTCACCCATATCAGCTAGCTATTTGGCTGAAGGGGAAGCATCCATTCAAAGACAGTTTACTGCAGAGGCTTTATTTTTATTTTAAAAGCATCTGGAAATTTAAAATCCCCTTTGGCCTTTGTCCACTTTGGAGAGAGAACCAGGCCTGTCGTCTGGCCAAGCAGCCTTGCTCTAGCTGAGCTGGGTGGATCCAGTGCTGGGAAGTTTGTTTAACTTGAGCAGGAGTGGAATGTTGGCTTTCTTCCAGCAGCTCCCCAAACTCCCCACAGTGAGTGTTGGTTTGATTCTCACACCATGTGTATCATACACTGTGGATGTCACTCAGAGGCATTCAGGGTTTGCTGTGACATCTGTGACATGCTGCCTTGGCCGGGACAAAGAGCAATGGGACAGGTGGTGTATGGTTTGCCTCGCGTGAAGGGCAACCACGCAAAACATGCATTGCTTATTTTCATTGTGGGATGGCTGCAGGTCTGACAGGTGACTCTGCTCAGGACTGGCTGATCCTGGTGGCACAGGCAAGCTAAGTTTATAGCAGAGCCCTGGTAAGTTCTCCATGAGTTGTGGTTTTCCCCCGAATCCACAACATTTTATTGAATTTTTTCTCCTCAGGGTGGCAAACCCAAGGTGGGTTATCCCTTGGGTCAAGGGGTGTTCTGGAGAATGGAAAAAAAGTAAGTAAATCCAATGCCTGCATTCAGTTATAGCTGCTTAGACCTGCTTTTCACCCTGCAGGAAAACAGAAGGCACTGGAAATCTCCAGCCTGCTCTGGCAGCTGGCACCTCTGGCTGCCCAGCCCCGTGTGTCCCTTCACTGTGGCTTCTCAGCAGGAAGGCAAGTTAGTCTGGAACAAGGCAGAGAATAGAGCAATGACAAGGATTTATCCATTCTGTGTCACAGAAAGAAAATTGAGAAGCCCCTGTCCAGCAGCTTGGGGTTGCCACTGTGGAGACTGAACCTGCTGACTGCATCAGCTGCAAGCCAGAACAGCAGCTTTTATCCAAAAATTAGGTGAGGTGAACAACTGTGTGTTCAGCAAAGAATCCAGATGCAGCTTTCACCTACATCCCAGGAGGGCCGGAGCTGCCCTCCTGCCCTTGAGGTGGGAGCTCCACAACCTGGGGCAGCTGCAGCCAGTGGTGTGTTCCCTGCCTGATCCACACCTGGAGGGAATGAGGATTATTGCTTCTGAGTGTCCTTCCTGGCAGGAGAGGAAGGGAATACCTATCAGGCTGGGAGAGGGGATCAAACAGGCACGGAACCATAACCTCTCAGCCTATCCTTCCCAACCTGCCCTGTCCACTGGCTCCTGCCTCCAGGCACAGTCCCCATCTCTGCTCCAGAATGTCAGTACTGCAGTGGATGGGCTTCCCCTTCTCCCTCCCCAAGTCCTGCTGCACAAGAGCTGGTGCCTGACAGGAAAGACCAATTCCACCACTGGTACAGGCCCATGAGGGCCAGTCATGAGGAGAAACAAGCAGAGACTCTGATCTAATCTTAGCTAAGCCCTTGCAAAGCCCTGATGCACAGACACAAACTAGACTTCTTCAGAGTCTCATAAAACTGAAAAAACTGTGGCCAGACCCTTGTGGCAATGGCAACACACCCTCTTTAGCACAAAGCTTATCTTCCCACGTTGGATTTCAAACCCCCCCTTCAAAGTATGGAAGCATTAGATCTTTCCAAAGAAAGGATTTCCTGAATTATTATAACACTGAAAAAAGTAATGTATTCTTCCCTGGCTCTCTCAGGCCGTTGGCTGAAATTCTTTTTCTTAAAAAAAACAAAAGCCAGAATCATGACATAAGAACAGGATCTTGTACTTACAAGGGACATGAACTTCCAGAGTAGGCTGTGCTACCAACTCTGCCTCTAATAGTAGCTGCCAACTTTGTGAGCATTGTACATTGTTTAAAGAATCTAATCAAGTTATATATTCTTTTGAAGTCAGACAACTTTGATTTAACAAAGAGCTTTGAAAAACCCAATCTTTTCTAATTTGTATTCCAAAATGGTTCCTTACCTGTCTCCCATTGCTGAATAAATCTTTATAAACATAAACCAGATGCCTAATGCTAACAATAACTTTAGAGAACCCTGCTTCCCCCAAGATGTATGGGCAATGACTAACACACTTTTAGCCTCCAGACTTAATTTAAAGCATTCTGGAATTGTGCACTGGTGAGATGAAGGTTGCCCAAGACAATAACTTTTACATTAAATAAAATCTGTCTTTATCAGCAACAAAGTCAAGGTGGTTCTCCTTCAGGCCCAGTGTCTCAGCTGGCCATGGGCACTCTGCGAGCCTGAAGGCACTGGAAAAGGAAGACCAACTTAAAGAATATGAAGTGTCTGTGTTCGAATGCATGGGATCAGCATCTCATGTGACTTGCAACGAGCATGCAGCAGCCAGGCACTGCTCCTCACAGCTAAGTCAGTGCTGTTTTCAGAAAAGGTGTGACAAGGGCCAGTGCTGAGTCTCTCAACATGTCTTCTCCCTCTGGCAGAGCAACAAACACTTGACCTACCCCCAGCCTGTTATCAGCTGAGCTACAGTACTTTGAAACCTGGAACTCACCTTGCCCAAAGACTGATCATGGATGTGTGGAGCAGTGCAGCGAGCTGTGCTGGTGGAAGATGAGTGCTCCTGACCCAGAGACCTCAGCCTGTGGAAAGCCTGTAGCTAACAGCTCTCCCAGAGCTGTTATTGCTTAACAGAGGAACATATTTACAAGCATTTCTAGCACAGCTAAATTGGTGTCTGGAGATTGAGCTCTGGCAAAGAAACAAAGTTTTGAAAGTTTCCTTCAGTATTCCTTCACTTTCCTATGTCTGTGCACACTGAGCCTGCAATTGGGTTAATCTTGATATTTTATTTTCATAATTTTGTCATCCCTGTTCTACAAGGTTCCTTGGTTTGCTTATTTGAAGCAATAACCAAAAAGTGGAGAGAAGAAGAAAGGATAGGAAGAAATCTTTGGATCTGCCAAAGTTAAGGAAATTAATATTAGTTAAACTCTTCCACACAGATGTGCTTTGCCCTTGTGACGTTGCCGGCACAGCGTGGCACAGTGGGAAGCTCAGTACAGAGTGAACTAAAAGGAGACCTTGCTAAAAATATACCAACAAGGAGGCTTGTGGGGAGATGGGGGAGGGGGGGATTATTTCTCCTCCCTGAACTTCATGGCAACGTCCCTGTTTTGTTGAGGGACCTTTTGTGGCAGTCTCCCAAGCAACCCAGTCACACTGAAGTCCAAAGATGTGTTTGAAACCCTTGCAAAGATACCCCATGAAAAATAAAAGCACCTCAAAACAACCAGAGGGAGATTGTCTAGAAGTTCACATTTTGCATGAAATTTGCGTTACCTTTGCATCACAACTTAGCCTTTCCTAATTTCCAGCTGCTTCAGCCCTGGACTGTTTTTTATTCATTCTCATTTTCAAATGAAATCTCACCACATTATTTGATATGGGGAACAAGGTAAAGCACAGAGTGGCTTGAGAAGAGGAAAGACTCCAGACCCAACATCTCCCAGAAACTTTTGCCACCTGTTTCACCTTTTTTGCTCAACAACAGGAGAACTCCTTGCCAAACCAAACCCCACTAGCTCTCCAGCCACACTTGCAGCAGCACCAAATCCAGCTCCAGAGGAGGTTACTAGAGCACTAGAATAGAAAAAAACATAATTTATGTATTTTAGGCCATGTTTTTAATTACGTCAGATAGTAGGCAAACCCTCAAAATCATCTTTTACAGAAAATGTTAATTCAGATTATGTTTTTCCCTTATAAAGTATTATTTATCTCTCTCTGTGGGGTTGTGCTTTCTGTACAATAGAGCACATGTCTGTTCTGGTTCCTTACGTCTGAGATAGAGATCCCAGGCCAGCAGCTGTCCTGTGGTATTGTGGGGTTTCCATGACAAATGGGAATCCTTTACAGGCAGCTTTCATTTCTTCAATCTGAAAGCCTCAATACATTGGCAGTTGTCAGAGTCCTGTGAACTTTCATATCTATTATGCCATCACCACTACAAACGCTTTCAAATTAACAACCAGCCACATTTCCTTTCTATGACCAAGCAGGAAAATGAAGAGAAAAGAATTAAATTACATTATAGCATATCTTCTCCTCAGTCCCACTTAGCAATCACTTTGTAAAGAGATCTGAAAGGTTATTTACATTGGGATGCATCTAAGGGGATGAATAAGAGCAAACACTCCAAAAAGGGATCACAGCTGTTTCCTTCTTCTCTCTGCTCCCAAGCAATTGCCCTTATGCTGGTGTCAGATAGGATCCTCACAAAATGGTGAGAAACAGGCATTTTAAGTGATCTCATAAATACACTTTTATTTCAATTTTTAGCTTATTGCTTTTTCCAATTCCCATTTGCCTTCAGAAAGGGGAATCTTAAATCTGTGCATGGACAAGGGCAGGCACAAGGAGAACAACCCCTTCTGTAGGAGCAGATCCACTGCTGCATTGGCAGTGACAGGAGGAACAGAATAACAAGAGGAATAGAATAAAAAGCAAGACAGCATTGAATGAGGAATATTTTCTTGCAGTGTATTGCAGAGCTGTCCCACCATTGCTGACACAGGCTTCCAGGCATGCAAACATGGTGGGATGCACAGCAAAAGGCTGGAATCATGGCCTGGTGCCTTTTCTGAGTACAACATAAGGGTCCCTGGTGTCCATTTGGTACATGTGGCACAATGATCTTACGTCTGAAAATAATAAGAGACATTAAAAAATCAAGGAAATTCACTATTTTCTTGTTTTGTCAAGACTTTAAATTCTTCCTGTTAATTTCTCCATCGTTTGACAGTGCCTTTTCAAACCATGATCAATGGCCCTGCCTGCTTGGCAATGGGAAGCGTAGTCTCAGTCTTTGATGAGGACTTGCAGGGCTCCACGACCTTCAATGGTCACTGGTGGGAGGTAACATTCAAGCAACCCCAGGGATCCCCCTGGTCTGGCATCCTATGGATAAAATCTGTGTGAGTGACTTAATATCCTCCAAAAAATTGCCATGGTGAGTAATCCCCTGAGATTTGGTGTTGCCCTCAGAAACACAGGCTGTCCTTTTTTATATTTAAACATAAAGGATGCCATTTGCTTTCAAAGTGATGTTTAGTGTTAATATTCTGCTCCTGCAGGCCAATTGGATCATGGCGAGGACACCGTCTCAAAATAAAGGTCTGCTCTTCTGACTGATAGGCCTGAAAAATTGTGTAACAAATGCTGATGCACAACTCATTTATATGAGACACAACTGGTGGCAGATAATGTTCTGTCCTGGGAATGTGCACAAATGTTTTATTTCAACCTTCACTGAGAAGAAGGCAGAATTTTGTACTTTTTATAACCCTTCCCTCACAATGCTATAACCTGTGGCAAAATTTTAGCTCTGAAGAACTGTGGCGGGGGAGCTTTAATCAAGAGGACTCCTTTATGCCACAGGTACAGCTAAGAGGAACTGCCAGGGTGTAGGTTCAGCCCCAATTTTTCTGTCCAAATGGTGATGCGAAAAGTAGTAAATTTTAGTATCCCTGTACTTCTGGGACAGACTGAGGATCTTCAACAACTTTGGAATGTCTTGGGGACAAAACTGTCAGGGCTGTTTGTTCTCATCCCTGTGTCTTGTGTAGCTTTAGGTGTTGTATGATAGGAGATCACAGCAGAGAGAGAGGAAGATACAAACCTCCCTTTTCTTACCCTGCTGGATAAATTCCAAGTATTTTAAGCATTTCTGCTAGGGGTTGATTCCCCCAGTGAGCCCCAGAGCTCTCATCTCTGACAGCTGTAAATCAAAGACTGTTCACAGGAGATCAGCACATGCCAATACTGCTTTAGACTTTCTGGCATGTACACTTTATATATCGATAGCAATGGGCCAACCCTCCCTGCAAGCCCTTTAATGATCTCATGATTGTGTTTTGATTTAGTGGCAGGGGAGAAAAGCACAATGGAAGTCATACAAATGATTATATGCAAAGATCTGTTCATTTTGTGAGACCCCTTGTAAATAATTTAACAAAGATCTTTAACAAGTCACACTCTAAAGGAAAAAGTATGTCCACTTTAAACCTTGCTTCTCCAATTTGGATGTTTAAATCAGTACTGCAGTCTTTTAAAACAGACAGATTCTGTAGAAATTGTCACAGAGAGACAGACACAGAGTTCTGGTTGCCTAGTGTAAAGGAAAAAAATGTGAGAAACCCTGTAACAGGCAAACATGGGGTAATCTTCCTTCCACCAGAAGAGCTCATCCAAGCCTTGGAGACAAGTTAAAATAGTAAAGCAAGAGGTTTTGCCCTTCCCAAACCACTGTTCACTTGAACTCTGCAGTGATGGTTTTCTCCACAGGAAGATTCTGTAAAGCTTTCGATAATTTTATGGGAACACCTCATTGCATATTTTAAGTATTCTCTTTACCATCTCTCTCTCTTAGAAGGGCACAAACCTCTCCAGTAAAATACAGCTGAAGACAACACACCTCAAGGCCGTTGGGTACCTGCCCATGTGGAGAAGCCTTCACTGGCATGTCTGTTCCAGGGCATGGGTGAGGCTTGTGCGAGAAGCATGGATCCCTGTCCCAGGAGACACCGGATTCCCAGGGGGGAGCAAAGGGCAATTAGTCACAGTAAAACAGACTAACAAGGCTAAAGAGTTAGGAATTGCCCAGGCTCCAATAAAACCAAGTGCTTTATATGACTTGGGATGCAGTTGGAGGAATCTGGCTAATCTTTTACTCTCCTAGTAAATCATTCATCAAGGCCATCTGTGAAATATGAGAAGAGCAGCTTCAACCCAAGATTCCTGCTTAGCAAAGCTCTTACTGGCTTGGACAGAAAGAAGCTTTCCTGATAAAGTTGATAGCTAGTCCAAGCCCTCATAATTTCCAGGGCAGTAATCCTGCTGGGGAAATTAAAGAAGCAGTCCTTGGAAGTCCTGAGGTATTCAATTCCCAAAATTCAAGGAACAAAAGAAAGATAAAGCTGCAGCACTTGCCAGGGCCTGGCCCTGACATGCCCCTCGATGCTCTCAGGTCCAGTGACCTTTGCAGACAGGTCTGACCAACAGCCCCCAAACAAATCACAGCCTCTCTGGATCACAAAGCATTTATGGAGCTCCAGGAAAGCATCAAGGAAGAAATCAAGTGCCTTGATGGCCAAGACTGAACTGGGGTTTTCTTCAAGAAGTGTGGATGCCCATCTGGAAAGTCATATTCAGCTCTCACAGCTGAACCCAGAAATCAAAATTCCCTGCTTCAGGAAAGCTTATGCCTGAATCAAATTATTACAGTGTGAGGTCATGTAATTATTCAACCAAAACACCCCTACCAATTCCCCAAACCAGGCTGCTTGTCTGTGTCCTCTACCCAGACTTGATAGTTTTTTATGAAGCAGTCAGTCTTTCTCCACGAGCATTACTACTAACCTGGGGATAGAAGAAATTCCTTGGCTAAGTATTTCATACAGCGAAATAAATAAAATTTTAACTTGCAAGAGAAATGGACTGAGCACCTATCCATAGTATTCAAGGACACGAGTTACAATCCACCTCCTCTGGAAATTAAGACAATACCGTTTATAAGGCTTTTTTTTTTTTTTTGTAGATTTTAACTTCCAAACTTAAGATCTGCAATTCCAATGTGACTCAATAGCTAGTAGGAACAGGGAGTTTCAAAGTGAAAGATGAGATGCACCAACTCCTAGAGCCAAGTGCTTGAAGGGAAGCGAAGCACAGGCTCAAATAGGAGACAAAATAGGAGACAAAATAAGAGCTCAGCAGGGCAGGAGGCACAAGCCTACAATCTTACTTGGTGTTGGACTCTCAGGGAAGGGGACGTTTGCACACAAGGAGTCTGACCACATCCCACCTTTGAACTCTGTCAAATTCCTGTTGTATAAGTCCAGACATTTATGTGGTGTTTGGGTGCCCTGCAGAACTACAGCCATGGAAGAGAAAATCCACCCCCTCCTGCTCTGTGCTTAAGCTGGGAAAAACATGTTTGGTTTAGTGTTGAAGCCTTGGTCCAAACTGCAGCCCTGTTGATGACCAAGTAAAGTTGGGGAAGTGATTATGTCTTGGAATAGCATGGTGGACTAACAGTAGGAAATGTAGTGCCTAGAAGACAAAGATCCTCTTTGCCATGTGAACTTTAACCAAAATTTGGTGTGATAATCTCTCTGCATTGTGGTTTGTGGATTTTAACTGTTCTTTCTGCTTTTCTTGGCTACCTGCTTTTCTGCTCCACTGACCTTGGGGCAGAAACTGTGTAGAATACATAAAATTTTCTGCCTTCCCCCTAAAATCTCCTCAGATCTAAGCAAAAGAGCATCTCCTTGACCATTACCCTGACAACCTTATTAGTGATGCATTTTCTGCTGTGTACAGAAATAGATCAAGACAGTTACCAGTGGAAGTTGTTCTATTTTGGTTTTAAAAGTGAGGGATTCTTCCTTGCCACTTCCTAAGTATCTAACTGCTGAAGAAAGTATTTCACCCTGTGCATCAGCTGAGGCATTAAGGAAGCACTTCCTCTAGTCCTAATTAAGTGTAATAAGCACTATAAATGCCCCTTCTTGTACTGCTCTTTCTATGCTTAGCGTGCTCTGTACCATCCCTTTTAGTCAGGGCAATGGGGGTACAAACTGTAGCTTGGATCACTGAAAATAGAGACAGTCCGGAAGGAGAAGCAGCAGGGAGAGCAGCTGGCATCACCCACCCTGGGTCAGAAGCAAAGTAGAGGAAGAAGAAGGTGAAAACCAAATGGTAACAGAGAAGTGCTCAACCTCAGCAAGACCAAGGACATACCATGGTTGTGGCACTGGAAACTGTCTGAGCAAAGCTGCTGAGGAGACATGCCCCAACACACCAGAGCTCGAGCAAGAAGGGGATCTCTGTGTCAGCTGGGCAAGGGCAAGAAGCACAACCTCCACAAGACTTAAATTGGAGAAAGTCATCCTGGCCTTTTCTTTGAAGGAGCACCCCTCCTGGAGCTCTTTGTGATCTAAGTTGTTTAGAAAGTAAATGAAACAGAGTGAGCCAGAGAGACGGTAATGGTTATTTGTCCAGGAAGGAAAAGTTTAATTTTATCATGGGGATCTTGCCTCTGCCATGATCCCTGAACAGCTCACAGGAACACAGGAGGAATTAACCAGCAGAGAGAACTGGTTCATCTTGCAAATTTGTACAGAGTTTCATCTTAGTTCTTAACAGCAATATCCTTGATCCCGAAAAAAAAACCAAAAACAAACCAAAAAACCCTCCAAACTCAAATAAACAGCACCTAGTCCTCAGCTGGTAACACTCAGCTTCTCCATAGCTTATAGCACCCTCCTTTCTCCATCTAACGAAGACAGAACTGGGGCTTATAACCTCTTTGGAGACTTCCCTGCAGCTGATATGATCAGCACATGAAGAGCAGTGAACATTTCACAGGCAGCAACCCTGAAGGGGCTGGTCCCAGAGAACGTGATAGGAAAGGGAGCAGGACGAGGATTACCAGGCTCAGAATCAATTGTGTTTACTCAAGGTTGGTATCTGTGCAGCTGGCTGGTAAGCGACATCAACAGGATTTTTCCGTCTAATCTAAGCGAGCAGTTGGGTTTTATTCAAGTAATTCTTCTAAAGGATAATAGTGTCTTATTATGACTAGAGGGCTTATTACTAGAATCTTGTTCTAAATTCAATAACCTGAACTCACCAAATATCATCCCTCTTGTGGGACCTTCAGCCATTTGAGAAGGAGCCCCAGAGTTGTATGATCATCCCTAAAACCTTCTCCCCTAAGTTCCAACTTTGGAGAACAAGTTGTTCATCATATGCTAAATTCAGCCTTGGAGTAACTCCAGTGAAAACAAAGAGAGTAACAACAGGAATGGATTAGGCCCAATTGCTTTCACAGTTCTCCAACTTGAATTTTCAATTTCAATACTAAAGGAAGAGTAAAAAAAACCTGACCCAATTCACTGCACAGAGACAAATACACTCCAAAATGTAAGTCTGCTTGTGATATGACCTCATGCCCTTTGGAAAGAACACCAAGGAAGGTTTCCCAAAGCCTACCTAGGAAAAAAACTCTGCTGCCATCTGGCAGGAGCAATATATATTCCTGTTTCTGCCACAGTATTGTTCCAATTTTTGCACAGAATGGTCATACCCTGCAGTTCTAGACTGCTACACTTGAGACTACTGACCTTACATGTCTGAAAAAAAACAGTATCTGCTAAGCTGAGATACAGAGTCCTGAGGATTTAATTCCATAAAAATATACTGAGTAAGATTAAAGTGTGTTTTCTGCAACAGCCCCATTTTCCAGAGGGAGCTCTGCTCCAGATCAGGAGAGGGCACAGTCTCACCTACAAATTCTCATCTGATAGATCATCACCTTGGCATCTCTCTGGTTAAACAGATGTGAACAAGAAGAGAGGAAGTGGAATAAGGATGAAGAGAGATAATCCCAAGCTCCCCTGCTGACTGTTGAGCCCTGCTTTCTTGCAGAGCTTGCTGCACCACTCACTCATTTGACCTGCTGTTTCCTGCCAGGGCTGATGAGCCACAAGTTGCTTCCTCTGGGCCAGTTCCTCAGAGCACACTTCCAGTGGCTGCCACATGAAGTCAGCGGAAGAAAAAAAACGTTGCTTTTGTTTACACTGGAGTTATTCCTAGTGAAATTCTCAGGCTATTCCAGTGTGTTATAAAGAGGGCAACACAATTATCCAGTGATCAAAGAACTAAACTGCCAGTCAGAAGTCCTGGGTTCAATTTTTAACTCATATTCAACCAACACTAACCATATGCCCTCTCTCTGTCTCCACACACTCATTTGAGGGTTTCAATAATAATGACACTCAAAGCTACTCCTAAACAAATAAGAAGTTTATGAAACATCACAGAAGCACAAAATATTGAGGCCATGCTTGACCCATGAGCTTTACAAATAAGTGCAGAGCTCTGTCCAAGACAGGCTGGAAGTGGAGGAGTTCGGTTCAGCTGCTATCTAGCTCAGAAATCACTGCACATTGTTTGCAAACTTATCAGGAGTGACTTGAATTGTGAATTAGCTTCAGCAAGGCAGCTGGCAGGCTGCTGAGGCATACAATGCCTGCTGAATCTCCACTTCCTGCTGGAGACGTGAGAAGGAGAAGGCAAACTATGAAAGAGCAGAGAAACCGCTCCCAGCTCCAGTCAAAATTACATGCAGCAGGCACAACAAGGCCAGTTGCTGATCCAGGGGCCAAACCAGAATTAGCAGCACCAGCAGTGCTGATAGTACTCAGCCCCTGCACAGGACTTGCTGTGGAGGGATCTCAAAGACCTTTGGGAAGATCAGGAGGCTCCCAGACCTTCCCCCAGCTCCTTTCCAGACTGGGTAAGGTCACAGAGCTGGAGGGCAGCAGCTGGACTATCCTACCCCACACCATGACCCTGCAGGCAGCTCTCACACACAGCTAAGAGTTGGTGCTGTCCTGTTTTACACCTTGGTTTTCAGTAAATAACCAGATCTCTGTCAAAAGCAGCAGCAGACCGATTCTGGCCATGCTTACCTGAGCACTCACCTGGACAGGGCACTAGAGCACAGCTCCATGGCTGGATGCTCTCCATGCAGGCAGACCTTCCCAGTGTGCTGCAGGTTACAGAGTTACAGAGCTGAAACTGCTGTATGTTCTCCAAGATCCAGGTCTGTGCGTGCCCACTTGGAGAAATAACAGGAAGATGCTTCCTGTGTGCGGTCTGATGGGAACATTGCAGCATCAGCACTTGGGGAAAAAACCCAGTTTGCACACTGCAATCCCCTAAAACCCAACCGAAATGTGCCACAGCAGGCTCCTGAAAGGCTCCATGGGCCTGGGAAAACAGCCAATGTGCAATGCACTCCTAGGAAAGCTCTCTTGCAGTGAGCAGGCCCTACTCATTCATTTCAGGTTGTCAGTAAATTTGATCCAAGTCCCCTCTAGTATGGGATTGTGTTATCCTTACAGCCACAGAGAACCTTTTTTTAATCAGCTTTAAGGTTATTAGCATGAAGAAGTCCAAACTCTCCCTCTGGGAAGGTAATGTTAACTCTGAAGGAAGAGGTTATGTTGTGAGTGAAAAGCAAGAAAACATTAAAAGCTTCTAGCAACAGAAGCTGCAGGGTGAGCGCAGTTTAGAGCACTTCAGGCAGTATTACCACTGCTCACAAAAAACCGTCCTGTGCTTTGCAAGCCACGAGACGCCATCCCGTGGTCATCCAGATCCCCACAAACTTTCCCCAGCTGGTCCAAAGCTCCAGGCACTGTCAGGGATGTGCTGTTCGCTGGCACTGCTGCTTCCTCTAAGTCCTTCATGCTCGATGTTCTTTGTTACTAATGTAAAGCAAGGCTGGAAACGTTCTGTTACTCCCCCCAAAACACCCAGAGAGGCACAGGCTGTAGGATGTGGCTGTGGCAGGTTGCTGACTGCATGCAGCTGTACCACAACCTTTCTTCCTCAGTGTCTGACACTCTGCAGGAAAACCATCAGTTTCTCCATATCAACTGTGTGCACCAGTCTGCTGCCATGCCATCTCCTTCCTGCTGGGTGACATTCCTCCTCCTGCTCAATTACAGTGCTTTGTCTACAGTCCCTTGTCCCACCAGCTCCCTTGTGCTCTCCCACACTGCCCAGAGCTTCTGGAGCATCTTTGTCCCACTCCTCCACCCTTAATTCCCCTTCCTCTCTCATTCCTGCTCTGTCCCCATGAAGAGTTTTGCCCACTTCTAGGACATGTTTGACAGAAGCTGACAATCCTCTGCACTAACTTTTCAGCCATAGACATGCAGCTGAGCTTCCAGCCTTGCTTTGATTGTCCAACAAACACAACCACAGCCTTCAAGGCAGATGCAAACTCCATGTGAAGGGGGCAGGAGGGAAGTTGGGCAGTTCCATACAAATTCAACTGGCCCTCCATATCCCTCCTTGCTGCCCATCCAGCTCACCCTACCCATGCTCCTTTCACTGCTCAGCTGTTAGGTTTGAATAGAAGAGGGAAAAAAAAAAAAAGAAAAAAAAAGAAGTGACCAGCAGAAAAAAGAGCCCTCAAAAGGCAAATGTTTCCTATTACAGCACTAGTTCTTTCAGGGCCTATAATGTTGCTTCTCCAACACAAAGCTGTTTCTTTCACAGTCTGTTCTTGCAAATGAACAAGATGTTATACATACTCTATATAGCACATCCTCAACTCTTATTCAAAGCACATTTGTCCCAACTCACTATACTTTGTAACTTTTTTAAACTAGTACTCATACATCATTGGCACAGAGGCATTTTTATTCTAGCTCCCCCTTTTCACATTTATTTTTCTTTCAAATTCTTGGAGGTTCTGGTCATAAATAGGGAAGTGGTGACATTAACTAGAGTTGAGAAAGAGCTGTTAAGCTCATGACAGTAGCTGAACTTTCCCAAAATTTTAGGGGAAGAGCTTTGTCGGAGTCTAGATCCAACATTTATATTTAGATTCTGAACTAATTAACTTCCATTACATTCTTTATTTTACTTGGGCTCACAGTTTTTAATACCACCTGCTTTCTACCTGCCTATCAGAAACACTAACTTTTGCATAATGAAAAAATTGTTGAGCACTCACTGCATTGATAAATGATTACAGTTCTCATGATAAATTTAAATTGTAAATTACTTGGGAGAAGGAAAATATTTTTGTTCTAACACAATAGGGTTTTCATAATCTGTGTTATAAAACTATCCAAACACAAATAATAGCCGTGAGCTTCTGCCAACTTACTCAACTTTGGTGGAAGGTCAAAAGTGGTGGCAGAATGCTGGAGGTTTTTCTAGGTAATGCAGGGGTTAAACTACTCATCTTCTGAAAAAACAATCTCAGGTCATTGTCTCCAAGATTCATTTAACTCATGTTGTTAAATAGGACTTCTGCATAAACTACATCCAAACATCTTGCAGAATCAACACACAATGGATAATTCTTCCAGAAAACATTGCCTTATTTGAAAAATAATCAAAATCCCAAAGTCTGTTATACCCCAAGATGAGAGACAGATAAGAATCTACCAGGAATTTTACCACAACTATTTAGTAAGATAGGCAACCTATAGTAATTAAGAGTAAATAATAACTGCGTTTGTAAAAAACTTAATAAAATTTTATGGGCCTCAGAAATAAGCTAAGGAAGAACAAAGGTGTTAGAATTCTTGTACAGTGTAAGATGCTTTTTGGACAGACAAGAACTGCGCATCAGCCTGGTGTCACTAACTGGCGTGTTGAATCACAGAGACTGTTACTGCAAACTTTCAGAGACTCAGAGAGACCTGGCCTGGTTGGTTAGATAAGAACACAACTTGTAGTCTTTCAGTAATAAATTCTTACTGTACAATAAGAACACCTTGGAGGTGGAAGCACATTGGGTTTGGTTGCTGCTACCAAAAATATGCTCAAAAGACTACTGCCTGTGTTTAAAGAAAGCACCTGGTATCAAACCAGCCAAATTGGTTCACTAAAAATAGGCATTTCTTTATTCTGTTTTCAGGTCTCCTTTCTTTTAAACCCCCACAATCTTTTGTGATCACCCAAGCTAACATGCACTCTTTGTAAATAGCAAGAACCCACCTCCTCCCCATCTCCAAACTTTATAATGCAAGAGCAACAAACCAAATTGTTTCAGGTTTAAAAAGAAAATGCTGGCCCTGGCATGCATCAGAGGCAAGACTCAAACCAAAAGGCTTTAAGATCTAATAGCAAGTAATAAAAAGCAGCTTGAATGCAAAAAGGGTTTGGATTGAAACCAGACACTTCTGCCAAGTCCCCAGTCCACTCCAAAGGGAAAAAGGGATAGCCTTGAGGTACAGGGACACTTTAGAGTGGCTTCTGTGCCTTTGTATTTATGGAACAGCAGCCCTGTCCCTACAGCAGGAAGCAAACCCCGGCTGTCACCTTTAAACCAGCTCTGCAGCATAATTACTCCCTCAGAAAATAGACTTGCCCTAAAACAACATCTACTTCTGATTTTAGTCTGATGACAAAGGTCCCTGTTAGATAACCCAGCCCTTAAGGAAACCCAAACACCAAATCCCTGCCCTCCCCAAAACCAGCGGGAACTGAGACAATGATAACTCCAATCTGATGGGCAAGCACAGCTCCCTCTTTTTGAAGTGGATTAAGCAAAACAGCCCTAGAATTGCCCACCAGGACCCTTTTCCTCTAAGTCTGAACAGGGCAGACCCCCATGAAAAGTCTCAGTTTTCTGAAAAACGCATTTTTCCTTTGAAAATTAGCTGGGTAAGATTAACTCAAGGCTAAAACTCTTAATTTATAGTCAAATGAGCAAGTCACTACTTCCTTCTCTCTCTCTGGTACCTCTGGCGACCATCTTACACTGTATTTGCTAAGGATTATTTAACAGGCCTCAAGAGAGACTGAAATTTTGAATGATAGATAAAGTGCCTTTCCATCTATAATGGACAGCTGCCATTCATATAATAGCCTTAGAATATATGGGGCAGTTTGTATAGCTCCAAAAGTATTCCTTGGCATTTACTTCAAAAAAGCAAATGCAACATAGAGGCCTATGAATTCATGGAATTCTGGAATTCGTGTTAATGCAAAGCTTTTTTACTATAAAGTTACCAGGAAAATTATATGCAGATGAAATTCCTTCCAGGAAAAACAAGTGCTCATCTTTGTTGTTACACAATGTATTAGCCGGGTCTACAGATAAGAATGTGAGTATTTGCAAAAAAATAATTTCCCTGGGCCAGTCTATTGTATTTGTGCACCAGAACCTGAGTTCCAAATCTGCCTGAGCCTGCTCAGGTTCACCTCTGCATACAGCCCTCAGTGTGGACCTGCCTGGAAAAACATGCCAAGCTAAAGCATTGCATTTAAAATGTTTTTAGCATTTTGAGTTGATAAAATGAGTTGTCTATTTTTATCATAACTTTCAAAAAAAAAATAAAATCCTGCTTTACTCTTTTTATGCAGTATAGAGTTCCTTGTGCCTTTCAATAATGAGATTTCCAATAAAGTCTGCAGAACTCAGATTTACATCCTCACGCAGACAGTTTAATTACTTTCATTGTAGGAGAAAGTATTTAATCACATACAGTCAGGAATATAGCCCCTTAAATACAGGCTTCTGGACCCATGATCCCCCAATTTGAAATTCAATGAAGGAGAAAGAAACATGCACACTGTGATCCATTTCCTGATGCAGAACACTCGATATTATCAAAACATACAGAGTTCCACAGCTGACACACACGTTTTTCTAAACCATTGCTAAAATCCCTCCAGCATTTTAAGCCCATGAAATGAGGATTCAGCAGGCTCTGGATACGATCTAAAGGCAGTGCTAGTCAATAAGCTGTACAAAGACTGTTGCTGTTATGCTGTGCTAATTAGCATAATAAAAATAGTCCATCTAAAATGCTGCTGAATTACAAAGGAATTTTAACTTAGTTCTCAACTATTACAACATGGTGATTCTCAGCAACAGATATGCACTAATGATCCCTTATAAAAAGAAGGAACTGGGCAAAAGACAGGAATTCTCAGACTCTCATCATGGCAATTCAGCAGAAATAAGTCTGGTGAAGTCATAAAGAACAGTTAAATGTCAATTGTTATATATTAAAGCTGACTACCCGCACCAGCTGGCCTTCTTTCCCAAATGGTATGTAATTCCCTCAGACAAGGCAGGTAACAAATCCAGACATGCAACTTGTAGTCAGTCTTAGACAGAGTATGCTACAATATCAATCAACCCTCTAACCAGTGGCAACTCAAATGCAGTTAAGTGCAAGCATCAATAATCAGCATATCAGAAAGCTTTGTTTCAAAAGGAACAAATTGTGTTAGGAGTGTGAAAGAGAATCTGGGTCTACCTGGGCCTATTACATAGCAACATCCATTTGTTCTGAAACAACAGACACAGCGAACGTCTGCATTACATATATATTTTTATAAAAGAGCAATGTCTTTTACAAGACATTCCAGGAGTGGGGAATAGCCAGAACACTACAAAAAACTGCTGTAACAAGAGTGACTATTTGTGCGCTCGCTTTATGCAGCTTACATTTGAATGTTTACAGAGGCTAGCACTCAGATAAGACTCTCCACTAACAAACAAATCCGGAATACATCAATTGTACAGGTAAATCAGCCAAAATTAAGCAATAGCTATGCTCTTCTCAGGTTTAAGAAAGCATGCAATAAGTTTCCCCCTCCTGCCACCCCTCATTCATTTTTCTAAATCACAGTACCAGTCAAAGCACAGTAGAAGGGAACTGGGGCACAGGTAACGGGGTTGGATTTTATCACAGACTGTTTATCAATATTTTGCAAATGGAAAAGCAGGCTTCTTTAAGCACCAAGAAGGGAGAGAAGGTACAGGCATGAATAAAAAAATAATTAAGTGACTTAAGACATCAGAAATTCAAAAAATAGCACTGTGCATATATAAACAAAATTAACATTCAATACTGTAGAGCTCATTTAAAAATGGCACAAATGGACAATATTTTACAATATGCACATTTATTTGAAGTGGGAAACTAATGTTCCACAAGTTTAAATGATATGACAAGTAATAGTGCCACTGTTGGCCCATTCTGGTACTTCTTACAATTTAATGGAAACACTTTTAAAAATAACCTGGTATGTACACATCTTCTGAATACCCAATGGCTTCTTCGGAACAGAAAAAACTATGGTTCTCCCCCTCCCCTTTTAGCCAGACAGTATTGCCAGAGATTGTGCTCACATCTAAAAGCACATAATCTTACTTTAAATTCAGTGCTATTTTCTTTCAGAAAGATCACAAGTTGTACTTTTAGGTAACAAAAGCATTTATGTTACAAACATTCAAAAATGGAAGCTTATGATTCTGGCAGACAATGTTGTGTATTAAATACAAACCGGCCAGCAATAACATAAAAAACTTATTCAATCATAAAAAAATACTGTAATTCATCACCAGACTTTTTACAGTTATAAATAATAAATAGCATAACACAGTAGATTACAAACAGATTTATTTTGCCCCGTTATAGTCTTTAACAAGTAAAATATCTGTTCCTACCTCAGACTGACCAAGGTATTGTATCAAGACTACTCATAGCTCAAAGAGAACTCCTTCACCAAGCAATTTGCAGAGCTCAAATCCAACCCAAAGCCTTTCCTTAGGAATGAAACATTTGCTGAGCTGTTTGCTCTGCTCATGACCAACCAACAAAGGGACAAACTCTGTCCAGCGCAGCTTGTCACCTTGGCTGCCCCTCGGAGCTGTAGCTGCCCCCAGCACCTCCACACCTCAGAAAGGAACAGTAAGGGAAGCAGCACCACCAACAGATTCGAGTAAGCACTCTATAAACAAGCTGTACACAAAGGACTTTCCCCACCCACCCCTCTGGTTTACATTCCATAATTTTTTAACAATGTCCCCTAAGGCACAAAAATACTTCTGACCTCAATGCCACAGGAGACATCGATGGTGCCATACATGGTTCTCCTACACAGTAGTTTAATTAACTTAGTTATCTGCACTGCATGTCTTGAATCGAGGTGTGGATTAATTTTTCCTGGCCAATACTTGCTGAATAATGACCTTATTTCATACAGTCTGTAGGACAAATGTTCTGGGGAGAGAACTATGCAGCTAATTTAATCATGTTTGTAGAGTATTATTATTTCTTCACTGATGGCAAAAGTGACAATCATTAGTTATTTTGCTGTGGGGTTTTTAGTTTAATGTAATAGAGTGAGATTTCCACACCCAATGTGGTCTCCTGTAAATGAATTCATAAAAATTACTAGCAGCACTAAGAAAATAATTTTTTTTCCTCCCTTCCATAAAGGAATTGGAGGCTAGTGACTGAAAAAAAAAAAAAGCAAGAATAATTTTACTCAATAGAAGTGCCAGAGAATAAATTAGTATTTTCAAATCCTTCCGAACCAAGTTTTTTCCCTAGACATAGTGACCATGATAATGATAGATGTACATTCCTAAAAATTGCAAAACTATATAATAGGTAGATACCTATTCCTGGAATCAAAAAGTGTATGCAAGTTCCTGAAAGCAAAAGTTAGTATAATATCAGCAGACATCTTGTTTAAAAGATAAATTCGCAGAACCAGACATTAATATGGTCTACAATGTCCATTAAGTGGATAAATTAAAAAAAAAAATCACTGGAAAGTAGACAAAGATTACAGTAACAACAATTTTTCCTTTTAATAAACCTCATATAAATGGTTCAAGGATCAGAGTTCGTTTCTCTGTACGAGTGTACAGGAAGGGGACAGCACAGCCAGACACTGACTCAGGACTTGGTAAAGTCACTTGGGTGAGAAGTCATCCATCAGTATGAATGAGGAGCAGGAGTTGGAGCAAGTCACTGGAGACTCTGTGGTTATGCTGCCTTTAGTCAGGGAATCAGAGGAAGAGCCAACACTGCTGCTACTCCCGTCGAGAATATCTGAGGACAGGCTGGGGAAAGGGAAAAAGGTTCTTTCTTTAGTGCAGGGGCACGAGGCTCTGCACAAAGCAAATGTGCTTCCCCCTTGGAGAGGACTTGTAGGAGACCTATACTACCACTCAGTCTTTACTGCAAGACTGGCAGCCCTGAAAACTCCTTGTTTTCTGTAGCATGTTATAGATATTCATGCGCCTCATGGGAATGAGGAGCAGAATTACTGTTTTTTTTTTAACATGCAGAATAAATTATGAAGCTGATTTTAATCAGGTGTAGAAAGGAGGTGACAACTAAGAAGTATAAAACCTTAAAAGCTTATAGGAAAGGAAAACCAATAAATTAATCAGCAGTGCAGAAAAGATGTCATTAATTAGCTGGCATGCTCTTTAACATTGCACTACTCAAAGCAAGACTGAGACCTATTTTTCCCACAGAATTCCTGTGTTTGGATTTTGAAGTCTTCATACAAGATCCCAGATGGCACATGAATTGATGCTTTTGCAATTTAGGGAGAAGCAACAGAGAAAAAAAACATCTAGGCAGTTTCAAGTCTGTAGGTAAACTGAAATTACAGTAATAACAGCTGATATTTTTGGATACTTAGTATCTGACTCAACACAAAAAAACCCTTGGTATTTTATGATTGTAATAAAGAAAGATGACTTAACTCTAAAAATCAAGAACTTAGGGACAAAAACAATTAAGTACTCACACACATTTTCTTAGTATTCAGGGAAGTGCCACAGCCACTATATGACCACTGCCTACAATATACTGTAACGATGAAGCAAAGTAACTTTGCTTATGAATCAACAGGGATTTGTAACAATTATAGCTAGTGTAAAAGCTCTGATACAAAAATCTAGGCTAGAGTCTGTTCAGGAAGAATTGATCAAAGGAGCAGGACCACTGTCACAGGACGCTACCACAGAATAGTTCCCATTAATACACATCCGTGAGATACACACAAAGTATTTTTTTGCTGGAAAGAACAACTAGAAAGCTTGTGATAAATGCAAACTCCCTGTTTTGACATTTCAGGACACATGATATATTTTACCATGAACTTAGATCTGTCAGGTGTGTAACGTCTGGAGAAAGCATGTTGGTTGTTCCTTGGAAAAGTCTCTTTGGCTGACTTTCAGTTTCCATTTCACCTAAGGAAAACAGTGCAAATAATCAAACTCACTTGAGTCTCTGGAATATTCATTTAATATTTGTCTGCTGTAAAAGAGAGGTTTGACCAACAATACTCCAAGGTTGCATTTGTAACACAAGTTCTCTAATTCAACCAACCAAGCACCCAGCTAAGACACTAATTTGAGGATAGCTGTTGTTAAACCATCCAGTCCATCCTTAGCTAAAGCTTCAGCAGTATCTGATGGGCTACAATGATCTCAAAGACATAAAACCTGCTACTTCTACTGCAATCAGACAAAATAAGCTAAAGCAAACTAATTACCATGACTTAATTTTAAGTAAATAGCTGAGATGAGGTAACTGACATAAGTCAAAATACGAAGTTCAAAATTGTTAGTGGTAATGAAAATAAGAATGACAGCTCAATTCAGTTTCACTCTCCCCTGTACAATGAATTCTGATGCATGGGCACACTTTTACAGGAAAGCTGAATGGAATAAATCTGTCATGTGGAAGCATTTCCACTTACTCATCATGGATCAGACTGTCTTTGTACCTGTAACCATCTACAGGCATTAAGAGATTAAATATGATGGGGAGAATTAATGTAATCTGTTCAATATAATCTGCCCTGAGAATGAGCTGGCTCACTAATAGCCGCTTGTGGTACTGACTTGTCAGTGGGTTTTTAAGAAATCTCAAAAAAAGGCTTGAGAAAAGCAAGTTCTTTTTAACTTGTCTTGAAATCAATTTCTAAGGGGAGCCCTGTAGCTTCTCAAGAGAAGTCCTTGACAAAAAATGTAAATAAGATGAAATGTTTTGGTAAGGTGCTTTCCTTAACCAGTGAAAGGGTTTCCCTCTGTTTTGTTGATCATTCCTTCAGACTGTGCTGCAGGGACACAGACACAGTCAGACACAGAGGATCCCTCCAGCTTAACCTGGCTGAAGGGAGAAAGCTTGATCTCTTTCTTCTTAACAATGTCTATAAATAAAGCCTTTTGAAAATCTATGAAAACAGAGTCTTGTTTGTGGAAAAGGCCCTGGGAACAGGCCAAGCCATTTTTACAGCTGCTCTACAATAGATATTTAAAAATATAATGAATTTGAAAAAAAAAAAATTAAAACAGAAAACCCTCTCAGCTACACTATACTTTCATTTTTAGTTTGAAAAAAAAGGCATGAAATGGTAATATTTTTTCTGGATTTTACATACATTTTGCAGTAGTTGCAGAGTCAGTTTGAAAACCTGACAGAGGTTAAAAGCATTTCAGCAAACCAGTCTATACATTCTCCAATAGAACCACACTGCCACACTTTTTTATAAAAGACTGATAACCCTCCCAATTTTTTCCTTCAGCCCACAGGCATACATTCCTGTCTTAAGGTAAGAAATAATTGCTTCTAGCAAGCAGAATGGCTAAAAAAACATTTATAAAACGCTTCGTCTTGCAGTATGAACATAATGAACAAAACACCAACTTAGGTAACAGTTTTGCCCCTTAAATTTCACAGAGACAAATCTGCACTGCTACAACACATTGCACAGTCTAACAAGTATTAATTCCCTACAGCAGTGAAAAGTTCGTCAGTTCAGAGCTTTCTTTCTACTATAAATCTGCTGCTAAAATTCAGAAAAGACAGAACCACATATTTAGGAAAAGAAAGTAAATTCATTTAAATACATGAGATGTTTCAAAATTAAGCAGCATATAAAAAATTCCTTGATATTTCAAGTAAGAAAAGGTAAACTCCTATCTCTACTTTGTAAAAGATGCTCCACAGGACCACATGGATTTGGTGAGGAAAGGCATCTCTACCTGCACTGCTTTTACAATTTGTGTAAAGTTTAAGTGCGAATATCCATTCCTTATTGATCATTTAGCTAAATAAACTTTTCTTCAATCTTAATGCCTTTAAAATTCACAGAAAATAAAAGCCAAGATAGAACTGACATCTATGAGGAAACTTGTCTCTGTCCTCTGTCAAAGCAGTATCAGTTAGACAATGTTTTTTATCTGATAGGACAAGCAGTACTAAAAAAGAAAAAAAGCCAAACAACAAACAATAACTTTTCTCAAAGCCTAAATGTAAGTCTTGTACAATAAAAGGACATGTTGTTGGTGCAGTTAAGAATGCCTAAGTTTAAAAAAAAAAAAAAAAAAAAGGAAAAAAGCAGAAAGGATAAGCACAAGTAAAGGCACACTTCAAAAGTATCTCATTCTTACAGTTCTACCATGGAGATTTGTTCAGGGATGTTATTTGAAAATCTCTAACATGGAACACTTCCAGGAAAGAATGTGTTTTTCCCCCTTCAGGAGGAAAGTCCACTGATATATTCAATTTCTCTGAACACTCACCTTCTGAACTTTCAGAGTGAAAACAAACATTCAGTACTAAGTTTAGAAGATACTGCATGATAAGCAACATTCCTAAGATGATCTGATGGGTGTGCACTGTTCAGTGGTACTTGTAGGAACGTTATGAATATTTGTAAACTCTGACATTTAATTTGATGTATAATAAAGTTTGCCTCTTTCAAGCAGTAGCTGTTTTTTAAGTTTTTCATTCCTGTGTTTTAGACCAGCTACTTTACCTTGCATTTTTGAGTTATGCCTGGCAAATTCCAGTTCACTGTGGATACACGTGCATTATATTTACAGAAGAACAAAAAAATGTATCCAGCTAGAAAACTACATCCATTAAAACATCTGGTAAGGTAAATACACACACCTTTTCTTTTAATGGGGCCAAGAACACTGGGCCTGATACAGTTGATTGGACTTTGACTCCTCCTGCTGAAGAGAGAATATTGAGTCAGGCCTGTAAAGGTTCCAATTTGCATCACATCAACACAACCATAGCACATGAATCACTCCTCAAAACTGTTCCTACACAACTGGAATTCTTATGGAATCTAAATAAATAGGTAACAAGTAAGTGTTGCCTATTAGAGCAGATTATCTGCCACACAAAGTTGTAGTAAATTTTCTATTTTCACTTCCCTTAGTGAATCATACCCTCATTTCAATCCCTTTCTAAATTTTGTGGCATACTTACATAAAACTAATCTGCAGACAAAGTTAATTTGAAATACCTGAGAACCTCCCCTCAAGTTACCAAGTCTAGTTTAAAGCTGGCACAGGCTCTATAAGAGCACCCACATAAAGTTACCATTGGTAAAGGCTGAACTTTCAGAACATATGTATGTGGCAATGCTTCAGCAGCTGTAAAACTGAAGTCTCTTTTAATACCTTAACATCAACTTTAATTAATCTTTGACTTAAATTCCAATGCTAGCACAACAGACAGTCATTACTTACTTGCAGAATCGCCTTGTTGGACTGGGAATAGGGCTTGGAGGTAATCCATTACTGCTCACAAACATTTGCAATGACGGTGAAAAACATTGCTGCAGGAAGAAAGTTCAAATGAAGATACTTCAGAGTTTCCTTTAAAATACTGAGATGTTACACTTCACCCTCCAAACCAAACATCCCCTTTTCTACTCTCTTCTTATTCTTAAGAAAAGCTAGCAACAGATGTAATCTTACAAGTATTAGAACTTAATTTACAAAAACATACTGGCCCATGCAATGCTGCTCAGATTAAACTAACTGAAACCCACTAAAAAAGTAAAATTGAAATAGACACCACTCTCTAAATAAGAGAATTGTTTCTGTTCTCTGTTACATTTAGAAACAGCACTACAGTACTCAGTACTTACTTCTTTCAAGGGGCTTATTAAACGTTTGAGTTTACTCAAAATACATCTGACCTGAAAACTAACACTAGTCCAGAGTAAAACAGGATATTTAGCTCTGTGATTCTGCAGCTATTTGAGCTTAGCTCATGAATGCTTCTATCTGAACACAAAAATCTTTCTGTCAAGTTATCAGCGAGTGCTTTACAGTCAGAATTCCAAAGGTACAGGACCAGCTGCCAGCACCAGTGTTTTCCCAGGGACACATTTACCCAGCACTCGTAGGTGGCTGTTACATGCACCTATCTGGTAGGAGCACGCAGTGAAATACTGGCAGCACAAAAGCAGAATCACACAAGAGGGTGCAAACAAGGTCAAACAGCCCACCTTTAAATCCAGATGCCAGTTATTCTGTGCTGCATTTCAGTTTTCCAATCCTCACTGGAAAAGTAGTTTATCTAAGATCCACCTCTTTCTCTGGCATCTGCCACCAGTTTTCAGTACAAGTTCAGCACATCCAAGTCCTCCTTCAGAGTGCATTTGTGCCTTCCCTTCCATAACCAGTGGACACATTTTCATCTCTCACCACACAGATTTGCAGTCCAGTTTTAGTGCTTCTTTCCCAGCATCCCCCCACTTCTGCACCTGAAGATCCTGTCCATGACTATTTTCATGACCTCTTACAGCTTCCCTAAAAGCAGAACCCCAACCCACCCAAACACTGCACAAATAGCACTAACTGAAAACATCCAGTGTTTCACTGCTTAAACTCTGTAGGCTCCCAGATGGCAATGATCTGATTCTAAGAAATGAACAAGATATGGATTTGGGATTTTTGGTGCCTGTTTGGCTGCAAACTCGGTTGGAGTTTTTTGAACTAGGAATAATTTATAAAGTAACATGTCTTGACAGTTCAGCTTGGTCTATAATTCTGAAATATTGTCTCAGTTTGGTATTTTACTTATCCTACCTTTCCTATTCCTCTTGTAGGTGAAGGTGCAGGTGAAACTGGAATGAAGTCTATTCTCTTTGGGGAAAAAGATTTCTCAGACTTGTCCAAGTCATTGTCGCTCTGTGAATACAAGTTTTCAAACTTAACACTGGTACCTTGGAATTCAAGGCACAACCTTCTAATGGAAAGTCATTGGGTGAAATGCACAAAGCAGCTAAAACAGATAAGCTTAAATTATTTTCACAGTTAATTCCTCTTTTTCCCTTAAATTCATCATTTAAGTGTAAAAGTAGAATCAAATAAGAAACATCTATAAAAAGATTACCAGGCTCAAGCTTTCCTCCCATGACTGGCTTATCTGCATTGCTGTCTGCACTTCCCTAGAATACAAAAAACCCCATCAGTAGCTACAAAAAGGATAACTCTGGCTACTTTATCACCTTCTTTCAATAACACTTACCTTTCATGTGCTGCTTCTCTGTTCATTAAATCCACTCCTTCCTCCTGCAGGAGATAAATGTCATAAGTTTTCCCATAACATTTGATTCATTACAGGTATTTGAAATAACACTCATGATTCCATTATTTGCCATCAGGATTGAAATACAAACAGCAGAACCACTACAGAAAACACAGGACAGTCACCTCACCAGAAGGAGGACAGGAAGCCTCACTGCTTCTCTTATACTAAATACTTCTAAAATATAAGGTAGCCTAAACATAACAACAAGCCTTGCAAGGCCACTTCCTTGTTGAAATTAAGTCTTAAGAAATATTCAGTTTTCTTTAGTACTTGAAAAAACTCAATAGGAAAGAAACCCCCACTGTGCAAGTACTTCAATATTATACAGTACTTTTCCTTCTGTTACTGAATACACAGATAATTCTACTTACCCTTCTGATCTGATGAAGTCGGCTGCTAGGAATGCGAATAGGAGATGATGACAAAAACTGGAAAAAAAGAGACAGCCACAACAATTAAATCACACATTACTGCTTGCATACATACTATTTATCATCAACTACATTCTTAGAGAGTTCAAAATGAGCTGCACAACTGCATGCGGATGACTCAAACAATGCTGCAAAAAAGCAAACACCGACCTTCACGAGAAAAGACTTGTTTTACCACTTACAAATTCCTTGTATCACTCAGCAAGTGGCACGGATCTGAGTTGCAGGCAGATGCTGCTCAGCATCTCAAGTACACAAATAGCTACAGATGCCATTTAGACAAGTGAGCTACTACAAATAAAGCTATGATTGTTACACAATTCCCCACTGCCCAGGATATGACAAACTCCTGTAGTACACCTTACTCAACCAGCTGGCTATTAGAAATCTCAGCGCTTCAACTTAGTCTTGAACAATGCTCCCTAAAGCTGGACTTCTGCAATTTTTCAGCTGTGTGTGATTTTATGCATTTAATTCCTCTGAACTCTGACTATCACATATAAATAGGCCAACAGTTCCCACTCAGGATGACTGTGTGTCCAATATCACACCTACTGACGAGCTCTAAAATTTTGGATTCTTAAGAAATCTCACAACAGAAGACTTTGAATTAAAATTCCCTGACACCTGTCCTGAACAGAAGGCATAGAGGAAACTTATTTCAGGTTTTGAGAAAAGCAGTATTTAATCCTCACTACCCTCAGACAAGACAGAAAAATTTCAGTGGAAGGAGCATATAAATCCCTCACCTGATAAGGAGAGGGTGGAAAAAAAGAAATGCAACATCTCTGAAAAGGTAAACAACTGCAGAAGTGTACACTGCCAGACTTTTAACAGAAAACAACAAATAAATTCCTCTTCTTTCAGTGATTTTCTGAGATCTAGTGTTCTGCCTTTGCAAAAAAAGAGCACTATGTCAAACAGGTCAACAAAGAACTGTGACTCCCTCGTCCTTTTTCATAACAAATTAAAACACTATTTCAGGACTTTTAACTGCAACAGCATTTTACTCTTCTAACACACAATCAGGCTCAAATTAACTTTAAAACTGTACTTAATATGGGGAGTCACATGTAACTTGAACTCTTGTCTTCTTGGGGACACACAGTCAACACACGAGTATTATTTCATTATAGGTTGCAGGTGGAGGTGAAAAAATACTTATTCTGCAGCTTGGAAGCTTGCTAGGATACTAAGTGCAAATACAAATCAAGCTTAACTTCATTTCTCTATTCCAATTATTCCTTGTTGTGTGTAGACACATGCTTAAGATTCCTCACCATTCCATGACGGCTCATAACTGTTGTGCTGTTTCTGCGAGTCCGCAACACGTAAGGCTGAAACACCTGGGAGTTGTCACTGCAGGGGAAGAAAACAAAGTTTTGTGAACAGCTTTCTCGGGTGCATTTTACTTAAAGCTCCACAGTGCCGCGACAAGCTCTGCAGTCTCCAAAGCGCTGAAAACATAATTTTATTTGAACAGGAGCACTGCTGTCGCTGTGGGACCGCGGCGAGCACCTTCCCTGAGCCCAGGGGGGACAAGGGGGCAGCCCTCGCCTCGCGGGACACGTTCCAGAGACCGCTGAGGGAGCGCCGGACCTGATCAAGGCCTGCGGCGAGGGCGGAGGCGACTCCGGAGCTCGATAAGCCGAGCCCCCCGGGCCCCTCACCTGAGCCCGTGGATGAGCGGGGCGCTGTTCGACCGCCTCAGGCCGCCGCTGTCGCCCGGGGCCGCGGCGCTCCCCGGCGGCAGCTCCAGGTCCAGCTCCATCTTCTCCTGAGCCATCGCGGCGGCGGCGGCGGCTCCG
>VZTN01000879.1:0-11035 GCA_013400515.1 Erpornis zantholeuca
TTAAAACCTAAGGCATCAACCCTTTTCCTCACTCCTCCAGCAGACACATGAGGCCATGGAGACCTCCATGCTCGCTCCTTGACCACTTCAGCATTGCCTCCCTTCCGATCAGCTCCTTTGTGCTTCCCAGAATATCTGGGGATTCTCCCTAATTAAATGATTTCACACCATGTTATCTCTGGTTAACACGAAACCAAGCTTTACTAATCTGATCTCCCTTGTTGGTGCTGTGTCACCACCCCTGAACACAGCCTGAGTTTGACCTCTTGGGCTCAGTCCCAAAGCTCTCACAGCACCCTCGGGTGTCCAAAGCCAAGGGCTGAACAGAACCCAGTATTGGGACTGAGAAAGTATCCAGCCAAGTGGCAGATTGATTAGATAATCATTATTTTTTACATTATTTACACCATTTTCAAGGAAATTTGTCCTTCAAGTGAGGCCCTGGAAAATAAGCGATTTTGGGCCTTCATTATCCTCTTTTCCCCCCTATTTCACTCTCACCATTCCTCTTCCTGTGTTTCAAAGCTCGGCCATTGTTGGTGATCAATCCTTTTGGTTGTCATTGTGAAAACACCTTTTTAATTGCCACTCCATCATGGATTTTTCCCATTTTCCTGCTCTATGTGGAGCTCCCCATCTCCTGAATGACATGAGGACCTGCACCTCCAACATGGGCTCCCCTGCACACAGGGACAAATCCAACTTGTTCAACTTTTACCCAGGCACATGGATTCCCTCCCTCCAAATTTTAAAATCTCCCTTCTGTAAATTTTTAAGTGGTGATGTGGGGTTTGCTGGTTAGGGCAAGAGGAAACCACCTCAGAAACCCAAGTTTTGCCACATGAGGTTAGGTTGGATATCAAGAAAATTTCTTCCCTCAAAGGGTTGATCAGCCCTGGCACAGCTGCCCTGGGCAGTGGAGGAGTTCCCATCCCTGCAGGGATTTCAATTTGCCTGTGGATGTGGCACTTGGTGGCCTTGGCAGGGCTGGGCATGGTTGGACTCCATGGTCTGAGAGGGTTTTCCAAACTGAATGGTTCTGGGATTTTGTGATCCCTGAGGATGCCAAACCCAATTTTATTGGTTTTACCTTTCTCCAATCCAAATCCCCACTCTGCATTTCCATGAGCTGCTTCCTGTTGGAAAACAATTAAATGATCCTTGAAACTTGCCCAGACTCTGGGACATCACAGGTCTGAACAGCTGAGAAGTTTCAGAAGCTGAATCCCTCACTAAAAACCTACACAGCGAGTTCTGCGAGGACCCAAAATAACAAATCACTGAAACTTTGGGGTGGGGGTGTCATTTTTAACATCGATTTCCACTGCTGGGGCTGAGTCAAAGGGAGCCTTGTCACCGAAGTTTCCATGAAGCCAGGCCTTTGTGCCCCAGCTCCCGAATCAAAATTCCACCCAGCACAAGTGTGAAAATATTTTCAGCGTATTTATTAGCACCTCCTCTCGCTCAGAAGGCAAACAGAACGACGAGATTTCGGGAGAGTGAAAGACAGAATATTAGTCCCCTGCGCTGCCAGTGCTCCCAGATTTCTGCCAATACTTGTCACTCCCGACCCGGGCGGCCTCACGCGATTTTATTTAATCAGCCCATTTCCAAATCCTTCGGAAAAAACAAATGAAGTTAAATAACAAACAGCATAAATATTTTAATAGGCCTTCACATTACCAACTGCCAGACCAGCTGTCTAAACCACAAGGGTTTTGGTGGCTTTTTTTTTTTTTTTTTTGTAATATATTTTGAATTTTTTTTTAAAAAAGCAGAGACACATACGCCTGCGCCTCCCAAGGCATCTGTCTGGGGAGTGATCCCTGGCCTGGGGCACCGCGGCACAGAAGCTCCGTGGGGACACTTGGAGGGTGCTGGGTCCCATCTCTGCAGCCTCTCCACGCTCCCATGGCAAGTGGAAAGAGGACAAAAAAAAAAAAAAAGGAGTCCTGAGCTGAGCGTTAAAAGCTCTGCTTCCTCGCTGCATAATTTTTCAGCAGAAAAGAGGATGGGAAATAATTCCAGTATTGCGTGTTTGCCATCAGGCGAGAAAAGGCAGCTTTGCTTGTGGCTCCCTGCCTGTGGGAAGTCTGGGTGTCCACAGCCACCATCCCAAAGAGAAGATCTGACTTCATCCAGACAATGTTTTGGGAAGGTAATGGCTTTTGTGACAAGCTGTCCCTGCCCGTGGCAGGAGATGAGCTTTAAAGTCCCTTCCAACCCAAACCAGTCTGGAACCCTCAACAGGAGGAAAAGGATGCTTGGAACCCCCAACCCCAAAGGGACCAGCTCAGGTGGAGGGAGGTTAAACACTCTACAGCTAAGTACATAACTGTATATTCATAAAGAGAAAGAAAGAGGCTTTGAATAAATGAAATACCTCTTATTGAACTGAAAATAAAAACATAAATTCTCAATTAAATTCTCCCAGTCCAATACTTTGTAAGGTATATGTAGTTTTAAATATTTATGGAATTAGGGGAGAGGGAATGGTAATTTCTCAAAAGAAGAAAATATCTATAATTTAAAAAAAAATTTGATGATACAAGTTTTGGCTATGAAATATGAAAAAACACTCTCAGCCCCCTTATGTCACTGAAACTGTGAGAGGAGGATGAAAATTCCTTCTTCCTTTTGTGTCTCATCTAGGCTTAACTCCATGAAAATTCAGTTTTTAAAGACGGGACTAATTCCCCCTGACTGCAGAAGAAGGATAAGCCCATGAGCTGAATTTTAAGAAAAAAAAGTTCTACTACAGAAACTGGAAGTACTCTACACTGAGTAGACCCAAGATCCACATCATGAAGGTAACAACAGCCAAAGCTTTCAGTCTGACCTGATAATACATTAAAAATATATTTATGGATATAATTATATAGCAGTTAAATGATCATAATATATAAATATACATTGTATTTATATGTATTTAGTGTATTATTGGTTCATATATAGTGTCTAAATATACACTATATAGACACACTATATATACCGATGTAATTTAATTAATATTCATGAAGCAACAGTAGTTGATTGCCAAAATTTGTCCTATTCTGAGCACACTGATTTTTAATAGGAACACTGATTTTCCTACAACACCATATTAATAACCTGCTCTCTGTTCTCTAAAACTCTGAGTCAAAAACTTATCTGGAGCCTCGGGAAGAGTTAAGCAAAATTAAAATTAAAATAAATTCTTTAAACACCTGCTTAGCTTGAAGTTCTCTAGAATTGTGTATAACACAACAACTCTTGGGATATTTTTGGGGTTATAACCTCAGAGTAGTTTGGTTTGGAAGGCACAGAAGAGCTCAGTGATTTTTTTCTGTTTTCTCAGCCTCTCCAGCAGTGGGAAAGGTCCCTACACAGCTGTGCGAAAACTGCCGTTCTCGGGAGAAAAAAGGGAATTTTGGGTTTTCCTTGCAGAGGAAGCAGCTGAGGTTTGTGCGGAGCCACCACGCGAGGGAGCCCTGTCCTCAAAAATTCACATATTTAGGGGCGAGGGAAGCAAAGCAGGAACCAACCTGCGGCTCCAGGAGGACGCCAAAAACCAGAGCCCCTGGTCCTTCACAAACCCCAAATCATCCCAGCCAAGCCTTGGGACAGCTGGGGAGAGAGGAAATCCTCAGCTGGGGAGAAAAATGTACATTTTTTATTATATTATCCTAATTTATTCTTGAACACGGAGGAAGTTTATAGTTAAAAGAGAGGGGTGCATTATTTCTGTGTGAAAACCAAGATAAGATGATCGTATCAATCAAATTCACAGGCAAAGAGTAAGACTAAGCTGAGCCTGGAAATACAAGAGACATAAAACTTATGTTTTGCCCCATAAATCATGTGGCTGTCCCCCAGTGAGTATTTAGAAATACCCACACACTGGGGTTTAACCACACAGCCCAAATGGCTCCCACCAACCTATTCTGACATAATTCAGTACCAAGTAGGGGCTAAAGCAGCCGAGAGGGTTTTTCAGGGCACAGAAACATGAACAATGTTTAAATCACAACTTAAATGAGTCAAATTGAGCTTGCTCTGGCATCGTGATCCTCCCTCCACTCCCCGCTGCTGTCGTGTGCACTGAGCATGACCTGGGGTTCCCATGGCAAAGGGAGCTGTAATTACAGCCTAAAGCACCACGAGCAGCCAAGGGAGCTGGATGGGCTTCCCACAGCCTTAAATCCACTCCTTCCTGATGTCAGACGTTCCATTCGAAACCTAAAAGCATTTTCCTGCCAAACAACCTTCCCTGCAATCCTGTTCCGTTTGCACTGCAGAAAACCCCACAATCGACTTCTGGATGTTCAGCTGCCACCACACACAGATGGTTTAAGGTTTAGGCAAAAAGTCATGGAAATAAAGTGTTGTCAGCAGCACTGAGCCCTCCCGGCCCTGCTGGGCATAGAGACACAGCTCCTCCCCAGGGTGAGGGATCCCCTCCCAAGTGTCAGAGCACCCAGGCTGGAACAGGCAAGACCTATGAATAAGAGGAATTCCTGTATTGGAAGGTGCCACAGCATCATGGAATGGTTTGGGTTGGAAGGGACCTAAAGGATCATGCAGTTCCATTCCCGACCCCTCCCACTGTCCCAGGTTGCTCCAAGCCCTGTCCAGCCTGGCCTTGGACACTCCCAGGGATTCAGGGACAGCCCCAGCTTCTCTGGGAATTCCATCCCAGCTCCTCTCCACCCTCCCAGCCAGGAATTCCTTCCCAATATCGCATCTCTCCCTGCTCTCTGTCATCATGGATTCATTCCCCCTCATCCTGTCCCTCCATCCCTTGCCCAAAGTCCCTCTGCAGTTTCTTGGAGCCCCTTCAGGCACTGAACCATGCTCCACCCTGGTTCCCCTCAGAGGCATCAGAACAGGTTATACTGAGCAAATCTGAAAAAGAAAATTATCAATAACTACCTTCATAATTTATCTTCCTAAAATACAAGTACGTTTCTCCTGCCTTGCATTCCTTCACGGCACCTTTGTAGCACTTTAAATGTTTTGCAAACTCTAATTATAACAATTACCTTAAAAAGGTGTCTTCACACCGCAAGCCAAAATATTAGGGAAGGTTATTACACAGCTGTCCTCAGTCTCTCACTTCTTTTACAAGGCCACATGATCCAAAAGACACAACCTCCACCTACACCCAGTTCCTCTGCTCCCTGATTTAAATCCGTGTGTACAAACACAGATCATGGAACAGGAGGTGAGCAGCACAAGAAACACCACGGTGTCCTACCCACTAATTACCAGGAAATGGGAGAGGGTTTGACAGTGCACTGCATCCTCCTCACGAGGGGTCTCACTTTCTCTCCTTACTTGTATTAACTAACCCAGTCTGTAATTAAAAGAGCTGAGGTCCCTGTGATGAAGGGACACGAGTGCTTTGCTCCCTGCTTTGTGCCACCCGTGTCACACCATCCGTTTTTCAAACCAACAAACTCTGTTTCATTTATTCAATGTGTTTATTGATGTATAGTAATCATGGAATCCTGGAATGGTTTGGGTTGGAAGGGACCTTAAAGCCCATCCTGTTCCATGGGCAGGGACAGCTCCCACTATCCCAGGCTGCTCTGAGCCCTGTCCAACCTGGCCTTAGACACTGCCAGGGATCCAGGGGCATCTCCAACTCCTGGCCTTGCCCCACCATGCCCACAGGGAGCAGCTTTGGCAATAGGAGCTCCATCCCCCTGGCAGAGCCCAGGGAAGCCAAGGATGCAGTGCTGCAGGGCTGCAGACATTTAGGTGTTAATGTAAATTTATCATCTTCTGAAAGGCAGCGAAGCATGCACAGGAAGGAATGGAAGGCAAAGCCTTCCTTGGAGCAGCCATGCATATTTCCTCCTCACACACACTTTGGATTATAGTTGGATCAAGTTGTCAGTGCCTTGTCCTCCTTTTCTCCCCAAATATGATTTGGAAAAATCAAAGACGTGACAAAGAAACATCCTCATGATTTCCTAAAAGTCATAATTTAAATTTTTTCCAAATTAGCCATTAAATACATTGTCATCACATCAAGCTCTACATCCAGGGCTAGACTCTCAAGGCAAACAGGAGCTCTGCAGGAAGCTGTCACCACAGTGCCCATCCCTGACCACACGGGCTGGGAAGGGATGCTGCTCACACCATCCCACGGAATCCCCGCGGTGTCACCCTGGGTCAGATTTATTCCCTTGGGTGCCAACACAGGACTGAGCAGATTTACACAGGCCTGTGTGGTATGTACACAAATCACAGGCTGTGCTTTCCCTCCCTTTCATCATCCCACTCCCTTAATTCGGGATGGGCTCCCAGGATGGCACCACCGCGGGGAGGATGGGCAGCGGGACTGGCAGCACCTCGTAAATCAAAATTCCACAAACTGCCACTGGTACCTGGAACTCCTTCCCAGAGCAGGAGTGGGATGAATGAGCAGAGCCTTCCCTAATTCATGCACTCCCATCCTGTCAGAAGCACAGCAGTTGATGCTTCCATTCATCTCCCTTTTCCTGGCAGTGCCGGGCTGCCCACAGAATGTTCTATTCCCAATTCCACGTGCACGGCTCCAAGTGCTGCTCTGCTCACCTGGGGCTGGAGAGTGCCAAAAACCTCTGGGCATGCACATGAACACCCAAATTCGAGGGCAGCTTAAAACTTCACCACTTTGTCCTGAAATCAGTATTAACCCAAAATGTTTAGGATCATCTAACCTCTCTCATGCACTTTGGTAATTCTTTCTGGTTCGAGAAACAGTAAAAGTGGAGTTAACAGACCTCATGGGCAGGGATTTTTTCTTAATTTCATCCTTTCTTCATTTCACCACATCACTGGATGTGTCCCAGGCCAGGCTGGACAGGGCTTGGAGCAACCTGGGATAGTGGAAGGTGTCCCTGCCCATGGCAGGGATGAGCTTTAAGGTCCCTTCCAACCAAAACCAGTCTGGGATTTTGAGATTCTCTGACTCTATTACTCTTCCACAGACCAGCCAAGTATTTGTAGAAGTATTTGCTTAGCATAAGGCCCAGGGATTCATATCTGACACCTAGGAACGGGAAGCCAAGGTTGGAGACCTCTCAGATAATTGATAAATATCAGTGAAATCTGTCTTTCACAACAAGGTCGCTGATGTAGCTATTGAACTACCAATTAAAAGCCTCCAGAAATTTCATTTACACTTTTATCCAGAACTCCTGTTTGTCTGGGAGCTAAAAATAAAACGGATTTGTTGACATTTGTAGATAAATGTCTGCTTGAGTAAACAGAATTTCAGATCTGAAACATCTCAACTTTACAAAGAGGGTCCCAGTACCATCACCTGACACAACTTACATGGATTTATCACTTGTCTCTCAGAAACAAAAATTACATTTGTTTTTGTATCAGTAGCAAGCAAACAAATATAGCCCATTCTAAAGAAAATGTAATTACTCAAAGCATTATTCAATTTTTACTAACACATAAGGGTTGTGATTGCAGCAGATTTTGCAAAGCATATGAAGCATCATCATTTAGCTGTAGGTTAAGTTGGATTTTTACATATCTGAAGAAACAACACCAACAGAAAAAAATTTAAGAGTGAAACATCATCATTCACGGTGAACCAAAACTTCTAAATGTCTAAAATAGTCTTTTAAACCATGTTTTCTTCACCTGTTAATGGAGTTGCCAAGCCTTCCACCTCCTCATAATAAACCCTAATTATGGTTAGGTTGGAATTGAAGGGAAATTGTTCAGCACTGACACAGCTCAGATTAAAAGCAGTTTCTCTTAAACAACCAATTCTAGAGATGACCCTTTTGGAGAATACCTTTAATTTTTTTTATTAACTGCTGTCTGAATAGGCTGCTCAGAATATAAAAGACAAACAACCCTTCCCTCTCCCTGTAACAATTAGCAGCCATGATAAAGCTCCAATTTCCAACTCAGTTAATTTAGCATGTCAAAAAGCAATCTTTGCCTGGTAATTTCAATGCACTGAATGTCACAGAAAGGCCAAGTGACAGATTGCTGCATTTCAGTCAGAACACTCATCCTACTAAAAATGTAATCACTGATGTTCAGCTCTCTTTTGATATGCACTGTACAATATTTGGGTTGGGGGCAGCCTTTGGCATCTTCTTTGCCCCCCTCTCTTACAATAAAAAATGAATTCATGGCTCAAGCATCAGGCTTGAGAATCCCACGGGCAGGTAAGCCTAGACCATGGCACTTCAGTGGAATTCTGAGTTCACCTTGGACACAATTGATCTGGAATTCACTCATCACTGTAAGCAAAGTAATTCTGAGTTCAGGCTCAACAATGTTGTCGAGAACAGAAAGTCTGATTCCAAATGCTCAGGAGATTGCAAAGTCCATCAAAAATAAATTAAAATCCTTTAGCAATCATTAGCATGCCCTGTGTTTAATCACATTCCTAAAAGTGCCTGAACTCCATCACTGCAGGGTGGAGAAGCTCCAGTTGGAAGCTGAATTTGAGGGCTCTGCCACATGCACCGTGCCCCATCTTCCAGCAAGCTTTCCATGAATCTATTTGTTACAAATTATTTTGATGTACAGGGAATTTATTTGTCTTCTTTTCCAAGAATAGTTTCATAACCTCACCACATTCCAAGTCTAAATAACACATATGCTCCATGTTTAACAAACTCCAGTTGGTGCTTCGTATGTGTACTGTTCCTTTTTATTCCAAGGATATGGCTGCAGAGCACTGGGGATCAGGCACCAGCGTGGGTGAATGCTCTCTGAATCCCTGCTTTTCAATTGTCAGGCAGCAATTGACTGAAATTGGGGGGAAAAATGATTATTCTGACAGCCTTTGATAAGTCATTGGCTCCAAAACTTTCACTTCCAAGTCTCCCATGTCTCTCAGATGTTCAGGCAGGCGTGTGGCATCTCCCTCTTGCAGTGCCCATCATTGGTGTGCCATGACACTCTGAGGTGACTTTAATTTACAATTCAGGTGTGGGGCATGTTGGATAAATGATTGATTTTTGCCCAAGCTGAAGCTGTCCCAGATGGAGCCGTGTCAATAAATAAGTGGTGGAAAAAGGAGCTATGCTGGAAGATGAAGAGTTACAAGAGTGAGGCTCTAAAGCACAATCTTTTATGCAAGATCTTGTTCTAACTCTTTAATATTTACACTAAATTCTAGGTCAGCTGAAGTGGTGGGCAGGAGATCAAGCCCTTGATGAAGCATTAACTGCATGTCCACACCCGTACACGGGAAAGCAGCACAGATTATCTCACCTCGGGCTCTGCTTCCCCCCTCTTCCCCTTCCCAGCTCTCCCACGTGACCTGGCACACCTGGACAGCCCCACCAGAAAATTAATTAAGCATTAAGATGAGTCCTGGATAGAGATGGGACCACTCTGAGCCTCTAGACACCGATGTATGGAAAACAGCATTTTCCACGTGTTTCCACCCCAGCCCTTATTAATCCCCTGAGGAGGTGCCTCCTGCAAAGAGGTGTCTCCTGCAAAGATCATAAACAGTAATGAACACTTTAATTAATATCACCCCACTGCCAGGGAGAGATATAATATGTAAATTCAATAAATCATGGCTCTTCACAGGTGCTGTTGATGCAACCTGAAGACCAAAAATAGTGGTCTCGATCCCAAAAATAACCTCAAACACATTGCCTGGGTGTAAACACAAATCTGCATCTAAATTTTGATACCTTCCCAACTGGCTTCTTAATACAGATCTCCTCATTTAGAGTCGTTTTTATCCATAATAAAGACTTCAATATTCAAGGAGAAACAGTAAGAAAAAAGAAGAGAATGGAGGAATTTCCATAACACCCCAAGATTCACAGAGAAAGATTCCTTAAGTAGGTTATTTCCAAGAGACAGCAGCCATAAATGCACATTATGCTTCATATCCTTTGTGGATGGGTAGAAAGAACTGCACCTCTAAGTAATAAGAAAAACTTTAGTTCATTAAACAAACCTTAAGGGGAAGAGCAAATGAGAAGTGTTTTATATTCAGTGTCATCAATTCAGCTGAAAACATGTTTGTACCACTCCATGAAATGAAGGCTTTTTATAGCGCCGTTCCTGCCAACGTTGCCTCATGAACATCATAAAATTAAACATGTAAAACCAACTCTGGAGATGGCAACAAATAAATTCCAGAGAAACAGTAACACAAAGTAACTCGCATTCCCAAACAAACTGTTTGTGGAATAAATGGAGAAAAAATAGGTAGAGCGAGGAAAGCATCGTGCAGGGAGTGCGCTGAATTTATACAGAGGTCAGAGGACAGGGATTTTTCAGCCTTTCTTTTCTAATGTATTCCTGAAGCTTCCCCCATTACAGCATTTGCAGCACCACCCCAGACCACAAAAGTGATTAATTACAGACATTCCTGCACTTGATCCACTGATGGAAGTTACCTCAGCTCCGTCCCCCAAACGTGGCCTCACACCACTGCTGCAGAAGTTACCCTGGTGGCCACGGAATCGTGGACATGAATCACAGACTCCAATGGAAAAGGTCTTTAAAACATCTTTAAAGCCACATCCACACAGCTTTAAAATCCATCCAGAAAAGAGAGCTCCACCACAGTCCTGGCCAGATGACCCTTTTGGGATGAAACTGTTCCCAATATCCAATCTAAAGTTCCCCCGGCCCAGCCTGAGGCCATTCCCTCTCCTCCTGTCCCTGTTCCCTGGAGCAGAGCCTGACCCCCCCCGGCTGCCCCCTCCTGTCAGGGACTTGTGCAGAGCCACAAGGTCCCCCCTGAGCTCCTTTTCTCCAGGCTGAGCTCCTTTCCCAGCTCCCTCAGGAATTCCCCAGCCCCTTCCCAGCTCCATTCCCTTCCCTAGACAGGGATCCTTGTCCCAAGGCTCCGTGAGCACCACACCACAGCAGGATCACACCATGCCAAGGACTCAGCCCCTGCTGCTGCTGCCCATGGACATCCTGTCCACAGTGAAGGTGAGGACTCTTCCCAAAGCTGAGCAGCCATCCTTGAGCCAGAAATTTGGACAAATTCTCATATTTCTGTTTTCTATTCTTCGAGGAGAGGAGAGGAGAGGAGAGGAGAGGGTTT
>VZTN01000879.1:11101-268899 GCA_013400515.1 Erpornis zantholeuca
GAGGAGGAGAGGAGAGGAGAGGAGAGGAGAGGAGAGGAGAGGGTTTAATTTGGGAGTTTGCTGTAGGTTGTTTTGTGGGATAGAACAAGCCCATCCCTCCCTTCGTTCCCCTCCACTCCAAAGGCAGCAAAGAGAAGGACTCTCCCCGGCTGCCACCCAGCGATCCCAAAACAGCTGAAAGGAGGCACACAAAGCACACAAAGACCTCCAAAGTTATGCCACAGTCATCAAATACCAGAGGCGTTTGGAAACCACTGCTGTGGCCCCGAGTAGGAGCAAACCTCTCCAAATAAGGCAGCATTTCTCCTCCAACATGCAGGAATTGGCAGCTCCTGCTGGAGTTTATGTAAGATTTCTCAAACAGATCAGCCAACTAACAAATGTCAAAGAGCCTTCCTAGCTTTGGAGGGCAATCCCCAGGCTTTCATCTGCAGGAGGGGGCTCTGATAAGGTCTGGAGTTAGGGAATGAGTTTTCACAATGGAGGTGAAGGAAGAGTCCAAATAATGAGGAACCAATGATATGAATCAATGAGGAATGGCCATGCTGCCACCCCAAAACATCTCCTCTCACATCCCCATGAGGGCAATTTACAGAAAAATGGGCATTTACAGAAAAATGGGGGTTCAGGATCACATTACAGCAATCTGCTTCTCAATATCAAGAGGAACAAAAGCAACACAGCCTGAAAAATATTAGATATTAATATTAGATATCAATGGGACAATATTAATACAAGGGCAAAATATCCCAGAAGGGTCTCAGAGCAGTTAGACAATGCTGTATTTTTAATACTTAGCTATATCTATTAATCTCAGAAGATTGACTAAGTAAATTCAGCTTCACTTTCCAGCAAAAAGCTGCAGGACAGTTACTTAAAACTTACTGGAGAGGAGATCTCAAAACCAGGCTGTCCTGGTTAACCAAGACATGATATGGCAAGTGCTTAGCAACACTCTTTCCCAATTTTTTTAACCTCCACCAGCCTCCCACGGAGAATGACAAGGAGTTATTACCTCCTGACAATGAGCTCTTTCTTCTGCTTCTTGTCCCATTAGGCCCTGATCTCTGCTGCTTCTGCACAGAAGGTATTTTGAATATCTAAATACCTAAAAAGACGTGATTGTGTGCACAAAAGGCTCCTCAGAGCAGGGAGGATTTGGGGCTACGGCACACAAAAAAGTCTCAGAATAAAGGATCCAGCTTGTTTTGCCTCTAAAGCATTCAGCATTTCAGACCTCAGAGTGATGGTGGCACTGAAAAATGTAGGGTTTATTATTTTATTATTTATTAAGCTGCCTATCAGAATTAGTGAAGTTTATACTTGCATTCACTTAGGTATTTTCACTTGCTGAAGAGCAAATAAAAATGAGCAACAAACCACTGATACAGTCCAACAAAATAGAAAGAAAATCCACTTTTGTGGGATTTACAGCCTCAAGGCACATCTATTACTTTTTCACCTCAATATAAAGGCAAGAAACACAGAGTCCAGATCAGAATCTGTTTCACTGCCACATCTCAATCCTAACAAAATACTCACACATTAAAAAGGACCCAAAGCCAATCAGCTGTTTGGGGGCAGTGAATAAAAGAGGTTTGGTCCATGGTCTCAGAGGAAAGGTAAGATGGACATTTAGCAGGGTTTGAAGGGACTAAATACAGAGCAGCGAAACAAGGAACAGGTTTAACTCTGCTTTTGCCACTTGAAAGCTTTTGTCACACCATGTATAAAGACAAACAGCTGATGGCAGGAGAGGGAAGGGCAAAACACATCTGGGAAGACACATGAAAAGGGTTTTTTTCTTGCCTCCTTCTCTGCAAACTCTGCTCTGGTTTGATCATCCCTTCCACCAGCATGAGGTCAGGCCCAAGCTCTTTTATGTGGGCAATTAATAACTCTTATCATCACTTGATTTATCTCTCTTTAACATGTGGGGATCACATGGAGATGGACTGGGTGAGTTATTGCCTTGTGGAGCCAAGCAAGGAATTTTGGTTTTTTCTGTCTCGAAGTTCTTATTTCCTAACTTGAATAAGAAATACCACAGATATATATTTCAAGAGGGACACAAGCAATGTCTTTGCCTAAACACATGCTTGATTTATTATTCAGATTTATAAGTGTACTCTCTTCAGTGTTTGAGTTACACATTTTTTCTCTGCTGAAAAACAAGGATTAAACCTTAACCACAATGCCTTGATTTAAGCTTAATCTCCCTGTGCACCATTTTCCTGCTTTTCTGCCTCCTGCAACTCCAAGGCTCCATGACTAAGTTCTTCCTGCTGCCACAAACTGATTTTTCAAACACAAGATTTCTCTTGTTTGGCCCATGCATAAAATACCATAAAATCCAATCATAGTGTCTGCACTGAGTAAATCTTTCTTTAAATCTAACTACAGAGGCTCAGGGCACCCTTTTTCTCCACATCACACTGGAGGAAACTCTGAGGGAGGCAAAAAACAACAGGATTCCTCCAAGGATGTTTCTAAAGCAGCCCCAGAAAAGGGGCACTGAGCAAACAGGCTTTCATCGTTCTGAATTCAGCTTCTGAGTTACATTTTATGAAAAATAACTCCCGATATAACACAATCAATCACAGCATTGCTCAGAGGAGTTTTCAGTCCAAATGTGTCTTTTCAGTACAACTGGCAAAGATAAATAGGAGAAAAATCTCTGATACCTTTCCACTTTCACAACCCTGAATATTCACCTTTGTCTTCAAGGCCAGCTGAACACAGAGACATTAAAACCAAGGAGATCTGAGCCATAATTGTCCTTCCAAGGCTGTGGCAAATACATGGACCCTGGTTATGGATCCAAAGCCATTAACGAACGTGAACGACCCAAACCACAAAGGTTTCTGCAGCTCTACATCCAAACTGGAGTTAGGCATCCCAAGATCAAATAAAAATGCAAGAGTGGAAGCTCTACATTAAATTTATCAGTGTTATTCTCTATCTCGACAGCAGCAGCCGTAGCCGGCGGCGCTATCCTTCCAATTTGTATCCACGAGGTATCAGCATTTCAGAGTCACCCTGACATCCTGGGAAATTTTCATTGCCAGAGATTTTCATTTCTCAGATAAAACTGAGAATATCCCAACAGCAACACCCGGGGATCTCTGAAATGTAATATTTTTTCAGGTTGGAGGAGTGGCAGTCGGTCTCTCCCTGGGGCTCAGCACCATCGATACCAGAACAAACCAATCTTCCCCACCCTGCACAAAGCCAAACCCAGCCTTGCTGGACTCCCTTCCTCTTTCCAGACCAAGGTCCTCTCTCAGCTTGTGCCAGGAGAGGTTTAGACTGGATATTAGGAAAGAATTGCTCACTGAAATTGTGGTCAGGCATGGAGGGCTTCGGCCAAAGGTTGGACTTGATGATCTTGGGGGTCTTTTCTAAGCTTAATAATTCTGTAATCCTGACAGGGATTACACAGAAAGACACCAAACTAAAACTCAGCCTGAAGGAGCCTGAGGAAAGACAGTCGAGTTATTGATTATACTGAGTTGCAGAACCCTCTTTTTCTGCCAAAATTTGTCTGTGAGAGGGCAGAAGACAAAAGCTTTTGAAAAACCCTCCTTGCTGAATTAAATCTCTTCCCTCTGGGCATTTGCTCCATCAGATATAAAGATATATTTTCATTGCAGTCAAGATTTAGCCTTTTCCCGACTTTGTTTTCCATCCAGTCAAACTGATTTGCAGTGATTAATAAGAAGCAAAATAATTTGAGAACAAAGAAGAAGAGTGTACTTAAAGTTAAGCCCAAATGTAAAATTAGAGATGGTGCTTGTATCTGTTAACTTAGAAATTAATCTGAGCCTAAAGAGGAGCCCATAATAAGTTTAATGTTTAAATTACAGTTTCAGAGGAGCAGAAACAGCCAATCCAACATATTCCATGGTGCCTTTCTGCTATGGACACAGCTTCCAACACGAACCTGATACACAAATGGGGCAATTACAGCAAACTGGGTTTTCTTTATGAGTATTTCTCCACCAAGGTGCTTTTAAAAGAGATGTTTTGATGCTTCCCACTAACCTGAACCATATGGGAATTAAGAAAGCATTAAAAAACAAACAGAAACCCTGCTAACCAAAGGTATAAAACATGTAAAGCTGCTCTGAGCTACAATAACCTTGTGGCTGCGTGAGCTGCTGGATAAACAGAACAACCCCAGATGAAGAAGAACTGGAAAGGGATTAATAAAATCAGAAGCAATAAAGACATATTAAGAAGATTTTGAGAAAGAATAAATCAAATCACAAATACATTATTATGGAACCTGGGGTCAGCAGTGATATTATGGGAAGGATCTTTGTATTGGTCTCTCTTTGCTTATCACCCAGGTAATCAGAGGGTCACAGGACTGAAGCATCCCAGTGGCTCCCAGCTGCCCAGGTTGGTCCTTCCCAACACCCTTCTGGGTATAAAAAGAATCATTTCTCAAGGATTGAAAGCACACCTATAAAAAGACCAGAATCCTTCCTAAGCAAGAGTTAACCCCAGAGCAATGCCTAGGACAGGTGGGTATGATCAGAGCCTCTTCCCTGGAAACATTAATTTGTTTGCAAGTCAAAGTCCTGAAAGAATTTCTGACGTTCCCAGAGAAAAGATCTCAAGTCAAGACTTGGCTCAGCAATTTAATTCAGCTTGTTTTGTTGTCTCAGTTGTTTGTTCAGTATTTATTGCCAGGCTTTGTTTTCCTGTCACCTCCATACCCACTCCACTGCCCTTGTTTATCACGTGGCTTTCTACGCTCTCATAATCCTTTGAGGTTCCTTTCAAGTAGCTTGGGGAGAAAAAAAAAATCACAGTATGAGTTCATGAAACAATGTATGAATAAGTCATTTCCTCCTTTAAATACACCTCTGAGTAAATGATCCAGAGACTTTTCAAGAACCATTTACATAACAGTCGCTGATACAGGCTTCAAATTTTCATGTCAATCTCAGAATGGCATTTTAAATCACCCCATTTTCCTAAACGAGGTGAGAGGATTTTAAGAGCAGATTTTGCCAACTTCTAGACCCCTTCTTTTAGACCCAAATCTTTAAATGGTGAATTCTCCTCATCCTTCTGCATTTGGGGTGGTGCAGAAATGTCAGAAGTGCTCTGGGAGTATAACCTATAATCCAAACACAGTTGGGTGTTCCTTCAAATACATTTTCTTTTACGACTACAAATGCCATAAATTTCAGCAACTGTCAATCCCACTTCACAGCCTGCAGCTTGAAAATAAAATTTGGAGGCTTTGCTAGATGTGAGTAACCATCTCCTGCAGTACTACTGGGAAGACACCTATGAATCACAAGATGCTCAACTAGCTGCAAATAAATTTAGGTAATTCCAGGCATAATTCGTAGAGAAGTAAACAAGAGAGTGGAATTTGGCTCCTGTGTGGATTTCTGAAGTGTTGTAAGAACATCCATCCTTCCTTGGGCTTGGAAACCAAGAACAGGCTCAAAGGTGAATCTCTCCCCCAAATCTTGTTGGAGTTGGAAGAGCAGTAAGGAAGGTGGAGGTCAGGCTCTGCTCCCATGGAACAAGGGACAGGACAAGAGGAAACGGCCTCACGTTGTGCCAGGGGAGGTTTAGATTGGATATTAGGAACTATTCCTCTCAGGTGACCCAACAAGAAGCCCATTATATTATTCTTTCAAAATTGGCAATGGAAAATGCAAACTCTAAGATGCAAACTTTAGCAGATTACTAAAAAGTTTTGAAGCCACTTAAAAGCCCCACAATTGTAAAAAGAGTTAAGGCTTGTAATCATATCAAAACAGTTGAACACAAATACGAGGCCATGGCTGCTGCCTTTGTTACCCTTAGGACTCCTGGTCCCACAGGACAGACTTGGTTCAGCTGTAGGAAACCAGAGCACCCAAAAGGGTCCCCAGAGCAGGGGTGGAGTCCCCATCCCTGGGGGGATTTTGAAGCTGTGTGGATGTGGCACTTGGAGACATGAGTTAGTGGTGGCCTTGGCAGTGCTGGGAATGGTTGGGCTCTGACCTTAGAGGGTTTTCCAGCCTAAACAACTCCATGAGTCTATTCCAGAGAAGTTTCTGGATGTAGTTCCTGCAGCAGCACAATTGCTCTGGAGGCACCAAGGGCCACATGGGAATTCATAAACTGCATCACCAAGGGGCCACAAGCTCCACGTGCTGCTCCAGGGCTCCACTGGGAACATTTCCTTGGCCTCAGGATGGTGCAGGGTTCTGCTGAGCTTCCCTTTCCCTGGGATGGAGTCAAGGATTTCTCTGCCAGCCTGAGAACAGGAAGCCAGTGCTCAGATGAGCTTCTCTTGGAATATCTTTGCACTCAGAGGCCTTGGGGCACAGAGGGAAGGGCAGAGATGGAGATTGAGCTTTCTGGCACAGTGGGAATCTCTTTGGGGACCAGCCTCTACATCTACAACACTCCTGATCAATTTTTGTGCTGAGCCAGGAGTTTGGGGAACAGAGGGATAGAAGAGCTCGTCCATAGCAGCTGGCACCTTTGTTTGAGTGACCTCAAAGAACCCAGGGGTTGGGAGCCATAAATTCCCAAAGATGTGGCCACATTTCTTTTTTTGGCTCAGAGACTTGAATGCCAAGAACTGGGACAGTTGACTTTGATGTGCCCCACTCCCAGACAACAGAGGCAGCAGTTGTGACCCTGAGAGACTCCAAGCCACAGAAAAGCCCATCCTTCAAGTTCACTGAAGAGGTCACAGCCTTGGAGGTGTGAAATCCAAAAATACAACATGATTTAAAAGAGAGCTGGAGGAGAAGACAAAGCAGCCGGGGGAAGGGAAGTGGCTGGAAGGCTGACTCCAGGCAAAGGTGGAAAAAGGACACGGAAAAGGCAATGGAAGCTCACAAAGGGAATCTGAACAGAGTCAGGGGGTGAGGGGACCTGTGACCCTGTCCCAGCTGAACACTGGGAAGACCTCTGAAAGGAGCCCAGAAGGAGAGCTGCAATCCATCATCTTTATCAGCAGCTATTCCACGCACAGCTCAGTCACCCCCACGCCAGGAAGATTTCTCAGACAACCTACAAGCACCAGGCTGAGAGAAAGGACAGCGCTGCCAGGGGAGAGGGAATTAAGAAAGATGATGTGAAAATTGGGAAAAGAAGAAAGCGGTGTCAAAACCGGCAGAAATCAGAGCCCGAGTGCCTTTTTCTGGTAGAAATCACGATTTTATCCAATTTCAACAGGTAGTGGTGCCAACTGTGCTGCACAATAAACACTGGAGAGGAGGGTTTGGAGAACACATCCGTCACCACGGCGTGACATGTTAGTGCTGCCTGCTTCCCGGAGTGAGAACAAACAGCAAAATCCTGCTCCTAATGAAGTCAAACAACCCAAAAAGGAAGAGAGCAAAAGGAAACACTCTGCCTCTCTCCCCCATCACCGAACACATTAGCAAAATGGAGTGTTCATGATTAATTCACATTCCTTTCCCACTGTCTCTCCTGCTAGAGCAGCATAAAACCCAGCTCATTGTCTCTCCTCTCCGAAGGCACAGGAGATGAAGCTTCACAGCACCTCTCACATGGCCCTGGAGCTTTCCCAGCAAACTCTGCAGGGATTTTACCTGTTTGGTGACAACTGCAGGGTGTCAGTGCCAGGAAGGGATCTGTCAGAGCTCTGCAAAGAGCCCAGCGCTGTCTGCCCCCGCTGCGCCTCGGCCGGCACGGAATTCTACAGCGCCGCATTATTTTAGGGCTCGAGGCACCGAAATGAGGCCATGAAAATGCAGAGAGGGGAGATCTTTACAGCGCTGAGATGGGCACCATGGCTGGGGAGAGAGATAATTAGAAGTTAGTGACAATTTGCACAATGTACAAGGAGGAAAAAAAAAAAAAAAGTCTTTCTTTTAAAAAGAAGAAAGCTAAAAACGCTTCGACTCTTACTACACTTCATAAAAGCCAGCTTTTTGAAGCTGTTTCAATTAAGCCCAGCAAACTCTTCAAAAAATCTTTCAGATTGTTCCAGATCTCACCTGACTCTGTTCTACATTTTCAGGCAAGGGAAAAAAAAAAAAAAAAGTTATTTTACTTTGAAAATCTACATAATTAAAACCAGCACTGTCTTCTGATTGATAAAGTTTCAAGTGACAGCTTTGCAGCAAGCTGCCTCCCACACAGAAGCAATTTGTAAAAGCCTTTCAGAGTTTTATGTAACTGAAAAATCCGAGTTGCTTTCATCCAGGTCTTTCTTTCCAGCCCCAGTTTAAATGTGGCTGCAAGGAACTGCAACAAATAGATGGCTGAATATAAGATTAATTTAGGGACCAATCACTTTGTCTAATGATCAGGCACCGACTGACAGCAAAGGCTTTTTATCGTTGTTCTTTTGTACTGAGCAAATTTTGGAGCAATTTTACCTTTAAAACACAACTTAACCCTAATTTTTTAAGCACAACTGGTCACGCACCACCAGCTCAAATGGGCTTAAGTTCCCTCAAGAGCAGAGCCAAAAGGAACTAAAACAACAGAGAAATAAGAGATGACATTAATTCTTTCCCTGGGCTGCTGAATACAAATCTGTGTTTGTTTTTTCAGCCATGCAGCACCTTCAGCACTAGAGGGAGTACACAAAAAAAGCTGAACATTTCCTTCATCCAAACTTCAGCAAAACTTGAACGTGAGTTATAAAACTCTCCTCTGAAACCGTGCATTCTCTGAGGTTTCAAAAGCTCCTGGGGATAGGACAATTAATTCCATATAAATTTACCTGGTGGTCTATAAGAATTGTAGCTCTCAGGAAATAATCTAAACCCCAAGCCCCTCACCTGGATGTGGGTATCAGCCTCCCCACAGCACATCAGCAGCTTTTAAGGTTAAAAAGTGCAGGTAATGCACTTCTCAAAAAAACCCAAAAAAATAAAGTGAAGTAACTAAATCAATGTTGGCCCAATACAGTTCAGGAAAACAAATTTTATTAAATGCAAACATCGAGAGTGAGGGTTTTTCCCCTAATAAACTGATCTAGTTCTTATAACCAAATAATTATAGCATTTACATGCCAACCACTGTAATGTTCCACAAATGCAGAAGAAACTGAGTGAAAACACTGAGTCTATTGAAAGGCAAGAGAGAAAAAAGTGTCAAAAAAAAGAGTAAAATACTAGGAAAATGTAAAAATTTTTCTATTTTAGGGCTGGTAGATAGGGCTAGTAAATTATCTTAATGACCTAAAATTATAGCCAGCTATTTCTTAAAATTCTCAATAACTGCATTTCCAATCAGCATGAACATGAATTCTCATTTCCTTTGTATTTTGATGGTTCAACAGAAACAGGCTAAAGTGAATTCATATATTAGATGAGACTATTAGGACTAAAAGTCCAGAAGAGCTCCCTATGTGTCATACTTCCTTTCATATTTTGCCTTTCCTTTGTGATAAAGAACCTGAACCCAAATTTGACTTCCAAGGAGTCACAGTCAGATAACGACTCAAGGGAAGGGTCAGGAAAAAGAAGAAAAGAAAAAGGAAAAAACAAGTCTACAAATCAGCAAGTACTGAAACAAATCCACAGGACAAAGATTTGGGCCTCGTAAAATAAACCACTTGTAGTTTCCAATTTTAGTACAAATTGAGAAACCAGAAACTCACAGAACAACCTCATCTGTGGGACCTCTGGAGGTGTGTGCTCCAAGCAGAGCCAGCTTCACAGTCAGATCAATCACTGGAGGGTTCATCCCCCTGCTCACATCCCACAGCCTTTAAAGGTTTGAAATGCTCTCATCCCCAGGGCCCTACATCCCATCAGCTCCTCCTCATCCAGCAGATCCAGCAGAGCACCTCCCCTAAACAACCCAGCTAGGGGGAAAATATCCTTAAACCCTCCCTAACACTCTCCAGCCATCTCCTACATGGCTTCCCCCCCAGCCTGCTGCCCTTGCAGCCCTGGCTGAAGTCCCCCGCAGGAATTCTGAGGTTTCCTCCAGCAGCTGGAAGAAGCCTTGGTGCACCTACAGCTCCCTGTGCCTCCCTTGCTGTGCTCTCCACCAGCTGCTCCAAATCTCCCAGCCCAGTCCCTCCCAGGCAGTTCCCACTCACAGCTCTGAGCTGCTCCTTTGGGCATAAAGGGCCCTCTCCTCACAGAATCCTGGAATGTTTGGGTTTGTGTCTCGTCCCACCCTCTGCCATGGACAATTTCCACTGTCCCAGGTTGCTCCAAGCCCCATCCAGCCTGGCTTTGGAGCAGGGATCCAGGGGCAGCCACAGCTGCTCTGGGAATTCCATCCCAGCCCCTCCCCACCCTCCCAGCCAAGAATTCCCAATTCCCAATCTCCCAGCCCTCCCTGCCCTCTGGCACTGGGAAGCCATTCCCTGTGTCCTGTCCCTCCATCCCTTGTCCCCAGTCCCTCTCCAGGTCTCCTGGAGCTCCTTTAGGCTGCTGGTCTCAACCTTCATTCCCCAACACCTGAACCACGCCATCAATCCACAAATTCCTGACCAGAATGGAAGGACAAGGATCACTTCCCACTGGCTCCCTGCCCTGATGAGAAGAAGACAATCTTTAGCTGCACCCTGCCAGTCTGAAGACTTTTGTTTCCTACAGACAGTGACAGCAGCCTGAGTGATGGGTGAAAACCCTCAAGACAGCAAACCCTGAATATCCTTTGCCAGGCACATTTGAATGATTTGCTTTTTCAGTCAGACTTTTCTTCTTTTGTTCCAGCTCTGTTGTGATCTTTCAACATCCAAGTATTACTTAATTCAGGAGTTTGTCACATAAAAGCCATTTTTATTCTTCTTTAGAGGAGGTTTTCATGAGAGATTTGTTCTTGCTGGGGAGCATTCTTAACAGAAAAACTATGTATTAGTGGTATTTTGCAAAGCAGAGTGCCCTAAACGTTTATTAATTCATATTTTATTTGCTAGTTACTTGCAAATGGAACTCGATTTTTTTAACCATCCCAGTAAAAGAGAAAGTAACCACTGCCAGAAAAAAAGAGGAATTTTGAATTTTTCACTCTCCTTTGGTGCAATTTTGTCCTGGACTTCATTATTCATGATCCCTTCAAAGTGTGAGCGTGGAAAAAGAAAATATTTGTGTGTGGTAATGGTCTCATCCCTCTGAGGCACTTGCCACGCCAGCTGCGGGGATCAATCTCCTGTTACAGATAGATTGTGGCTGCAGAGCAGCCAAAATGGAATGTTAATTTAGGCTCAGCCATGCTAAAGCCAGGCCAGGGCTCAGGCCATTCTTGGGGAAAACAAGGTCTCCACGAAAGCCTTGCTCTGAGAAAGGACTCGGCAAAATATGTTTAATTTCTGATTTTTCTGGTTAGTTCGAGTCTGAGAGCTGTTGGAGAGAAAATCACCCTTGGAAAATCCTTCTCACCAATTTGTTTCCTGATGCCTTTTGACATCCCTTTTCTTGCTGGCTCATCCTTTAAGAGTTTTCCCGAGCATATTCTCTGTCCTCTTCCATTGTCTTTATTCCCTCAAAGAGTTCTTTGGTTCTTCCAATCCAAGCAAAGATATTTCCCCATGGTTCAGCTTCCTGCCCATCCATCTATGGGATGCTGGGCTAGACCAAAGAGGGGATCTCCCCCATCAAACTAGAATTCCATGGCTGTTCCCAAAACACCACACATCCAGCCCAGCATTGTTTTTCCTGGATTCAAGCATGGAAGAAAATTCCAACTATATCACCCGACCCAAACTGAGTTCCTGCAGGGTTTCTGACCAAACTGCAGGTGAAGTGCAGGAATTGGTTAAACTACAGGAATATAATGAGGTAGCTGAGCCCTCAGAAGTCATGAAAACTACTCCAAATTAAGCCACAAATAATAAGGGGGAATTACTTAATTTTGACAGCTCCAAAAAGAAACCCAGTGTGAAAATGAATTCCTGATGTCCTCCTGACACCCAAATCTGGGGGAGGGGGAAAAAAACAGGGAAAAGGAAAGACAGCTCAGCCTCAATATCTCAACTGCTGGTGCTTCCCAGCAGCTCTGAGCTGTTGTGTTTCTGTGGAAACCTTTGCTCTCCCTGAACAGCATCTCCCACTGCACCTCCAGAGGCAGAAGGCTGGGCCAAGCCTTTTCCAGGAGATCATTTCTCATGTTCTTATCAATTTTCATACACAAAACCAAAGCAACTGTTACTTGTTCACCAGAACAGACATCCAGAGAAAGCTCAGGAGTGAGGACAAGTTCCTGGACATGATTCCAAACCATCAGGGAAAAAAAAAATGGAATTCCATTGCTGTCCTCCAGACTCTGCCCTGATCTCCTTTGCTCATGTAAACTCCTCTGCAATCTTTGATTTCATTACTAGAGATAAAACTGCCTCTGACTTTCAATCGAGTGCTCCTCAGGTGCTTTTCAACACCCAGTCTTCATCAAAAAAAGCTGGAAAACTTCATCCACCTGATATCATGCCCACATGGAAAGGTGACTTGTTCCAGACTAAATGAGCCAATTTCAATTTTTGTTAAATTTTGAGAGCATAAGGACTGAATCAGGCTGTACGGACCTCAGGAATTATTCACTTGTCCTCACAGAAGAAGTCAGGACCAAAACCACTCTGAATTTGTGTTCTCCATAAATTTTCCAGGATCACTGAGATGAGCCTAGCCAGCTGTGTCAAACCCTGAGACAGGCTCTGAGCAGCACCAGGATACAGGTCAACACTAGGAGGAATGAGAGGAAATATTCCAAGCACAAGAAATGTTTTTAAATCCCCCATGTCAAGAAGAGCCTTTGCTCTCAGGTTGTAGGAAGAGAACATCCTTGTTGTCACTCAGCTCTTGCAGAACTCCAACTAAGCACTGTTAATTATCTAATATCAAGCCACTTCTTCTCCTTCAAAGTAATTTTCCATCCTATTAGTTTTTATATCAGAAGTCATGCAGAACTGACTCTGTTTATCTTTTGCTCTCTGGTATAGGTTAGAGTTTCTTAAAATGCAGACCTGAACAAAATCTTAATATCCCTCTTAATTTGTCACCCATCTGAAAACCAATCTTGAAATAGTTTGCAGAATCTCTTCCACACAGGTCTTTTGTTTTAATTGAACTTTTCTTTTTCCCCACAGGAAAGCTAATTTAGTATGACTTGCCACTACGAAAATTGAAAACCTTGGGCTAATTAATTTTTGTACCTGAAAGTGAATATGATTTTTTTTTTCCGTTTTTTAATACCTCCCTCTGAAAAATTCAATCCTTGGCATATAGAAGCGAAGGAGAGTTAGAAAAGTTTTTGGAATTAGAAAACTTTACAGGAATTAGAAGTTTTAACAGGGATTACTTTACAGAGTGATAGAAGTTTTTCACCTCTACAAAGCCAGAAGCTGAAATATAAAATCTGGAGGCAGTGAGAGCTTCCATTATAAAACTTTGGCATGGTGGGACAGGAACACATGAACTTTCCAACCTTATTTCCATGAGTAAAAAGCAGGAGATGAGTTAAAAGTAATTTTCAGAGGCAGAGATGAGATAACAGTGGTTGTACAGTTTGATAAATCCCTGAGAGCTAAAACAAACAACTTTTCTGTACTTGCACCTCCAAGGGGTGAAGTTCATCCCAGGAGGACCAAGGAGGTGACTCCAAGCACCAGGACTGCTGTTGACATTGGGCTTTGACACCAAAATTATTGTGTTGCATCACATTAGGCCTGAGATATTTTTCTGTTATTTTCTTTCATCTACTACTTTCTGTTTAAGTATTTCCCCACCAAAATCACTCAGTATTTTACACTAAACACCTGCACAGATTTCTGTTGTTCATCTCCATAGCCCATCCCTCACTCAGGATTTTTCCCTTCTGACAGAATAATATCTCACTGACTTTTATTTGCCAACAGCAGAGCTAAGAGCAACTTCAATAATTGCAGTAAGACCAAGTGAAAAATCGAAGCCACTTACATCACCCACACAAATGGTTCTGTACAGCATCCAGAATAGGTGATATTTCACACACAGGTGGGACACAGGACTTCTTCAGCAGCACAAAGGAGCAGGGCTGGAGGCTGTTCCCCACACATGGCTCCCAGCAAGCTTTGCCTCTTCACTTTTCTTTCCCTAACAAAGCCCCCAAGACCCTGCCAGGCCCCTTCATGGATGGGATATACCCCAGGGCAGAAGGTAATTAGAGAAAATTCTGATGAGGAGCAGCTAAGAGTGCTTAGCCTGGAGAAAAAGAGGCTCAGGTGGGACTTCATTGCTCCCAGAAACTCCTGACAAGAGGGTGCAGTCAGGTGGGGATCAGGCTCTGGGCACAGGGAACAAGGGACAGAACAAGAGGAAACAGCCTTGAGTCACACTAGAGGAGGTTTATGTTCAATATTAGGAAAATTTATTCACTGAGAGAGTGGCCAAACCTTGTCACAGGCAGCCCAGGGCAGTGGGAGAGCCCCCGTTCCTGGAGGGATTTAAAAACTGTGTGGATGTGGCACTTGGTGACATGGGTCTGTGGTAGCCTTGGCAGTGCTGGGGAATGGTTGGACTCGATGGGCTCAGAGGTTTTTCCAGCCTTTATGGTCCCAGGATTCAGGGCAATGCACACAGAGTTCCCCCACGTCTCCAGCTGTGCCGTGTCCCTCAGTGACAGATACACCCAATAAGCTGCAGAACAGTTGTTTTCTTTCCCATACACAGTTCTGGATGCAGAAAACCACTCTGTTTCTTCTGTTCCCTTTCCCTTTTCCCTTGTACATCTTTCCACACCACTGATGATCTGGCTGAAAGCTTTCAAAGAATTAATCCGAGGCTCCGGAACAGACAAAGCAGCACCTGCTGAACGCGTGACAGCAGCACTGGGCCGGGGATCAGCTCCTTTCCCTGTTTCTTATTCCTCACGGCTTTCAAACCACCAAACCCTCACCCTGCAGGTGTTGAGAGTATTTGTGGAAACCCAGACTGTGAAATGGGCACATCCAACGGGCACGGGCCAGGCGCCGCGGTCATTTGTGTCCAATCTCACACGGATTTCCAAGGATAAAAGTTTCAGCTGCGTGTTTTCTGCATCATCACCGGTTATTTGAACTTTTTGAACCTTCAGGAATGAGAGATGCTGTGAGTCAGGTGGGGTAGCTCTGTTTCACAGGGTGAGATGGAGAAATTCCTTGTGGACACACTTGTCACTCGGGAGCAGACCCTCCAGAGCCGCCTCTCCAACACCCAGAAGGTGACGGGAACAAGACGTGACAGCAACACCCTTCACAGGCTGAGCTCCCCTGAGAAGCTAAATTAAAGGAGGAGCAGGTGTCTGTTAAGTCTGGGCTTGCAGTTCCTTCGGGTACGTGGGGAAGTGTCAGCATTGCACTGCTCCCGTTGTGCCTGGGAACACACACGGCTTGGGAAGGGCAGCGCCATCCTCGTGCCCCAACATCCCTCCAGGCACAGCTTCCCATCCATCCCAGCCAGCTTTGGGACCCCCTTTGCACTGGCACAGAACCCAAGGAGAGACCCACAAACCACTCTTGATTCCCAGCAACCCAAACCACTCCCTGATCCCATTTTTCAAGCATTTTTCCCAGTTTGGGAGCTGCGCTTTTGCATTGGAGCCCTGTGCCTGGCAAAGACACAGAGCAGGATATTCATGCAGCTCAGGGATGACTGAGGCAGCAACAGGCAAATATGACTTTTTCAACTCTTAATCTTCATGTTATAAAATGAGCTTTTCACACATTCAGATTTTAGGGCAAGAAGTGGCATGTTTTATCAGCGTGTCCTATAAAAGGAGATACACATGAAGCACCTCATCAGCTTACATCCCAACCAATAAAGCTCTTCATTGGTTCTACTTCCACTTGATCCATTCACCCATAAATTATCACCTTTCCCAGTCGTTTTTTCTGTAGTAGAAATTATCTTTCTGAATCCAAGTATGATACATACAATACTGCATGAAATAATGAAGCTCACGCTTATTAAATTAATCAGGATTCACAATACATCCACGTCCAGGTGAAAAGATATCTTTTGAGAGATGTCAGGAAATGCAGATATTTAACAAAAATGGGCAGGGGAGTTTTGGAGTTATTTTTTTCTGTTAATGAATGACCTCTCCAGCACCAGGGGAACCTCACAGGATATGTGAGCTCACTCTGGAGCACAAAACCTGCAGCTGTTTTCCTGGATTCTGTTGTGAAAACAGACTTTTGGCAAAAAGTGATTGTTTTGGGGCTCTGCAAGGACATTTTATGTTGCACACTGCAGGTATTTTTACTTAAATCTTACAAAAAGGTGGCTTTGTCTTGGAGAATTAGTTTTCCAGAGACATTCATAGAGCACCACGTCAGCTGTCAAACATAAATCAATTAACCTCTGCTGAGTAATTCTTTTTAATTACTTGGAAAGCAAAACCTTTAGAGGTAAACCTGTGACTCTTTTTTGGTTTTTTTAATAAGATATTATTTTGCTGTTTACGTTGGTCTGGATCCTGGTGGTTTGTGAGTGTGGTTTGGGCCCTTATAAATAATCAGTAATAAATAGACACCCATAATTCAAGGCCAGGATCTGTCACTGCTCTGCCTGAGCAATATTTTAAAATGCACCAGAGAGATGCTTCTGTTCTTTTCCAACCTGCAAGGGGAAGAAGTGACACCTAAGGCTATGTCTACATTATTTATACCACTTTGATAGATTAAATCTTTACCACAAGGCTGAGCTTTTCAAACATGCCTGAAAATGTTTAAAGATTCCACAGGTGCTCGTCCCGAGTGCAAACAAAGGCTTCTCTTTGTAGTGCGAGAACGAAATTAAAACAGAACAAAACCCTGGGAGCTGTGGGTGCTGCTTAGAACAAATCCTTGACTGGACATGTTGGATTTATTTATTTTTAACTCAAATATTTTTGGAACGCAGCAGAGTAATACCTGTAGATATATGGGGGTGGGTGGATGCACCTTGTCCCCAAGGGCCACATCCAGGTGCCTCTTGAACACTTCCAGAGGTGGTGACTCCATAATTGAAATTATTCCAGTGCCTGACCACACCTGCAGGGAATATTTTTTTTTTCCTGATATCTGATCTGAACCTCCCCTGGTGAAACTTAAGGCCATTTCCCCTTATCCTTTCACATGGGACACGACAGCAGAGCCCAACCTCCACCCCACTCCACCTTCCTGTCAGGGTTGTGGAGATCACTGAGGTCCCTCCTGAGCCTCCTCTTCTCCAGAAAAGCACTGACATTGATTTGTTTTCTAATTCTTAAACTATTTAACCATTTCCAAATCTGGAGGCCAGCAAGAGTTAAAAGATTTAAAACCTCTAAACCACATCTGAGCCTGCCATTAGAGTTAGAACTGTCTGAAACAGATTCTCTGCTAACTGGCTCCCCAAAATACAATGGGATCAATGCAACAGAATTTGGTCCTTGACTTTGCAGCTGAAGGAAGATGTTGACTTCCTTTAGAATCAGTAACAGCTCAAGCAGAGGAAGATCTGAAAATATTCTTTATTTTGATCACTGTAACCTAACGATGACCATTAGATCTTTTTTTCCCTATGTCTCCATGACAAGAACAAAAGGCCAGAACTTTAGGCCTCACTTCAGCCTAAAATTTCTTTAAAATGTGCTTTCTGAAATAGATGTCTTCCTTCTAATTCCCAAGGAGTTCACAACTGTATTTTTAGAAAGGCAATTTGGAATTTAACAAATACAGATACTTGGAAATGTCTCTGCACTTTCCTACTTTCACAAAAAGACATTAAGGTCATATATTTTTTTCCGGAGTGGAGATGACTCTGGGGTGGATGTAACCATGGCTACCCCACTCGGAATCAAACCAAACTGCTGAATTTGGAAGGCAGTGAAATGTATAGAATGCACATGATTTGATCCACAGCAATTGTGACTCAGATTTATGGAAAACCTTCCCAGTTGCTATTCCCAAACAGGGAAGAAGAGAGACCCACACTGTGGGATTAATCCGTGGATCTCTTAGTCCATTCTGTAGCATCCACTCCAATGGTGCCATCACCCTCAACCCTAATTTTGGTTTGATTTGAGGTTTCTCTGACCTGTCCTACAGCAAATGGCCTCAAGCTGTGCCAGGGAAGGCTCAGGTTGGACATCAGGAGGAATTTCTTCATGGAAAGGGTGGCCAGGCTTTGGGAGGAGGGCGAGTCCCCATCCCTGGAGGGGTCCAAGAAAAACCTGGATGTGGCACTTCATGGGCTGATGGCAAGGTGGGAATCGCTCACAGGTTGGACTCGATGACCTTGGAGGTCTTTTCCAACCTCAGTGATCCTGGAATTCTGGGATTTACTCTCCTTTCTTCCAGTCCAAGGTCTTTATTTTAAGGGCTGTTTCTCCTCTCACCAGAGAGAACTTCAAGAATCAGGAACTGCTTCCCTCCATTCAAACTAAATAAGTAGCAATGAGAAAATCAGATGTCATCCAATTAATTTAGGGGGGAAAAAGCTCACTGCCCTGTTCCATGCTTTGTTGAATCAGTTTTGCTCGGATTTCAGAAAGGTTTTACTACAGAATTCAGGACTCTTCAAAATCCAAGACTAATAGGGGTGAGTGACAGATATATTCATTTTTGAGGAGTGATGACACTGTTTCAAATATTTAATGCACTGAAAAACATATGGAAAGAAAATAATATGAAGTTGGCTTTTGCACAACAGCACCATATTTTCTGTCTCTTTCCATGTTGCAGCCACATGATAGAGAACTGCAAAAGAAAGGAAGGCAGCAGATTTCAAATCACTTATCCTGGTGCTGCTGGCTTTCAAAAAATTAATTTTTCCCCCTTTTTTTTTTTCATTTTTCCAGTGCAATCAATAAACAGCCACGGCCATCAATCTCCACGCCACAGAGCAATATTTTATTTCCAAGCTGATGGCTTCCCATGATGAATTATAGTCATTAGAGAGCATGACAGCCTCTTAGAGTGCCTTCAGCACACGTGCAAGTGTTGCTGACAGAATAAAGTGGTTTGTTTATTATTATTTTTATTATTATTATTATTATTATTATTATTATTATTATTATTCTCTTCATTTGAGTTCACAGAAACCCCAAATGGTTTGGGTTGAAGGGACCCAAACCTCATCTAATTCCAACCATGCCAAGGGCAGCAATGCCACCCATCCCTACTCACACAAAGATGTAAATATTACCCTGAGCATGGATCACGCTGGACAGCCCAGGAGAGACAAATTTAACTTTTCCCAGACATTTAAAATGACATTTCAAGGTTTTTTTCTTCAATAGATATTTTGTTCTTGCAACAGTTGGATTTGCAACCTTCAAACACAGTTTTGTGGTCACATATTTGGATAGATCACCACTTATGTTACTAAAACATGAAAATCAATGAAAAATAAAATTATCTGAAGGATTCATCTGCTCTCCAGGTACTTCAGAATGTCAGCAAAGCCAGGATCATGGCTGCAAATGGAATTGGAACTTGGCATCTGTGACTTAGCAAGACAAAGAATACTTTTAGTAAATAATTACACACGTAATAGAACTGAGCTCAGCAACACTGAGCTTAACAGGCTGCCAGAAGTCTGAGCTGAACTCAGTGGAAGTGACTCCCTGTGCCAGGGAAGCAGAACAGCTTTCCCAGCTTTTGAGACCTTTCTTCTCAATCTTTTCCTACGTAAAAGCCTTTTTTGCTCTTGCACTTGGAGCAGCCAACGTAAAAGCAAGGTGTCTTCAGATGGATGGCAGGGCTGGGAATCAAAATAGGTCCCTGCAATGCCTTTAATGTCACAAAAAACACCCTGACAGGAGGCACAGGCGAGGGACAGACAGTGGAAGTGTGGTTTGGGGCTGGAGAATTCATCCTCTGGAGCAGTGGGATCAGCAGGGGGGAGAGGTGAGGTGGGAGAGGGAGCAGAAAGGGATAAAAGCTCTGGGAAAAATCCTGGGAGGAAATTTAGTGAAGGCATAAGAAGTGGTGGAAGTGAGGGAAGGGAAGAAAAGCTCCACATCCTCCCTTTCACCCTGAGCCATCCAAAGCTGAGATTAGAGCTAAAAGCTTCCACTGAAAAACTTAATGGTCTTCAGATCCAAAATGTAGCTGGACACTGTGTGGTGCTCCTGGATCTGGGAATAAATAACAGCTCCAAAGGTGCTGCAGGTGACAGGCACAAAATGTGAGCATACAAAACTTAGGTAATGCTTAACATAATCAGCATTGTTTTCTGTGGCATGATCTGCAAAAGATTGTGAGCCTCCAAATATTCCAGAAACATCTGAAAGCAGGGAAAGGAGTTGAGTTTTATTGGAAAAAAGGAAAACAAGGAACCAAGCCCACAAAGCAAAACAGGAGGGGAATAAAATATAAATGATAAAATTGCACCAAAAAAGAAAAAGAGGAGGCCATACTTAATTATCAGAATTCAGAGTAATATTTTTCTCGCTGGCTGCTGGAGGGGGTCCTGGATTGCAATTGAATGATGGATTCCAGGTGGGATATTCAGAAATAATCAACAAAGAACTTCTGAAAGATTAACAGGGACTGAATTGTTTCTTTTGTAAAATCTCACAGTGAACACAAACTGTGAAATTCTCCCCTACATCCTTGCTGAAGTTTGTTAAATCCAGAAGAGTTGGTTTGGGAAGAAACTTCCTTTTAGAAGAGAGAACAAGCAGCATGCCCAAAGGAATGGACAGCAAAGAATAACTTCTTATCCCCTCTGTGGCCCCATGAGCCTTTCCTCAGGGTACAGCATTTATTTGAGGCATTAGCAGAGTCATAAATGAGATTTCAGTGTGTCGTGTGCTAGTACTGGAACTGAGATAACCCTGGCAGTGCCCAAGGCCAGGCTGGATGGGGCTTGGAGCACCCTGGGATAGTGGGAGGTGTCCCTGCCCATGGCAGGGATGGAATGAGGTGAGCTTTAAGGTCCCTTCCAACCCAAGCCATTCCATGATGACATTCCACTGAATTCCTTCTGTCCCTACCAAACTGACTCTGCTCCACGCGTGTCCAACCCCTGCTGAATTCCTCCATTCCATCTGCCCTGACTGACACCAGGAAAGCCCAGCCTAGGACAGGCTGCAGGTCCCAGCAGAGCTTTGTTCTTTTCTATCTGGTTCAGTGAGAAACTCCTCAGGAAGACAGGAATAGCACAGCAGCTGTCAGTCATCGCAAGTGCCTCCTCTCTCCTTGTTCCCTCTATATTTTCCAGCTGGATGCAATGACCCCACAGGTCAGTCGCTACTCCAGAATCTCCTCTGGGCACTTCTGAATCTGCAACACCCAAACCTGACGATTTCTGTGGCAAGAAGAGAAGATTCAGTCCCATCCAGGCCAATATTAAGATCACTCCTGTTCCAGAACTTTCCTGCTTTTACACAGCGACGGAGCTGAGCCTATTGCACTTTTTTTTTTTTTTTTCATTCCATGCAAGCTGCCATCTTGTGAGGAAGGAGGAATAAACATATGGATTTGAAATATGTTGGAATAATCACTTTCTGCACTGATACTTGTCTGTCTGTGTAGACATCAGAGAACACATAATAGTAGCTTTGTGCATGCTGTGTTATTTCACACCGCCTCCCATTTCACACGGAAAAGGCATTTGACTTTGTCTAATACAGCCTGGATTTCTCATGGATTTACCACCCAGAGGAATCCAACTGTCTAAAGCAGTCCTGTTTATCTCAGCACAAATAGTGGAAATTTTAAGTATGAAGTGTTAAAAGAGCATCAGTGACCAGTGGCCAATGAAGATAGAGGTCACAGAACATGCCTGAGGGCACATTTCACTGTTTTATCAAGGAAAAAGGGAAGAAAAAAGAATCTTGCTAAAGAGCTGTTGATCACTTATGCACTTAACACTGTTCAGACTTTAAATGATATAAATTTAGAAACAGCACTGACATAACTTTATTAGAAGCCACAAAAACCCCATAGAATAACTAAGTATGACATTTAAGGAACTCGTTTTGCTTTTCTAAAGACCACATGGAGCCAACTGCACACGGAACAACAATGCAGGGATTTATATCCTAAAGTGATTTGGATATTCAGACAAGAAAGAATTAGAGGAGAGGGAGAGAAGCAAGTGAGGAGCAGAGACATTCCTCTGTCTGTTCTCCTGCATGATTAATAAGCAAATTACATCTCCTCTCTTCTTCTCCAACATTTCTGAAGCGTATCTGGTCTTTTTGGGAATCTATCTTAGTATGCCAAGTAGCTGCCAAGACTTCCACACTCTCCATGCAGATGATTAAACTGGTCAAAATATTGTCGTGTGAAAAAATGAGTAAGAGGATAATGAATCTCTGGATTTGGAGTCGTCTGTAAAACCTCAGAAGAAATCTGGCAGTGGGGAACGCGCTCAGGATGAAACGGAGAAGGGAAGAGAGACAGGAGGTCTCATAAACAAGTCCTGCATCGAACTGCTCAGGGGTTTGTGCCTCTCTGTAGCTGAATTTGTGCAATTGTGATCCTGGATTTTTGTGTGTCCGTTGAATAAACGTGGACATGAAGGAACACAACAATTTTCTCATGGAAATCTACCCCCGAGGAGGAGTGAACTGACCAGTTTCATCACCAAGGCTTTGAATTAACAGCTGCTGTGTTCCCTGTCTGGAAGGACAATGGCACGAATTTCCATCACTGTTTTTCCAGTGCCTCTGGTACGAGCATGGCACATCCACATCACTGCTCACCTCCCCTTTTCTCACATGAAAAATGGGAAAGATCTGCTGGCATCACAAGGGCCTTGCTTTAATTAATTACATCTTCCCCCAGCAGAGCGTTCAGCTCGCAGTGCTATTATTAATATTATTGAGGTACAGATCCTCCACGCTAATGAGGATCCTGGAAAGATGTGCAACTCCATGGCTACACCTGGAAAATATAAAAGTTTTGGGTCGTGCTTTGATCTGGGTGTGCTTTCATTAATTAGAGCAAAGTATTTCAGTACCTGAAGGGGGCCAACAAAAGAGCTGGAGAGGGGCTTTTTACAAAGAAATGGAATGATAGAACAAGGGGGAATGAATTCACAATGGCAGAGGGCAAGGTTAGGTGGGATATTGGGAAGGAATTCCTGGCTGGGAGGGTGGGCAGGCCCTGGCACAGGGTGCCCAGAAAAGCTGTGGCTCCCCCTGGATCCCTGAAAGTGTCCAAGGCCAGGTTCAAATGTGTCATATTGGAAATAAAAGCAAAAAATTCACCAAAATTCACCAATAAAAGCAAAAACTTTGCATATTGTGCTTGGAAGAGTTGAGGTATGATAAGGAGCAGCTGAGGGAGCTGGGAAAGGACTGGAGAATTCCTGAGGGAGCTGGGAAAGGGCTCAGGCTGGAAAAAAAGGAGGCTCAGGGGGGACCTTGTGGCTCTGCACAAGTCCCTGACAGGAGGGGGCAGCCGGGGGGGTCAGGCTCTGCTCCAGGGAACAGGGACAGGAGGAGAGGGAACAGCCTCAGCCTGGGCCAGGGGAGGTTTAGATTGGATATTGGGAAAATTCCTTTATGGAAAGGGCTGTCCAGCCCTGGCACAACTGCCCAGGACAGTGATGGAGTGCCCCTCATGCCTGGAGGGGTTTAAAAGCCCTGTGGATGTGGCACTTGGGGACATGGGGCAGTGTTGGCCTTGGCAGTGCTGGGAATGGCTGGGCTGGATGGTCTGAGGCCTTTTCCAACCTCCACCACCCCATGATCCTCAGAGTGCTCCCCAGGCCTTCAGGGATTGAAACCCAAGAAAACTCCCGGAGCACGGAATTACCAGAAACTCTTCTGATCTGTAAATACTCCCCTCAAAAACCCAGCTCCTCCAAACCTACACTCACAGCCTGATTTCCATGCTGACAGTTTCGCTCCATTTGTTGAATTGTAAACCATGGAAAGCTCAGCAATAAAACGTCTGCAATCTGGAGCAGTAATGGGAGGAATGTCTCATAAACAAGATAAGTTGTTTCTTGCCAATATTGTTACACTTCATAAATACGAACTCGAGTCTGTTTTGCGTCTCCTAGATCAGTAGCAGACTTTTATTTTAATTAAACACAACATATAAAATATTCATTTAAAAAAACAAACATCATTGTTTTAAAGACATTGTGCTAAATTAAATTACAGTGCTTTTGCCATCGAGTTCTTGCACAAAAGAACAATTTGGAATTCTGAGTGGATTGAGACAGCACAAGTGTCCATCAAGAACCTGTAGCAAGAAGGTGGTAGCTGCCCTGTGAATAAGTAAACTATTTATATTTCCTGATAATGTAAGTGCTTGTATGAACCCAGTCCAATTCCCAAAGACTTCTCATTCCAGCTGGGGCTGTAATTAAGAAACTTTATCACCTGGCAGCGAGGAAGATGCTGCCAGTCCCATTTTCTGCAGCAGAGCTCCTGAGTTTTTACTTTCCACTGACATAATTTATGGTCTAATTTCATTAGATTAATGCTGGGTATCTTTAATTGAGCCATTTTCGACAGTCTCTACCCCAAAACTGCTTTAATTTTGATATTTACCCCTGTAGCTTTTCGAGGGTCCCAAAATACAACCACAACAGGATCAGCCTGAGCCTCATTCAATGCAAATGTTATTCCTGGTTTAGTAACACAAATCCAGCTCCTGGATTTAGCTCGGAATCCAAACACATTTTATCCAACACTAGCCTCAGTGATGACATAAATTACAGAAAGCAAGTTTTTAAACTGTCAGCAGGGAAGAATTTTAGGAATTGAGAAGAAATTAGCCAGAAATTTCTATAGAACCAGCAGCCCCCAGCCATGGCCTGGGAGGCACCAGCCACACATTTCCTTCATGGTCAACGTGGAAAATTGTATTCCTCAGCCACAGAGCTACCAAAACAGGAATGGAGGAGGCAGGAATTTGTTCAGAAACTCCATAGCTGAGAGGAAAACTCAGCTGCAGCACATCACCATTCTGCACATTATAGTTTAAAAATAACTGAAACTGCTCAGTTATGGCTTTAATGTCACTGTGTGACACCAGAGTGAAACATAAACCAGTGACCAGAGCTGGGCTGGCCAAAGGTTTGTGTTGATTTAATTCCACCCTTAATCCAGAAGGAAAAAGGAAGGAATAGGAAAAGCAAGAAGCAGAGTTAATGTCCTGTTAAATTTCAAGCTTCTGTGGAATTTCAGAAGAGTATAAATGGAAAATAAGAAATTATTAAAGTCTTGAGCTGTGCCTGTGTCTTGGGTCACTGAAAAACAAGATGCTTCTTAAATACTTATTCCTTGAGTGATTTTCCAGAAAAGAGGTCCTCAGTCAGAGCCAGCTTCAGGAAGATGAAGAAAAGATGCAATAAAATCCCTGTCCTGTCAGGCCCAACAACCTGGAGCAGTCCTGGAGTCCTCCAGCTCTGGGGCAAGAGATGAAAACATTTTTTTTTAATACATTTTTGATTGTTGTTGATAAGACCAGACAAAACAATCAATGGGCTGATTGGGGATCACATTCTCAACAGGAACCTTCCCAGCCTTCCTTCCTCAGGAATCCTTCTCTGGGATTTGCCTTCCAGCTTTTTCCCAAGAAAAAAGAAGAAGAGATGAACAAGATGAATTTAAGGCTAGAAATGTGCAATTTTCACCAGAAAAAGGTGAATAAGAAAATGCACAAAGCCCCAGCCATCACCTTTACTCCAAGCCTGATGGCTGACGAGTTACACTCATTTCCCAGGGAATAAAAGCAAAAAGAGAACAAAACACCCTTTTCTTCACATGCTCATCTGCTGCAGGATTCATCTCAGCTCATTTATATTCAGTTTGCAATTTCTCAAGTTTTAATAACTGATTCTAATGAGCAATATTGCAGTTTTTTGGTTTTTTTTTTTAAAGACTCTCTCCAATTTCCTCCTATTTTCTGCAAATGAATTGTTTTTATTAAAATTAGGGCTGGTTTTGGCAACAGGCTGGATGCTTTTAACTCCTAATAGAGACTTTCCTCAATCTCTTAATTTTGCAGGGCCCATGCTTGCATTCTAAATTGCTTTTAGTACCTCTGCTGATTCATTACACACAGATAGAGTGCAAAAGTGAAATCATTTTAGCAGTTTTTATAATATTGCAGTACTTCTATATTAAATAGTTTAAAAAGACAAACCACACTGGGAATATTTATATTCCTGGTCAATTTATATTTTTAAAAAAGCAGTGTATGAATGAATTACAGGAATAAGCAAGTGACACTCATCAGAGCAAGTGTTGTATGGGGGGGAGATGGGGAAAAGGGATTAGTTTTACTTCCAGATTGAGAAGAAATCTGTGAATTAGGATTCCTGCCTGGTCCTTTTTTATCCAAACTTACCAAAATGCAAGTTCAAGCCTGGGATAAAAGCTTCGAACTCCTCATGGCAGACCTGGGTGAGCTGGATGAGTATTAAGTGGAACTAATTCACTCCCTGTTTCCTGTAAGCCTGAGACACTCGATGCTTTAATCACACAGCCATTTATTTTCATAAAATGTGAAATTACTAAATTGGGCTGGTACTCAATCCATCACCAAACTGGGCAGTAATTGCCCTTCTTATGGATTCCTAGTCTGGGCTGTTTCCTGATCAGTATTTCCCTCCCATGAAAAACTTTTAATGCTTTCAGATTTTGAGGCAACAGGGCAATAAAAGCTGTCAGTTGAGTCCCTTTCATGGTCCATGAGATGTGAAATCACCAGATGGATCCTCTCTGCTTACCCTAAAACCTGAGGGAGATTTATTCAAAATAAATCCCGAGCTGCAGTGGCTCTGAAAGGATGGAGACACATCAAATACCTTTGCTCCTCAGTGGGCTCTAACCCAATCCAGCTTTCCCTCTCCTCCTTTTCCAGTGCTGATGGACAATCCTTGGCTGGAATGCCAAGGGCAGGAGATCTGCCCTTCTCCCAGGAGCACACATCCATCAGCACAAGGATGTTAAACCCCTCTCTGGCCGAGGAACACAGAATTCCAAGCTCAGCAGCCCCAAAAAGAGACTAAAACGTCTCAGCACTAACAGGCCTGTCCAGACACCTTCCACTTCTGCACGTTTTTATCCTCCCACAGAGCTTCAGGGAGTCACCACCTTCTGTAATAAAAATCTGAACAAAAGCTGGGCCTCTGCAGGGTTTGGGTTGGCTTTGTGTGGCCAAAGACTCTGTTCTCCTAAGCAAACACAATCCCCCAGCCCCTCACCCTCATGTCTCTCCTTTTCCACTCTGACCAGGGAAACCTGATCCTCCCTTGGATCTTGTATTCCTTACAAATCACAAATATTTGCACTGTGTGAAAGAAGTGACTCACTGGGGGTATTTCATTTCAGAGCAAACCCAGAGGATCATTACTGGGATTGACAAATAAATTCATATGCAAATCTGTGCCACTTTAATTCATGCCTTCAGCACAGCAAGAGTTTGCCCAGGCTGAGATCCCTGAGGAGTGTTAGAGAATCACGGAATTATGGAATGATTCATGTTGGGAAATACCTCCAAGTTCATGAAGTGCAAGCATCAGCTGATAGCACCATGCCCAATAAACCAGTGCCAGTGTTTAACAACTCTTTCTGTGGAGAAAATATCCCTAATATCCAACCTGAACCTTCCCTGGTGCCACTCAAGGCTGTTTCCTCTTGTCCTGTCCCTGTTCTTTGGGAAAAGAGAGGCAGGAACCTGCAGCAAATGCTGATACAACCCAGGCAGGAGTTCCAACCTTTGCTGCAATTTCCCCTCCTCACTGCAGCAGCCTTGTGCTGATAAAATCCAGTTGGAATAAGTCAGTCTTTTCTTCCTGATTGTTATTTCTCTGGAGTGGCTGAGAACTGTATTTTTTGCTGATCTGAATGAATTGCTATTCTAAATAACAACCAAATTAACTTTGGTGGTTTGATTAGCACGGGGAGAGCCTCGAGCTGGTTATTTTGTAATCACTCAAAATGTGGTTTTATTCAGCAGCTTTATCATAACATTTTCCTAAGCTAAAGCTTGCACAGTCTTTATTCAACTGAGAGTAGCTACCAATATCAACATCAGAACTAGAACACAATCAACACATAGAAATCTTCCAATCATTAAGGCTGGGAAAGGTCTCTAAGTTCATTATGTCCAACCTTCAACTGGATTACCACCACATCAACTAAACCATAGCATGAAATTCCGTTTGGTTTTTGAGCCTTTACTCATTTTTGGAACACTTAAATTTTGTCCCATTTCGTTGAAAAACTCCTGCCCAGCCACGAAGATCTCAGCAGAATGTGCTGAAAAATTGTTGCTGCAAAAGTTAAGGTTCTGTTCAACAGGGAATGTCTAAAGCATCCTGCTTTGGTGTGAGTTTGTAATGTACCCCATACTGCCTACTCTACACCCAGAAAATTAACCTTGTGCCTTTCTGGCTCTTTAAACTGAACCCAAAAAGGGAGAGAAAGAAAAAAAAAACAGCCAGAGAAACTTTTTGAAAACAGTTTTTTGCTCCAAAGTTATTTTCCTCTCTGTTGTTCTTCTGCTGTGCAGTGATAGTTGCTGTGGCAGAGAGGGGAAGAAGCACCTTCCTTACTTTTTCCAGCCAACTCTCAGCTCTGTTTCTTTGAAAAGAAAGAATTCTCCTGAAAATTTAATTTCTTCTTCTTCTCTTCTAAACTTGTTCAAAACACCCAAACCTCACCAAAAAGCCTTCCACCAGTCTAAAAGAGAGGTCCCCCAAGCTGACCCAGCTCCAAAAAAAAGAAAAGGAGAGCTACACCCACAGAAAAACTCTAAACCCTTTCAAATTTCTCTCCACAGTGATACATTTTATTATTTAGCATTATAATTCTTTTCTTGTATGTTTGTTAAATAAACAGTTTCGTTTTCTTCTTCACTTTCCTCCAAAAAAAAATTTATTTTCCCAAACCTAGTAAAAAAAAAAAAATAACTGCAACCTACTTGCTATCAAAAAATATTTTTCTCTAAATTTGTCTCAAACCAGAACACATCCACATGGAAGGAAGAGTGTTGGGAACTCCTCATGGAACATTTCAGGAGGTGTGTGAGCATGGTCACACCTCCTGACCAGGGCTGGGAGTGTGGAAGGGGTTGGAGTCCAGGGAAGCTTGAGAGCTTCTCCTGCCCCTCTGGGAGTCCTTTTAACCCCAGAGCTCCTCAAAAAATAGCTCAGCCTGCGACCTAAGCTTGTGGGAGAAGCTCCCTTCACTTTTGGGAGAACTTGAATGCACCAGAGAGGTGAAAAGATTTTTGTTTAGTGTTACCACAGGGAGTTCACTTGTGGGTTTGGATTTTGCTCTGTGTATTATATAGACATAACATGGAGGTTTTGGGGTGTTGGTCTTTTCTTCTTTCTTCTTCTCCTTTCTCCTTCTTCTCTTCCTTTTTTCTCTGACACCAGTTCCTGTGGTGTGTTGGTTGGTGAAAGAAATTCAGAATGGAAAAGACACATCAATAAGATGAGAGTTTACTGGTGTTGGGAACAAAACAAAGTACATAGAATTTCTTAATTGGTCAATAATAGATATAAAAGGTAGCTCTGTTAGCATCCATTGCCTTTCTGCACTTGTGTTCCTGGAGGTCACAGCACTGCTGTGTCTCAGAGGTTTTGATAAGGGAAAAATAAACAAGCCTTGAAAAAGCAGAAAGAAGCTTCATTTCATCTTTTTGGGACAGGGGACACTGAAGAAGCAAGAAAGCTGAGCCAGAGGCCATCAGGTGACAAACAAACCCTGACAGAAATGGCCTTTTATTATCACACCCCTTAGGCAAAGAGCCATTTCTGCCAATTTAAACCCTTTCTCACCCATTAACTGTTATTAAAAACCAGCAAATCCCCAGGTATGTTCCTCAGATATGTCCAACATTCCTCCAATATGTATGATCCTGCCAAACAGCCACGTAATTTCTGGTGCAAACACATGAAAACCACTCACAGTGCTCGGATGGCATCCCTGGAGCTGGAGATTCCCAGCATCATGGGATTCCCACCCCTGATATTTTTCAGCTGGCCCAAAGTCCAGCTCAGCACCATTTCCCAAAGTTAACAAAATTTACTTCCATCAGTCCTAAATATATGTGGAGCTAAATATAGTAAACCTCAAGTTGAAAAATCACGGCTAAAGCAACATACACTGAGCCTCAGTCTGTGCACCAGCTGTGGGTAAAAATGTGCTGAAAAGTAGAACATTTTGTCTCTTTTCATTTATCAAACATTCAGTTGCAAACACACAGTCATCTGTTTAAGGAGAGCTGAGAATCTGTTAAAATTATTCATTTGATGGCTTTCTGAATTTAAATCCCGATTTTCTCTGGAATTCGAATTCTCAGGTAACTTTTTCTGGATAAATGCTTTCAATCAAAAAAAAAACTTTGGTTACTGGAGGTCTTTTTTTTATAAATGTACTTTTAAATTTTAGCAACAATTCTTCATTTATTTAATAATACAAGCAATGACACTTTTCTACACAGTTGTAAAACACATATCTACATCAGGATACAGATTAATGAACCAACCTAGCTGCTGGGATAAATTCAGAGAGCCATTTATTTCTTTTTTCTTGTGTTATCCTGGACAAGGGGATTTGTCACATCAAATTTGACATTTTCATCTCTCCCAAGAGGGATTTTTTTGTTTTCACAATTCACCAGGTCCCTGCTTGGATCTGTGTGAGGAGGAACAAGGACCCAGGTGGAGTCCAGATGAAAGGTTTTGGGCAGATCTAGGATTTTATCCTTTATTTCCTCTAAAAACCTGCAAGGATAGCAAAGGATGGGTGGAACTGGTGTCTCTCTGTGAGCCAAATCAAACTTTCACTGCCCAGAACAGTTGTTTGGAATTGAACTAATTCTGTGCAGTCTCTCTAAAGCCAAGACTAAGAGAGGTTTTTACTTTTCCCCCTCACACACTCCTATTCCTTCAGGGGCTGTGTCCTGTTTGAGCCCCACTTCTAATCCTCCTCTTTCTTCCTTGCACATTCCCTTAACATTTTGCTCTCCTCTCCTTTCCCCTCACAGTCCAAACCCATAGTTGCCTCTGTCATCTTAAAAATGTCTGATGCTCCCACTGATGCTCCCCACTGTTACCCTTTCCCTTTTTCCACTATTTTTCCTAATTTTTTTTCCCTCTCTCTATCTCCATTTTTTCCTTGTTGTATCTTCTTCTCCCTCCTTTTTTTCAGAGTTCTCTGGTGCTGCTTTCCCACCTCTCTCTCACATCCTTTTCCTCTCTCTTCCAGATTTCTTCTCTCCCTTCCCTCCCTTGCAATTCCTTCAGCTCTTCCAAGGACAGACCCACAGCAAATCTCCTTTACTTCTTAAACTCAAAACCCAGGATGAATCCATCTTTTTTTAAACCACAAATCACCCAATTTCCTTGCCAGATCTCTTTTTTTTTCTTTTCCCCTGACCTAACCTTCCAAGGCTCCATCTCCTTTTTTTTTCCCCTCCCAGGAGCAGGGGAGGATGTGCCTTGCAGACACCCCAACATCTCATTTTTCACAAGCAGCTCTGACGTCTCTTTACATTTGAGGACACCCTCCCACTCTGCTGCCTCCTCATCCTCTCTCAGATGCTTCCCAAAAAGCCACGGCGTTCCTGGTGACAGGAAAAGAGTTCATCAAAGTGCTGGCACCGAAGTGCTCTGAGAGTGAACCTCCTACGCCCCGGGATAAAAATAAACAACAACACTCACAAATATGGCTCGGGAAGCACATGCTTGGGGTTTTTGGCTATCACCAAAAGAATGGGAATTGCTGGTGCTCCAGGTCCTTGCAGGATCAAACCAATAAAGCAAATTTATTGTCATCCATCATTGAGATAAGTTTGAAGCCCAGACCATCTGATGAAGTGCACTGGCTCGTGTTTGTTAATTCTCGGCGAACTATTTTTGATTGTTAAATTGTCTGTTAGGTTGTTTTTCCTCCCAGTCCCAGACAGCTGGAGGTGTTTAGAGGAAAAGCAATGTGCATTTTTTTTCCACAATATAGGAGAATTCCTATTCTTAAATTAGTTTTTATTCTTAGAAGCTTTGAGCTGAAATTTGAGTTCCACTGCAATGCTTCCACTAATTGCCTTGAATAATTCAAATTTTACCACTCTCAAGGGCACAACTGGAGCCAGACTGTTCTAAGCCATATTTGTTACTCTGGAGCCAACAAAATAAGTCCATTTTATGTTGTAGAGCACGCTGAGCTTAAGTTACATTATTTTGTTTGCTTCAAATTTAGACAAGAGGAAAAAAAAAAATCACGGTGGATTGACTTTGCCAAAGGAGCCCACCAAGAAACCCAGAACAAACCCAATTTTACTTTGCAAGCAGCAGGAACACATCAAAAATCGCAGCACAGCCCTGAAAACTGTCCTTTGTCGAGGAAAATTAGCAGAGGCCTGAACTGTGGGATCTCTCTATTTTTGGCTCAAGAGAGAAATTCTGAAGCTGCTGATGATTTGAAATGGGTCCTGAAGAGAAGGAAGGAAGGAAATTAGATTTTATTTTTTTTTTTTTTTAACTTACAAAATTGTCTTGCCTGTGTAATAACACTGAGCATGACTGTCACTCCGAAGACATATTAGCTCATTTAGGTAATTAGTGTGAGCAGCATGTTTCCCTGCTTATTCCATTCAATTATAGGGTGCTCACTTTGTCATTACTGGAGTATCTTAATGTGACTTGTAATTAGTGTAATTACAATCCAATGTTAATTATATCTGCCACTTAGACATAATTTTATATAGTAATGGTCTTATTCTCAATAACCTTATTATGTTGTTTATTCAAACAGGAATTTAGCCTTCTTTCATGCGTCAAATATGGAGATTACAGAAAGTACTGCCTGTCATTTCTGTAGTTATGACTCGGGGAGCTTCGCCTTGCAAAATCATATTTGGGGCAATCAATGAGTGGAGCAAACCGAATTACAGGGGCTGATTATTGGAGACATGCTGAACTCACAGAAAGGATTCGCACAGGAGGCACATGAAGTCATCCCAGGGTTCGTGAGAGCTGCAGGGAGAGGTCAGGGGATGTAAATTAACCAGGGAAGGAGAGGTGGGATCCATAAAGATCCAGCGTGGTGCTGTGTCAAGGGCCTGGGCCCCCACTGGGGTTGGAACCCCTGCCTCCAACTCTGTCCTCTGCCCTGGAAATTTTCTTTCTTCTGTTCGTCATGTTGGAAAGAATGAAGTGAGACATCTTCTTTGCTGTTTAAGGATTGTTTATTTTTCTTATCAAGACCTCGGAGGCAGAGGCAGCATCCTCCGAGGACACCAGGGCAGAAAGGCAATGGCTCCAAGTCAGCAACTACCTTTTATATCTTACTAACAACCATTCAAGGAACAATACATATTTTATTTTGTTCCCAACACCAGTAAACCCTCATCTTATTGATATGTCTTTTCAATGCTAAATTTTTTCCACCAACCAACACACCTCAGGAACTGGTGTCAGAGAAGAGAGGAAGAGAATGAGGAGAGAGAAGAAGAAGAAAGGAGGAACCACACCCCAAAGCATCCATCTTGTGTCTATATAATACATAGAACAAAATCCTAAAACTACAATTTAACTCTCTGTGGTTCACTAAACAAAAATCTCTTCACCTCTCTGGTGCATTCATGTTCTCCCAAAAGTGGAGGGAGCTTCTCCAAAAGCCTAGGTCGCTGGCTAGGCCACTTTTGAGGAGCTCTGGGGCTATAAAGAAACCACCAGAGGAGCAGGAGAAGCTTCCAGGCTTCCCTGGACTCCGAGAGTGCTGGGTGTGCTTCCAGTAGTGGTGGGAGTGGTGCTCTTGTTAGCAGGGAAATTAAATAGCAGGAGTAGAAGCACCAAAAAAAAAATAAAAAACAAACCTGGGAAAAGATTCTCAGTGTTAGTGACACCTTTTTGTAGGAGATTAGACATCTGAGGAATGGTTTTCATTTTTCCCAGGTTTCCTTTCTCTGGTCAACAGCATTTTTGGGGGTACAGCCACACTCTGGATTTGGTTCTGACCACAAGAGGGGCTTTGAAGGGTTTTCCTGATTCCTGAGCTTTGCTTCGCACTGTAGGAGTGAATTTCTGCCTCTTTTCCTATGATTTTCCAGCCAGGCTGGGAGAGCTGGGAGTGTTCAGTTGGAGAAGGGAAGGCTCCAGGGAGAGCTCAGAGCTCCTTGCAGGGCCTAAAGGAGCTCCAGGAGAGCTGGAGAGGGACTGGGAACAAGGGATGGAGGGACAGGACACAGGGAATGGCTTCCCAGTGCCAGAGGGCAGGGATGGGTGGGAGATTGGGAAGGAATTCCTGTCTGGGAGGGTGGGCAGGCCCTGGCACAGGGTGCCCAGAGGAGCTGTGGCTGCCCCTGGATCCCTGGAAATGTCCAAGGCCAGGCTGGATGGGGTTTGGAGCAGCCTGGGATAATGGCAGGTGCCATGGGACTGGATGATCTTTAAGGTTCCTTCCATCCCAAACCAGGCTGGGATTTTACGAAGCAAAACTCAAAGACACATCCCAGAAAAATCCATAGTGCCCCAGGATGCTCTCTCCCATGGCACCAGGCCACAGTGAGTTGAAAAAAAAAGCCACCAAATGCAGCCAGAGAATTCCCAGCACCTCCTTGCTCTGGCCCCACTGCAGCCATGAGCTCCTTACACAGCAGAGCCCTTCTGTAAAACAAGAATTTTTTAGGCATTAACCCCAGAGTGGAATAAACTCTCTCTGGAGGCAAAATGCTCTCTAGGCCAAATCCCACCCTGCCCCAAGCTGTCGCTTGTGCTACCTCAAATGGCCACAGGGAAATATATTTGGGTTAAAAGGCCCTAAAAAAGCCAGTCAAAACAATGCATGTATTTGTGCCTCCAGAGAGGAAGAGGACAAGGCACACATGCCAAGTACCAGCCATGTTATTCAATGCATGATGCTGAAGTGTAGGAAATCAGAGAGGAGAAACCTCCCCAGAATCCAGTGGGTTTAACCTCAGACCCTAGGTGGAACTTGGATTGATGAAAGAAGTATATACAGACAGTAATTAAAGAGTTATAGATTGGTAGTTTTGTAAGCTAGAAGTATAAGGTGTTTTAAGTAGGTAAGGAATCATAATGAGTAAGATAATAAAGAGTTTAAAAAATAAAAATAGAAGTGTCATTTTGTAGAAAAAGTTAAAAGTTATTAAAAAAGATATGTAAAAACATGTAAATTAAGACATTCTTTACATTAAGAATTACTGCAGTGCTGTACAATAAAGTTAAAATGATAGGTCAATAAGTCAAAACAATATATGTGTCAGTTTTCTATTAGCCCAGAAAGTTATATCTGTAGTGGAAGAAGAGTATCTGGGAATTTTTTTCTGTAATGGAGGCTCCACTCTTAATGAAGTTTCACAACTTAATGAGACTGATGTTCTTATCTGAATGAGAAAACTGAGAGAGAAGAAAATTCTGTCTCTCAACTGCTTAACACAACACCCCAACAAAGAGAAAAACCAACACTGAAGAGCAGCATAAGAGCCATAGAGGCAGAGAAGGGAATTTGGCAGCTCTCTGGGAGATGGAAACCCAGATCCCCCTAATCTGTGTCTTTTACCAAGTCTGAAAAGGGTTTCAAGCTTTGAGCTCTCTCTTTGGAGGCAAATGAATCATCCAGATTTCCACAGCTCAGGGTGATGTCCCGAGACAGCTGCCAGCTCTCTTTGAGCTCAGGAAAACCAAGAAGTTTCAAAATGAAAGCAGAGAATCAGTGAAAACAAAAGTAAATCAGGGTATGGACACCAGAGAATGATGCTTAACCCACCTGGAAAAGCAGGAAACATCCTCCAGTCCTGAAGGGAGGCTTAGGGAGCAAATCCCACTGGGAGCTGAGCCCCCTCCTCTGCCCATGGCAAGGGGTGGGACTGGATGGTTTTTGAGGACCCCTCCATCCCAAACCACTCTGTAATTCCATGATTTTATGAACTATTTGATCACTCTCACATGCGAGGTTTTTCCTCAGTCCCTTTGTTTCTTCCATATAAAATAGGATTATATTTACGACTATATCTTGCATTTGGTAGGTATGAAACCTGCTTGGATTCTCTTTCTTGCAAACTGTCAGGGACCCAAGAATTGTCATTTTTAATGGCCCAAGGGAAAAGCAAAAATACTCCTTTTTTTGGTTTTGTTTGAGAGGTTGCACAGAGCAAATCTGGAGCAACAAAGTTCTGAAATTTTATGGTTATTTTAACCTTATTTGGGAACTTCACATGTGAAAGTACCTCAAATCCAACATATAACTTGAAGCAGAGCATTGCTTAGGTAGATATTGCAGCATTGTGTGATCAAATACATCACTTGGTTAAATAATAACTGTAATTTATTGTTCCTGCAATGCAAATCTTACTGGCACTTCTGCATAAATAGTGTTTTCTCACTGGCTGCCCAGTAAATAATATTTCTGCCACTGCCACTCAATAAACTGACATTTCTACCTCTTTTACTTGCTTTTTTTCCTGATTTTTTAATTCAAAGTCCATGTCCTTAGAAGAGACAGTGGATTTAGAGCTCCCCAGTCACCAAAGTCACTCATTCCTCGCCCTGTGCACTGTGACACCACACCAGGACTGCTGCAATCACCAGCTGGATTTTATTGCTTAAATACATCAGCACTGGCATCTCTGGAATGTGCATTCAAACCCAGGAATTAACCATAATCCAGCAGTTTTCCTCACAAGGTTCTCTCACTTTTTTGGTAACCAAAAGGCCACAGCAGGAGGAGCAGATCTGCAGTGTCTTAGTTTGAAAGACAGGTGTCTGCTAAGGAAGGCAGGAGCCTCCCTTGGAATAGAAGATGTAACCCCCTTCCCTCCAAATTATTATAATTTTGAAATTAAGGGCTTTCAGGCAAAGATATGAGGAGCAGGAATAACAGTTCTTTACTAGATACATATATATAACAATGCAAACAAACAGCAGTAACTATGGCAGTGATCACAGACAGAACAGAGCCCAGTGCCAGCCCTGGCATCTCTGGAATGTGCAACCAAACCCAGGAATTAACCATCAACCAGCAGTTTTCCTCACAAGGTTCTCTCACTTTTTTGGTGACTGAAAGGCCACAGCAGGAGGAGCAGATCTGCAGTGTAAGATGTCTCTTCTCTCTTCCCCTCTGCAGCCCTAAACTAGGGTGAGGTCACGTGTCAGGAGAGGTCATTCCCTATATTTTAGTGGGGTTTGTGGACAAAACAACATCACTGCCCACTCCAGCCTGAGGGAAACTGCTCAGAAATGAATTCCAGATGATTGATCCAGGCCAGGTTGGATGGAGCTTGGAGCAACCAAGTGGGAGGTGTCCCTGCCTGTGGTAGGGAGTGGAACTGGGTGAGCTCTGAGCTCCTTTCCAACCCAAACCATTCTGGGATTCCAGGTCTGTACTAGCTCACCATGCATATTTATAATCCTAGAAAACACTGGGAGCTGGTTACACCTGCAGGAATTTTTTCCTCCCTGGATTTGTTTCCCTTTGAGAGGTCACCTATGAGCCCATTTTGCCAGTTCCACTTCCCCACCAGGAGAAACATTCCAGGGAATCCCAGGATGGATCTCTGCCTCCCACACATCTCCCAAACAGTGGGATTTGCCCATTCTGGAGTCACAGGAGTCAGGCTGGATGAGGTGGCCAAAGATACCAGGGCCCATTCCCATGCACCTCATCCAAGGATGGAGAAGCTCCACCATGGTCCTCCTCAGGAAGGTTTCCTCACATGCTGCCCTGAGAGCTCCACAGAAGAACTTTTCACAGTCTCCAGAGGGAATTAATTCCAGTAATTAACTACCTGAGTATTAAAAACCGTTCCCTCACTTTTAACCAGCTCTTCCCTGCTGTGAGTTTTGGCTGTTGTTACTTGTGTTCTGTCACAAGGGGCACGGAGAACAAATTGTTTCTTTTCTCTTCCCAGCCCTTTCCATATCTGAGGACTGTGTTACTGTCACTGGGCATCCTGGATGAGAGGAGAGAACAGACCAAGGACTCAATCTGGAAAATTTGAGCAGCCTCTTCCTTCTTAGGCTCTTCCCATTCATCCCTGCAGGTTTCCCTCTGCATCTTCTGCACCCTGAAGTCTCTGTTTCACAGAGTCACCAAATTATTTAGGTTGGAAAAGACCTTTAAGGCTGAGTCCAACCATTCCCCCAGCACTGCCAAGGCCACCACTGACCCGTGTCCCCAACTGCCATATCCACATGGATTTTAAATCCTTCCATGGATGAGGACTCCACCACTGCCCTGGGCAGCACACTTTCCATGAAGAAATTTTCCCTAATATCCAACCTAAACCTCTCCTGGTGCAGCCTGAAGCCATTTCCTCTCCTTCATCTCCTCCTTCCCAAACCCCTTCCTGTGACTGGGAGGACAGAGAGTTCCAGGAAAGCACTGCTTTGTCTCCCATCCCCACATCCCTGATCCCACAGCAGAAGAGACCTGGCAAGGAAATTGGGTGATTTGTGGTTTAAAAAAAGATGGATTCATCCTGGGTTTTGAGTTTAAGAAGTAAAGGAGATTTGCTGTGGGCCTGTCTTTGGAAGAGCTGAAGGAATCCCAAGGGAAGGAAGAGGAGAGAGGAAATCTGGAAGAGAGAGGAAAGGGATGCCAGAGAGAGGTGGGAAAGCAGCACCAGAGAACTCTGAAAAAAAAAAAAAGAGGGAGGAGGAGATAAAACAAGGAAAAAATGGAGATAAAAAGAGGGGAAAAAAATAGGAAAAATAATGGAAAAAGGGAAAGGGTAACAGAGGAGGAGCATTCTGGAGATGGAATGTCACCCATGGCAAGCACCCAGAGCTTCCAGGGAGCTCAGGGCTCCTGCACAGCTGGAACTCCCAGGCTGGGCTGTGGTGAAAACCAGCGACAGCTCTGCCCCATCACTGGTCAGACACCCCATTCCTGCCTTCCCATGCAGCCTCTCCATGCCCAGGATGTCAAGGCTGAAGGCCCTGATGGATTGGGCCAATTACTGTATCTCAGACATACAAGTCACACTAATGCACAGCAAATACAGCTCACCCTTAATTACAGCTACAGACATGGACATTTGTTTTTCTTAGTAATTAAAATGTTCTATTGTGCTTAATACTGTTATCTGTATTCTTTGGTTAAGTGCAATTTAATTTGCTTTAAGAAAGCTGGGTATAATTTAAAATGAAAAATGTATCCCTTCTGCTATTTTTTTTTTCCCCTAATGCTATTGTTTGCCATGTCTGCAGATCTAGACACAGCAACTTCTGAGTTTGTCCACAAAGTTTCTGGAAGGTGATGCTGTTCTAAGACCCAAAAAACCCATTTATTTCTAACTGATTCTGGTAATTCCCTGGTTGCTGAGGCACTTAATGGATAAAGGAGGTACTGGAAGCATTTCCAGGGCAGAGGAGCTTTCACAAGGGAGGCAATGGTTGCACTGGGGTCCCTGGAGTCCCCTGCTCACAGCTGAGGTGCTGTAATGAAAAACACGGATTAGAATCATGGATGGGTTGGGTTGGCTGGGTCCTGGCAGATCCTCTCATTCCAAATCTCCTGCCATAAGCAGGGACAACTTCCATGTATCCACTTTCCACCCCAACTATCCCAGGCTGTTCCAAGCCCCATGGCCTTGGTCACTTCCAGCCACAGCTTTTCTGGGCAACCCATGCCAGAATAATTAATTGTTATTAATTAACTCAAGAACAGCTGACAGAACCCCCTTTAAACCCTCCAAAGTGAAAAGTTCCCCCTACAAAAGGGGAAATATTTTTGGATGTTCTGCATTTGAGAGAAGGAAAACCCCAGAGGTGTTGGCAGCAGCTCAGTCCCACATCCACCTGCACGGGGAGGCAGAAAACTTCTTGCTCATAATTTTTTAACACAAAAACAGGTGGGAAGGTCTGCAAACATCAATTGGGGTCTGTTTAACGTTGTTGTTATTATTTGACTTGTCACAGCACAGAAAGAATTTCTTCCCTGCAGGAAATGGTTGCATTTCTTCTGTGCTGCCACAACCCTCCGGAATCAGTTCCCCCAGAAGGATCCAGGACAGAAGTCACAGGAAGGAGCAGGGATGAAATACTGCAGCCTGTGGGACTGGCTCCCCTCCGTCCTACACACACCAGGAAGGGATCCAGCCCGAGAGCTTCAAGCCACACTTTGGCTGACTCGGATTTCTGGAGAAAAGGGATTTTTGGTAAACAGCACGAGCTCGGAGGCTCTCGAAGAACATCCTCGCTCGGGTGTGCTGTGCAAAGTTCTTTCGAAACCTTCTACTCCTCATCCTCGTGCCAGAAGCTGACTTTCCCCATCTTACAGGGTCACAGGAACTGGGATATTGTGAAATCGCTCTCCAGAGATGACCTGCTTTAATCCCAGCTGCCATTTCACACACTCTAGGAAGGATGGAGCAATGTTTAAATATCGTCCACTCCCTTCCTGTAAATTCCTGTGCTGTTTTTACTCCTTATCTCAAGCTGGAGAATCTCAAACTGAATCTGAGATCCTGCTCTCCCTGCATGACTCATTAGGAGAGCACAGAAATAAAGGTGTCAATACTCACTCAAAAGAGGTCACAGTCTTGTCCAGAACTTTGGTTCTTTAGCTCAAGAATTGAGTTTTCCAAAGCCCACCTTCCATGCACAGGTTTAACTCTGTCAGGCGATAGAAATTATCTTCCAAAGCAGATTCTTGCTCAACATGAAATACAATCCTATTCAAACCCAAATTCCAGTACCAGCATTATCTCCTACTGAACAGAAGATGTTGCCCAGAGAAGAGGTGGATTCCCCATCCCTGAAGATACTCAAGGCTAGGCTGCATCTTGTTGCCTTCAGTTTTTTCTGAAATTTAGAGAGACCCAAACCTTGCAAAATAATAAACATCACAAACCCTCATGGCACAGAAACAGAAAATTGAAGGAGGAGAGTGGTGCTGTGAAATGAGAATAAACTTTCTTCCTCCCCCAGAAAGTATCCCAAAACCCACACAGTCAATGAATGAAGTGTGAATTTGCAGTGAGGCTAAACCAAGCAACTTTGAGTCACTATTATGAATATTTCACACTATTTAATGACAAAAAGGTCAGCTTTCAAATAGAAAATCTTGAAATGGTTAGGATCTGTAACTCCCATTGACTGACAATTTCTGGGATCTCAGTGTAGTGTAAGCCTTTTACCAGAGTCTCTTCTTGGCTGTTTCCAAGTCTTTGTCACCCTCCTGTGACTGTGGCTCCTTCCACTCCAATACTCTGAACCCATCACACAACTGTGAATTTGTTCCACTTGCCATTCTTAAATTCTAAATTAGAAAGGCGCAAACAGAATTCATTTCTTTTCCTGTTTCTGTGTTTATTTTTTTCCTCCTGGCAAACCAAACACTGTCAGAATTCTGTATTGCTGCACTGACCTGGGGTTTCAGTCAGTCAGCTGACACACACTAAAATCACAGCTCGTGTTCTCAGCCCCAGAATTCAACATGTGCTGGTTAACCTGGTTAAAAATTCCCTTTGTCCCCTCATGGCAGGGGACACATGTGCAGTCATGGAATGCCAGAGCCCTCCTGGTCTGCATCCACCTGAGCTGCTTGTGAGAACTCTCTCTCTGTCCTAAGAGAAATGGACAATATAATAAATATATCTACATTTATGCATAATTAATAACACAGCCAAAGCCTTCTCCTCTGAAAAGCAACAGGTAGATGACCAAGCTCCGTGTCAGGCCCCATAAAGTACTTTGAAAAGCAATATGTACAATTGCAATTTTCCAGCAGAGACCAAAACAAATTAGCAGCTTGTGTTCCTCTGTGCTTTGCTAATAAGTTGTTTCCAGTGCTGTGCTGGTGAGCAGGGGTGGTGTAATGAGGGGCAGGAAATAGTAACGACCTAATTAAACCAGGGTGGGTAGGAAGCAAACCATCAATCCTGCTTAGCTGCAGCTCGGTGGGCAGCACTCCCCCATGTGCTGGCAAGAAATGTTTTGTTTGGTTTTTTTTAAATAATAATAATAAATTAAAGGGCTAAGCAGAAGCAGGATGAGAATCGCTCTGACCTGGATCGTATTCACATGAGTTATTTATCAAAATCTTTACCAAGGCTGCCTGATGTTACATCCCACCACAGAGAACAGCATATTCATCCCCAAATTTACAGACCTATATGGTGCATGGAGGAGCAGGGCACAGGGCAGAGATGATGCACAAGTTGCCTTCTCCTTTATGGAATTAAGCTGCTTTGAATTCACAAAACCCCACCTACATTTACTCAGCTCCAGGAATTTCTGGCCTCAGCAGCAATATCACAGCAAAGAACAGCAGCATCAGCAAAACTTTGTTTTCCACTCAGTTCACCTGCAGCACTTACAGAAAACATCCTTCCTGTAGAAATGGTGCCTCACCTGCAGGAGGAAGTCCCTCTGTCCTCCTCAGGTGCTTATGGAAGGAGTTTTTCTGCTGGCTTTGGGACATCAGCTTTCAGGAACACAAGCCAAGCAGGCAAGTTCCTGGGTCAGGAGAGCTGCAGCCACAGCCCAGGCTGTTTGTTTCTGCACACCGATGTCACCTGGAGCCATGAATTTTTTACTCTTGGAGCAAACGCAGCAATGCCAGCAAAATGTTGCAAAAAGGCCTCGTTCTACTCTCCTCACACCCCAGGGAAAACTGCAGATGTCTGTCCATGGGAGGCAGAGAGAGGAAACCCAAAGTGCCAATATTTCAGGGGAATCAATCCCTTATATTTTTGGAAATTTTAATCCACAGGAAAGGTATCACACAAACCCCAGATCCAGGATTGATGAGGTGTTCAAGCAGCACTTGTGGCAGACATAAGGGCACCTTCCAGATCAGGATTCAGCACTGTCACATTCAGGATTTTCCCATATTTCCTTCATTATTCCACTTGTTGATCCCTTTGGATATTTGCACAAAACCATTAAGGTTGGAAAAGACCTCCAAGATCACCAAGTGAAACCTTTGAAGACTCCCACTAAACCCCATCACCAAGGGCCACATCTACTCAGCTTTTGAAGCCTTCCAGGGATGGTGACTCCACCACTTCCCCCAAGCAGCCCATTCCAACCCCTGATCCCTCTTTCAGTGAAGAATTTTCCCTCAATATCCAAACCCAAGCCTCCCCTGGTGAAACATTTCCCTTTGTCCTATCACTGGTTACCTCGGAGAAGAGGCCAACCCCCACCTTGCCATGACCTCCTGCCAGGAGCTGTAGAGAAAAAACTTGCCTAGACTTACCTTAAAAACTGTTCATAATATCAGTAGGAATAACACCAAAGATTAACAGGAAAACCATAGAACTTCATAGACATTCAAGAGAAAAAAATGGATGCTTAAAACTGCATTAAAGCAGTGTCTCCTTCCACAGAGAGAGTTTTGAGTACCTGCAGAACATTGAGGGTTTTTTCAGCTGGACTCAATGACCCCATTAGATGTGAGAGCTGGGCCTGAGGATCCCTGTGCCCATCCCATCTCACAGCCACAAGTGGTTTCTTTCATCAAGGAACAAAAAGGGTTAAAGCTTTGGAAGCTACTTGAGCGTGAAGAGAGCTAAGTGTATTTCAGTAAACACATGGAGAGCTGAAATATCTCAGAATCCAGAAGACCTCTACAATGAGATTCCAGAAGCCCAATGTGTCATGTATCCTAAAAAATCCCTGAATTAATGTTAAATCTCCAGCAGAGATTTAACTGATCTCTCTGGGAGTCAGGCTGAACTTATCTATCATTTATCTGAAATTAACATCTATTTATTTCCAAACTGAGTTTGTAGCTTCGCTCATTACACAGAATTTCTTCCAAATAAAAAGTGTATCTGGTGCCAATAAATCCCCTGGCTTACAGTCACTGGCACAGCAGCTCTAATATCTGATGTAAATAATGCATTCAAGATGTTCCCTTAAATCAAGAATTAAACCACAGTGCTGAGACTCCTGCCCGAGGGCTCTAAACCCCTGTGTAATATTAATTATAATTACCTCATTAAGCTGCTGCTTTAGCACCTTTGCACCAAAGCAATGCCACTGAGGGAATTTGAAGGAATCACCTAATTCCTAAAGTAAATCATGGCAAGGTTGGGATCTCTGTTCCTGAAGCATCCCAGCAAATGTCCTTCAGAACCAGTTAAGGACAGACACCAATCCCAAAGAGCTGAAAACTGTGAGCAAACAACTAGGAAACAACAGCAAATAAAGCAGAGTTTATTACTGCAGACAGTATTAACAGGGATTATTATTATTTGTTTTCACTGTTTTGTCCCCAGAATTTGTGGTTTTAAGCCAAAACCTTCTTGCAAACATCTTAGATCTGTGGCGAAGCTGACACCATCTGTCAAAATACGGTATCACTGTTAGGGCAGTAAATCCAAAAGGACCAGATAATCCTAACATTCCTGAAATGCCTGCTGTCAGGCAGGTCGTGGGATTCCCAAAATTGGGGCAGGGAACAGCAGAGGACTGACCACGTGTGGTAACTCAGCTGCCACATTGCACAACATCCTCTCTCCCAGCTGAACTTGGAACTCAACATCATCCAAGTCTTGTGTTCAGATTCCCCAAAACCACCCTAGAAGGATGTTTCACCAACAGTCCTGTGTTTGTGACCTTTTTTTTCCCCCTTTTATGTCAGTTCAGTCCCACGTCACACAACAGGAATGTCCTGACAATCAGGACAGGAGCTTTTCACCACCAGAATATAGGAAATAAAGCACAGCTCTCACCATTCTGCTAGCCCCAGTATTAAACTGGAGAGGGAAAAGATGCTGCCAGGAGAATCTGGAATGCTACACAAATCCTCACATCCACAAACTACCTTGAGAACATCAGCTGGAAGAAGATATGTGAGTATTTCCAATACAATTAACACCAGTGGTGGATTTGAGCGGGTTTAGCCTTCAGCTAACGCAGAGGAGTTGAAGATGTAAAGTTTTCCTTAAGAAATACCAGGAGTTACCTGCTTAATCTACTTAAACTCTCCATAGGAGGCCTTATTTCCATATTTAAGTGGGTTTTTTAAAAACAGAACCCTTATTTTGCCATGGTCAGGATAAAGCACTTCATGGCCCCACACTTCATTTACAAAAAGAATGTGAAAATTTCCCTGTGGTTGTGCCCCAAAAGGCACATTTGGGGTGATGAACACAGCAGAAAGTCCCCCTATAATGCAGGATTTTACAGACATTATCTATAGTGTTTTCTGTTTCAGTCTTTGCTTTTCCCTACCCGGGTTTCAGGAAGGAATTGTGCTGGCATGGGATGAGGTGAAAGCAGGAACCATCCACAGCCCCAGGGTTCATACCAAGACACAAACCCAGCCTGAAAAGCCGCGGGGAAATTTGAGAAGCCACCGGGTAAAGGCTGAACAAAGGGCCCTTCTCACAGCACTCCCCACAAAGAGGCCAGAGCTGAAGGGATCTGTTCTCACACGACTCAGACGTTCACAAAAATACACATTTTAATTACCTTTCAACGCCACGCTCCTCTTCACAGCTCTGTTTTTAGGGTATTTGTGGTGTTTCTTGAGTTATCACACACCTAGCAGAGATGCACTTCTCCAGGTCTGGCACATATTCCAGCCTCGACCTGGAAAACTTTTCCTACTTCCACAATCTCCCCACATAAAATACAGGCAGGCACAAGAACACAAAGAAATACAATTAAACACCATTTTGATAGATGCACTTTTTGCCTTCTGAGCATCTTATTGAACGATGTTTTGGGGGGAAGAAAGTGAAATACTCAGCTCTGAACCAAGCTGTGTCAAACTTATTGCCAAGTCTAACAAAGGGCTCCTGTGAAACGTAACTCTTCTGTGGAATATAGTGTAATTGTACTTTTTGAAAGCAATGTCAAATCATTGACATCGACTTGGTGTTCCACGGGAAAAGTTACAATATATAGAAGCTGTAAATTAGACCCTAATCCAAACTTATCACTTTGATAGTTGTTAGACAGAGTATTTGGGTGCCTATTTAGCTCGGTGATTTTTCCATTCTTTGTTCAAGCTGTTGTCTTTCCCCAAGATTTCCCAAATTGATAACTTTCACGATAAATTTACGTTGCACTTACAGCACAGTAAAGTTAAACTCAACCCAAATCACAAATGCAAACTCACCAAGGATTTGTGAGGAGAAGAATCAGGGTCTGGCAGATGAAATCCAGGTTGCAGGAATTTGGGCAAGTATCTGTGTGTTGCCAAGGATATTCCTGAAAAGCAAAATCCATCTAAGCTCCAAAGGGAGCAGTTATCTAATTTATCATATACATTAGCATACATTTTTAAAATTCATCTTGTCTAATTAATGATTTTTCATTTTCAGCGTGGCACAAGGAATATTGTGCCACAGTCTAACCTGTGTTTGCATTAGTGAGGACTGACATCCAAAACAGCATCCCAGTGGAGCAAAAAATTGGTGCTGGGGGTCTCCAAGGTGTCCAAACATGGACATGACACTCCCGACCCAACCTAAAACATCCTCCTTTGGAAGCTGGAGAAATCCTGAATGATTCAGCCTGAGCAGACATTGGCATGCAATGGATCTACAGAAATTCCTCCGTTGGAGGAGGCAGGATCTTGAGAGCCCCTTGCTAATCCCCATCAGATGTTGAATGTGTTCATTGTCACCTACTTTGGTGCTGTTTCATGCAGCTACAGAAGAGAGATTCCAGAGGGAGATTGTGCCTTCCAGATGGGAACGAAACACAACGACACTCATGAGCAAATAGAGGAGGAAAAAAGAAAGAAAAGCATATTTTCCAGAGAAAACAAGTTCTTGTTCTGTGGAGGAGCCTCCCTCAACTGCCAAAACTATGACAAAAAACCCCACTTTGGAGACAGATTTAAGGGAGATTTTTCAAAAGCTGGTTTGGGGGCATTTTTCTTGTTTTGCTCTTCCTATCAGAGTCACATGTCTTAATTAGCACAGGCCAAACAGGTGCAGAAGATGAACCCCACCTCTAATCCCTGATATTTCAGAACTTCTCAAGTTGAAGACACATTTCCATGGCAGATTTAAAGCTGCAAATTCACAGAGAACATTTACTTCGAAAAGAACAAAGTCTGAGGGACATGCTGAGAGTGCTGTGCCTGCTGTCATCTCCCTGGTATTCCTAGGCCTTTCTAGAAGCTGAAGATGTCCTCCTCCAGATATTCCAGAGAAGCTCTGGCTGCCCCTGGATCCCTGGAAGTGTCCAAGGCCAGGTTGGATGGGGCATGGAACAACCTGGGATAGTGGAAGTTGTCCCTGCCCCATGGAATGGGGGTGGGACTGGGTGAGGTTTAAGGTCTCCTCCAATAAAAACCATTCCATGACTCTTGCTGGAAAACAACTTTTCCCTGGAAAAAGTCCCCTCAGCACCTTTTTTTTACACTGGGTCTCTGCTGAGATCAGGACAGAGTTTCAAACCAAGAAACTGGAAGCACCCTCCCACCTCGGCTATATTTTAGTAGCTGAAGTTTTTAAGGTTGGTGAGTGAAAGTTGCTCTGTGCATCCAACCCAGAATCCAGAGGGGAATACAGCAAGGGAGACGAGTCCAGGTGCACAACAAGCCCATTTGGGGCAGTTTTGCTGACTGCCACAGGAACCCCTCCATGTCTGAGTCCCAGATCTCCCCCACACGTTTACAATCCACGATGCCCCTGTCACTGCTCCCCAAGCCTCCCTCCTCTCCAGCTCCGTCTTCCCCACTCCCAACATTCTGAACAGCTGAAAAGCTGCCAATTTTTTGAAGGCAACCTATTTCCAGAACTGTTTCTCTACCTCAAGATCTGTAATTTCTCCCAAAACACCCCTCTGGAGCAGAGCCCAGGACTGGCAATATGTTCCCCAGGAGCAGGGAGAGGTTTACGTTTCAATACCTATTGCACCTGTCACCATAATACCAGGCATTTTCCACCCACGGCGCAGGAGAGAATCCAAACTTCCTGTGGGATGTGCAAAACTCGCACTCAGCCTTGGGAGCCATCCAGGCGTGGTTATCAGGAAGAGAAAAGCTATTTCTGCTGGCTTGCAGGAATTGATGGCACCATTTAATGTCTTGTCTTTATATGCAAGTGTGTCTAACCCAGTTTCTCCACAGCTGCTGTGACGTAAATAAATTCGGTATTATCTCCATTTTACATTGTAGGGTGGAATATAAATAGTCCTGGGCATAATTCAGTGTTTAAGACATTGAGTACAACTCGCCCATCGAGCTGCCAAGCACAACACAGAGTATTTGACCTGCTTCAGGTATAGCAGGACAAAAACATTAGCTGAGATATGCAGACATATCTCCCTGAGTAGGATGGTATTTCTGGGGAAAAAAATGTCATTGGGTTGATCATTTTCATATCATTGTAAAATGAGACTTCAAGGGCTCCTTTAGAAGAGTACATCCCTACTATAGTGATCAGGAAATATTAGTATATGTTATACACGAAGAAGCCCTAAAATATCTACTCTTGCTTTACAGAATTAGCTCCACTTGAATGGTAACTATGTATAAAATCCTGTTTTTTTTTCCCTGCACATCCTATTACCTAATCAGACAAAAATCATTTGCTCCAGCTGAATTTACTAGAGGGAAAAAATTCTCTCTTGGTACCTATAATTTTACTTTCCCTCTTAAGGTAGTAGTGTTTTAGCTGCAGGCTGGAGCAAATCCCCATCATTCCCAGGAAAACCCAATCTACCCTTAGAAATACCTAACCCAGGAAAGGAGACACAAATTGAGAGGGTTTTTTCACCATAAATACAGCTTTGGGCAGCAAAACACCACCTATTTTGTTTCAGCAATAAATCACTTCCCTGACTTGAGTTAGTAATGAGATTTTTAATCATGTGGATTGAACATATCCTGGAGTTAATAAAAAAGTATGGCTTCCTCTTTATCTTTAATAAAAGATTTGTACACTCCTCAAATGATCAGTATAACGTTTTTAAAGGACCTGAGATTGATGCTTTTCAATTCTCCTTCCTATTTTTCCAGGCTTTTATAATTCAAAGGTAATATAGGGAAGAGTTAATAATTCATGAGGTAATTGTAAGGCTTTTATTCAGAACCCTTTTGCCTATTGACTTAAGGATGTGCCATAAAATATCCAGGTATAACTATCCCAGCAATTTGCAGCTCTGCACAGATGAAATCTCTGAATTTATGCAAGTCAGGATTCGTGTTTAAGAATCAGAGCACATCATTCCAGCCTTGGAAGGGTACAGGGGGAGGAAATAGCTTTCCAGCACTATTTAAACGAGAGTATTTCATGTCTTCACACAGTTCTGCTTTTTCGCCCTTGTTTGCAGGTTTATTCTTGATGGAGTTATTTTTGCAGTTGCCAAGAGACAAAGGAGCTGGGGGAATATTTTAAAAAAGGTAAATTCTGCTGCACGAGCCCTGTGCTCCCACCTGCTCCAAACCCAACCCTCCCCTCCAGAAGAGCTCAGCCGGACAAAAAACAGATTCTCACAACAACAACAACAACAGAAATGGACTCGTTGGAGGTGAAAACATCAAAACTGGCTCCCAGTTAACACAGTCCAGGAATATCCCATGGCAGACACTAACACTAAAGCTGGTGCTGCTGGGATGGGGCAGGGAGGGACAGCAGTGTCCCCACAGCCTCTCTTGTCACAGAGCAGTCACCTCCAAATGCCATTCCCTGAGCTGACTGGAGAGTTCATCCAAAAATTCCACAGAAAAGTGGAATTTTTCCTTGTGCCTGTTACTAGTTTGCAATGAAGAATGGAAGTGAAAATGGAGCTTGGGTGTGTCAGTATTTGATCCTTTTTGTTCACTTGTTTTATTTAAAAAAAAAAACAAACCCCACTGAATTTGTTATTTCATCTTCTTCTCTCAGAGTTACTCATCAGACTGTGTTTGGTTACTTCCACAAAATATTGGATTGATAACAGCCAGGCTCCTATATACACAGAATTTGATATTGGGAAGGAATTCCTGGCTGGGCGGGGGGGGAGGCCCTGGCACAGGTTGCCCAGAGGAGCTGTGGCTGCCCCTGGATCCCTGGCAGTGTCCAAGGCCTGGCTGGACAGGGCTGGGAGCAGCCTGGGATAGTGGAAGGTGTCCCTGCCCATGGCAGGGGGTGGGACTGGATGGACTTTCAGGTCTCTTCCAACCCAACCCTTTCCATGATTCCATGATATTTGGTTAAGGCTTTTTTTGCCTGCTTTAAATAATGAAGGCATTTTTAACACCCTACCCCCAGCTACTGCAAACGAATCACCCATCTCCCACAAAGTCTCAGGGAATGCTAAGTAACAATAGCAGACAGCAATGAAAATTAATGCAAGTTAATAATTCCTCCTCTAACAAGGACAAAAGAGCTCAGGTGAGCACAGAGCCATCACTTACTGCCATGAGAAATCAACAGCCCCACCTTCATTAGCATTTCCCTGCATGGACAGCCAGGAGTTCCTGTGCCTGTTCCTCTAAATTTTTCAGATGGGACACAAATTTTACCATCCCAAGGAAAACAGTGTCTTTAGGAACTTCTAGCAACATCAACTGGATTCTATTTCATTTCAGGCCAGCTCTGTGCTCCATCCTCTGTTCTCCATCCAGCTCCCATCTCTGCTGGAGCCTCTCTGAACTCCTCTTCTTGGTTTGACCTCAGAGTCCCAAAAACTCCTGCCTAAAGTTTCCCGCGTCTCTGCTGCAGCTCCAGAAATGCAAATTGCTGTCAGGTTCTTCAGATCCCTCTGAGAGACAGGCAGCATATGTCATGTGCATTATTCAGAGCTTTCCATGGCTGCTTTTCCAGGGAGGTTTAAAAAGGAACAGCAAACTGTGTGTCAAACCCAAACCCTTTGCCACAATCGAGATAATCATGAAGTGACATAAAATCTAAAGCTGGACTAGCACAAGGGTTTATTTCTAATGTAACAGGATAGCAATGCAATAAATTTAATACTTTTTAGCCAGACAGGACTGAAGATGCACTTTACACAGCTGAAGCCTTTCGTAGATGAAACTCTGAGGAAATAGTTCAAGAAGAACATGGGAAATGTAAGTTTTGTTATTCTGAGGAATAACAAAAGGAGGAGCAGGAAAACCGTGACAGTGAAGCACAATCAAAGGAGTTTCCTTCGTGCTCAGCTGAAAAATAAACACATTTTCCCTGTAAGGAGTGGCCTTTGAAACCCTGAGAGCATCTCCAGGCTCTCCCACTAGAGAGAGGAACAGAGGAATTTCACAGTGGGCACACAAATTCTGGGAGCTACTGCCATTATTCCTCTTGGTCACACAAACACATCCCTACCCTCCCAAAAGAAGTATCCTGGGAGCACCCACGACTCACAGGAACACCCCAAGGATCCCCCTCCTTACAGGGCCCCCTTGAGATTCTCTCCCCTGCATTTCCACGGCAAACAGAGATAAATAAATTGCTCAGGATTATGCAAACCCATGGATATCATTCAGTACACAACAGCAAACAAATTGTGGAAGTGTAAATTCTGCAATCCTTGTTTATGTTCCCAAAAATTCAGTTCCTATGCATTTGTTGAGCATTATTAGAAACAGCCCAGCCAACAAAGCAAACCTCAAATCCTGCCCTAACTAAGGTTTAAAAAAAAAATCCCAAACCTTTGAGTGACTCCTAGCACTCAGCCTAGGAGTGCCTGCCAGGAAAAAGGGAATTTTGGAGATGGCATCTCATCAATTTTCTTCATTTGTGTCAGAAGTTGAGCAGCTGTCTCCTTACCAGACTGAAGTGGAGCCAAAAACCTTGTCAGGCAGCCGGAGAAAAAGCACTTCAGAGGAACTCAACTCCAGGACCCCAAAGGGTATCACATTTTGGAGCGGGCATGTGTTAATATTCCTACTCCAGTATCAATTGGCAAAGTTCTGCAGCAGGAGGGGGGAAAAAAAGGCTGCTTTGTTTGTTTACACTGCCTGCTCGGGGAAAGCAGGATGCCACACATATCGAACTCCCGAGCTCGTTTGTTTGTTTACTTATGGCCAGCGAAAGGATTTGAGCTTTATCTTCCCCTGAGCTGCTGAGGAAAGTGAAATAAGCTTCAGCTCCGTGGGTGCACCCGGAGCTCTGTTATTCCCAGCAATGCAGGGATTTCAGCACGGGATGAATAATCCCAGTGAGAGCCGTGCTTGAATCAGCTCCCAGCTCCAGCAGCCTCGGATTTTGAGGGACTGGGAAAACCCAGCTCTGAATCTGTGCCCTCTTTAGCATGTGCTGGGCTGAGGATCCTTCAGGGCAACCCCCAGAGAAACTCTGTGCTGCCCAGCACCGCGGGTGGGATGAAGGAAGCAATCAAATTCCAGCAGTTATTGCACCAGGAGCTTTGCCAAGCAGGATCCTTGCAGGTGCCGTAAGGCACAGTTTTGATCAAATTGAGGGAAGGTATTGATCTTAATTCAATCCAGAGCACAAGCCAGGGAAGGTCCTGGCATCCTCCTTTTTTCATCAGAATCCCAAATATGCACAGAGCACAGCAGGTATAGGGGTTTGACCTCTCCCAAGACATGCTTTTGTGCTCCTATTAACCTAAAAAGTCACATTTTCCCCCTTTGTGTGTGACAAGTCCACTCCTGAAGCAGATCCCACTCAGCAGGATCAGGGTGTTAGGAGGAGACAGCAACACCCTGGGATTTGCTGCTCTCTCCATGTGGGATGGAGCTTTCTCAGACCACGTTTCAGGGCAGGAAGAGTCAGCACCCCCAGCCATGGCAGGATATTGGTTAATTTGATTTTGAGAGAATGGTTCGGGTTGGAGAGGACCTCAAAACTCATCCAGTCCCACCCCTGGCCACAGGCAGGGACACCTTCCACTATCCCAGGGTGCTCCAAGCCCTGTCCAACCTGGCCTGGTCCAGGGATCCAGGAGGATGAAGCTGCCAATAACCCACCCTACATACAAAGGTGCCATGCACGAGGTCAGAATTAAAGTGAATAAATAAAGGAATAACCAGACATTCAAGATCCTCCTTCACCAACCATCTTCTCTCAGCCAGCTTTTCCCCAAAATGTTTATTTACTACACAGCCAGGCTTTTGGCAGCCTTCCCACTGCAAAATGTGCTTCCCAGATATTACAAAGTGAACTCCAAACGAAAGAGACTTTTTTGTTCTTAGGTCTCCCTTTCTTCCACACAGATATCACTTCAGAGCTGTGCCTTTAAGGCACAATTTTGCCCAGAATTTCTCAAATACTCAGTTAAAGAGAGATGAGTCCACAGACCACTTCTAAAAATGAGATTTCCTACATGGTCTTCAGCAAACTACTTGAAGCAGACATTTTTTTTCTTCCTCTATTTATCAAAGCAAGGCTTCCTTACTTTTCACTGATATAGACATTTAAAAAAAAAAACAAAAAAAACCCCAAAATTATGTGCATGAAAAATTACTGCTGTTGTATTTTTGGCATGTTTAAACCATATTTTAAAAAATCAGTTGAACAATAGACCAACAAGATTTTGGCATTCAGGTATTACATGGTGGGAAATAAGAGTTTTTTAGAGCTTGATGGAAAAAAAGCAAAGAACAGAAAATAACGGTGATGTGAGTGGATGATGTTCCCCTATTTCAGCATGGAATCATCAGAGAATCATGGAATGGTTTGGGTTGGAAGGGACCTTAAAGCTCATCTCATTCCAGAGCACAGGCAGGGACACTTTCCACTATTCTGGGTGGTGGAACCTGGCCTTGGACACTTCCAGAGATGGATATAGACAAGTACATCCAACTATTTCACACAAGGAAGTTCCAGTCACAGCCAAGACCTCTCAAAAATCCAGATATAAATGCAAACCAGTAAGAAAATAATGTGGTTTAGCTCCTTTCCCTACAGTCCAGCAGAGATTCCTGCTCAGCCCTTGCAGACTGGACCGAGCACATCCAATAGGAGACAATCCACAGCTCCCCAGAGATATTCCCGGGGTGGAAACGCCTGCTGACAAATTCCCGAGGTGCCAATGTACAGTGATGAAATTCAATAGCCTCCCAGCTGCACACTTGTGACTTGTGAAGGCAGGGAAATGCAGGGATTGGCAGGAGGCTCTGGCAGATGAGCTCATTTTACAGATGACACTGGAGGTTCTGCCAGGCTGACGTTGAGCTCTCCTCTTGCTTTTCCCTTGTTGTTGTTGTTGTCATTCCAAAGCTCCTTCTTGGAGCTCTCCTGGGTTCTCAGTGCCTGTTCTCATGAGTCTCCTATTTACTTTTCTGACTCTGCAAAGTGCTGGGATTGCTCAGCTCACTTCCCTCAGCTCTGCTTATGTAGAACTGAAATGGAACAGTGTTTGTTCTGGAAAGATTTCCCCTTTCTCTTCAGTATTCAGCACATTATCCCAGAGATTTGTCCTAGTTCATTCCTCTGTTCAAAATAGCTTGGATTTCACCACATGGGACCCCCTCCAGAAATAGCTGAAATGATTGTGCCTGGATACTTGGAATCTTCCAGACCACTCAGAGAGAAGGAAAAATTCCTTACTAAAGACAAAAGGATTCAGAGTTTATGTCCAGTTCCATCCCTAAGTGCCGAGCCAGCCTGATTCCATCCAAAGCTGGGAGATGTGGGAGGCTCTCAAAAAAACCACAGGAATAGAATCCCAGACTGGTTTGGGTTGGAAGGGACATTAAAGATCATCTCATTCCACCTCCTGCCACAGACAGGGACATTTTCCACTATCCCAGGCTGCTCCAAGCCCTGTCCAACCTGGCCTTGGGCATTTCCAGCTTCTCTGGGCACCCTGTGCCAGGGCCTGCCCACCCTCCCTGTCCACCTTCCCAATTCCCAATCTCCCACCCATCCCTGCCCTCTGGCACTGGGAAGCCATTCCCTGTGTCCTGTCTCTCCATGCCTTGTTCCCAGTCCCTCTCCAGCTCTCCTGGAGCCCCTTCAGGCCCTGCAAGAGGCTCTGAGTGTCCCTGGATCCTTCCCTTCTCCAGGTGAACATTCCCATCTCTCCCAGCCTGGCTCCAGAGGGGCTCCAGCCCTTGGAGCAGCTCCATGGCCTCCTCTGGTCTCACTCCAGCAGCTCCACATCCTTCTTACACTGAAGACGCCAGTACTGGACAAAATAATCAAAAAAATTTGGATTATTCTTCATGATTTTTCTCCCCCTTGAGCTCTTTCCCACCACCACGGAAATGTTCAGCTGAGATCTGTGACCTAATTTGAATAAGACACAGAATCAGGTGACAAAAACTCAGCTTAATTTCACATGGTTGTTTTTCTGATGCTGCTCCTGTATGATGTATAACCCTAACATGGATTTATCACACCGGAAAAATAATTAATATATTATATTAATTGTATTTATTACATTATATATGCAATATAATAAATCTAATCAAATAGAATAGAATAGGATATCATAGGCATTTTACAAAGGTTAATTGTGGTATTAACTGTTCTCCCTGTACAGACTTTTAATGTGAGAAATGTTTCAAACATTTATAGCTCCCTTTAATCACCAGACCTCAAGGCCACACTTCTCATTCCCAACCCAGTAGATTCCACTAGAAAAAGATACAGATTTTTTCCTAGAAAAAACTCGGACTCCTTATAGGAAAAATTAAATATTATTTACAATTTTGAAGAACAGACACCATCCCCCTGAAAAAAAGTTTAATTTCTGTGAGGTTCTATAATATCTTTAAGAGTTTGAATAATCCACCAAAAATTTTCATGGGAAACCTTCAGGGTTCTGCTCACGGTAAGAAATGGAGAGGAAGGAAAATTCTCTGGACTGCCAAAATAACCCTCCCTCTCTCTTTTGATGTCTCTGATTTTTGAGGGAGAAAGCAAATTGCTCTGCAATAGATATGCATGAATCACAGCACCAAATCCACACAGGGAGCCAGGATTAGGGGTGATTTCCTGCAGGAGGGAACAGGGAATCACTTCCACAGAGCCTGTGCCGTGAGAAATCCAGGGGCAAAAACAAGGAGCTGCTTCCCCAAGCCCTGCTCTCCATGCCAGAAGGAAAGACAGGCCAGGGACTGCAGAAAAGTTAATAATTAACCAAAATTATTCTCAGTATTTCACATGATTTTCAATTGACAGCATCTTCCTCACCCTTCTTTTGGATTTTGATGCTCTTGAGTAGGATGGGAAAATTTCTCTTGAAAGTGGGATGGAAATATCCAGGAGAAGAGTTTGTTTAACAGGAGCCCGAAGCAGGGAACAGTTCATTCCCAGCCTGTTCCTCAAGACAGCAAACACACAGAATCATTACTGATCCCCCTCCTTTTTCTATCTTTTTGAGAACTCTTGCACAATCTGCTGTTCCCCAGCAAGAAGAATCCACCACTCTCAAGCCTTGTTTTTTTATTCACCCCAAAAGCTGCAACTTTCCCTTCAAACTCCGCACGTCATCCTCATCAAATCCTACACAGAAATGGGCATTAAGTGTTTTGTTTACTCATAACTCGGCAGAGCCACAACAAAGAACAGAATGTAAAGAATGAACTCCCTTTGCAAAAGTCATTCAGAGCCAAACAAAAGCCTTTACCTTCCCCAAACCAGATTTTTCCGAGTGGGCCTCCTCTCTTTCTGAATTGCCCAGCATTACAGGGAGCTCTCAGACAACTCAGAAACATTGGAGAGGCAAGCTAAAAACAGAAGGAATGAGAAAGTTCTCCTGCATCTGATTTTTTTTTTTTTTTCATTAAAAAGGCATTAAGAAAAGATGAGATTTTCACCACTGCAATGTGAACAAGCACCCGCTTTCCACATGACGTGCAGGGACCTGCTGGATCCCAGCTCCTTCCAACTTCCCCTGGGCTGTGGCAGCTGGATGGATTTGTTTCCACCTGCTCTCCCCGTTTGTCATTCCTGAGGTATGCTGGAGAAAGGCAGGTTAGCTCTAAACTGTCAGCTTGGCTGCAGCCAAAACTCTTCATTTTTATTATCTGATCACATCCCTGGGAGTGCTTTGTGTTCCTTTCGTTCCCAGCTCCCCACACCTCTGCACCCACTGAGAACAGCTGGGCTTTGGGGTTTTCTTTCCAAATGAAAGTGCCCATTTTTAAAGCCCCCAAAGCCTAATCCTGTGGATCTGCTCCTTCCCCACTCTTTGCTCCGGGAGTTACAAACTCCTGCGGTCACAGCAGAGGGGATCATCCAAATGTGGCTGGAGAGACCAAAATGCTTCCAAAAAGGATTAAAACCTCATTAAAAATGTTAACAACCTCTCCCCCCAAACCCTTTGGAAGGCTGGCTGCCTCCATCTCCTGTGCTGCTGTTGGAAATAAAGCTGCCAGAGAGATCTTCTCCCATTCCTCCCGAATTTCAGGGGGGATAGGAGAGAGTGGGTGTGGGGAGGGAAGGTATCTCGAGTACAAGAAAGGATGATTATCAAGTCTAAAGAGAGCACGTCATAAAATGAAGAAATATAAGGCTATTTTTAAAGCAATTATTTTGTTTTCAAGCTGAAAACGTGCTGCAGTATTCCCCCTCTGCTTGGCATTCCAGAGGAGGTGTTGCATTCAGCTACAGCAAAATTAATTCCCTGGAAGAGAAGAAAACTGTTAACACTGGCAGCAAAATGGAAAAGCAGGGGAGCAGAGTTTTGTTTCCTCTGTTTTGAAAAGGAATTCTGTTTTCCAAACTTGATCAACTCCCAGGCCCAGCTCTGCAGCGACAACCACAGCGATTCCCTGAGAGGGTTTGAGCAGAAGCTCCCCCTGGTACCACAGAAATGTGTGAGTTCAGAGCAATCTCTTCACCCTTCGATCTGCATAATTTATCCAGAGATATTCTGGAAGTTCAGAAACCTCTCCAAAAAGTTAGAAAGATTTAAGAACTTTTGGAGAGAAAAAAAAAAAAATAAAAAATAAAGTAGGAATGTGACCTGTTACATAAACCTGTATTTTAAGAAGTGCACTAGAGACAGGAGGAAGGATCACAGGGGTTGGACACATACCCAGCTGTCCCGATTTGGCGGAGCTGTTTTAGCTGTCAGCGTGTGAATTCTTAATGTGTGATGATTATAAAGTACAGAGAGGGAGCTCTGCTCCCTCTTGGGATTATTTTGCCTTTTTCTGAGGGGAACAAACCCAGAGTTGCTGCTGGCGACTGCCTTGGCTCAGACACACACAGCAAAGCCCCTTCCAAACATTAAACCTTGGAATATTGATTTATTAAGATCTAAACTGATAAAATCCTGCTTATCCCGGGCTCAAATTTTCCTGACACCTTCACTAATTACACACCATAATGAAATCCCAGAAGCACTGACATAATTGTTCCAGCAGGAACTCAGCCAGCAGAACACCTATGGAAGCTTCTTTCCCTTCACTCATCACTGTGGGAAGCAATCTCAGAGTCCTCTCCAAAAACCCCCTCAAACAGATGTCTTGCAGCACAGCAAGACATTATCAAATTCAGACTTGGAGCGAGCGTGTTCCAAAATCCCTCGGAGAGAGAGTTTTGCCAGGCACACCTTATCATCCACAGGGATCCAGGGAGGGCACCTTCAGTGGCACAGGGGGGCACAGGGAAAAGCAGCTCTGTGACCTGTCCAAAGCCAGGTGTGACCAAATAACTCCTTAACGCAGAGCAGTGCCCTCATCTCTGTCTGCAGGTAGAATCACAGAATCGTGGAATTGTTAAGGTTGGAAAAGACCTTCAGTATCATGGATTCCAACCATCCCCCAGCACTGCCAAGGCCAGCACTGCTCCATGTCCCCAAGTGCCACATCCACAGGGCTTTGAAATCCCTCCAAGGAGGTGGACTCCAGCCCTGCCCTGGGCAGCTGTGCCAGGGCTGGACAGCCCTTTCCATGAAGGAATTCTCCTCATATGCAGCCTGTCCCTCCCCTGGCCCAGCCTGAGGCTGTTCCCTCTCCTCCTGTCCCTGTTCTCTGCCAGCAGAGCCTGACCCCCCCCAGCTGCCCCCTCCTGTCAGGGCCTTGTGCAGAGCCACCAGGTTAGCCATGNCAGCAGAGCCTGACCCCCCCCAGCTGCCCCCTCCTGTCAGGGACTTGTGCAGAGCCACAAGGTTAGCCCTGAGCTCCTTTCCCAGCTCCCTCAGGAATTCCCCAGCCCCTTCCCAGCTCCATTCCCTTCCCTGGACATGCTCAGAAGAAGCTTCTGCCTGATCTCCCCACAAGGTTATGGATGCTCCATGTCCCTACTCTCACTTGGAAACCTGAGAGAAGTTTCCATGCTGGGAGCATCCAGGACAACTGACCCAGAGCTGGAGCAGCATCGGGAATTGTCCCTAGTGGATAGACCAGGTGGCCACCAGCACCACACTCCTGCTGCCTGCATGCCCAGATCCATTACCAGGCAATCCTGAGGCAGATTCACAGCTTTCCCAAGAAAACATTTCCAAGTGGGATCGATTTTTTTGCTGTTTTAAAACCAACATTAGCAAACGCGACTGCACGGTGCTCAGATCTGTCAGATTTGTTCTCAGCTGCAATCCTGAAACGTGTCATTATCGTGTGCTGTGTGAGCAAAGCTGGGCCTGGCTGCCATGTGACTGAGCTCTAAATTAGTTTATGGATAAAGTTCCTTCCCAACGTGCTCCATCTTTCACTCTATCTTATCTTAATGAGCTCTTAACCTCTTAAAAATAAGTTACTGCCACAGAGACTAAATACAGGGTATTAAAGTCTCCAAGAAAACCACAGGGAGGAATGGCCCTGCTCAGGTAGCTCTGCTCTCCTTGAGCACAACTCCTGCAGCTTCCAAGTGCACTGAAAAAAATAATTTCCACTGCATTCATTGTAAAACTTGTCTGTGATTACAAGGTCGTGCTATTTTTTATAAATAAGTGTGGGGAATTATCATCTGAAAACTGTGCATTTCTCCTGGCAAAACTCCACGGTCCCTGCACTTGCAGCCTCAGCATTTTGGTCCTGGATACCTTTTTAAAAATGAAAATATTACTCCATGCAAAGTGTCATAGAATATCCTGAGTTACAAGGGTCCCACAAGGATCATCACAGTCTGAAACCTGCCTTTGGCATGGGCTCATCACCTTAATCTCAGAACAACCCTTTTCACCAGGAGCTGCTGCTAGAAGGACACAAATCTCGTGGAATATCATTCTGTTTGGGCTGAAAGTGCTCCAGGTCCTTCCAGAATTCATGTGAGCACATCCAGAGGGGCCACAGGCATTGGGATCTGGTCCCTGCTGGGATCCAGAGCACCCAACACACCCATGAACACATTCCATGGGCAGCAGCCCCTGTCCACACTGGAATTGAAGCTGCCTCCACTTGCACATTCAGCCAGAGCTGCAGCACATTTTATATAAAATAATTATATCATTTAATCCCCTCATATTCCTGGATAAAGCTGCTGTTTGAGAAGCTGAGGAGCAAGCTGTGGACCAGAGGCTTTGCTGGATTTGGGTCATTCCAGAAACAACTTGTACAACTTTTGAGCAGAGAGATGGAAAACAAAATGTGGAATTCTGGATTTCCTCAGGGAGGATGCTCCCAGGGCTGCAGCCCCTCTGGAGCCAGGCTGGGAGAGATGGGGGTGCTCACCTGGAGAAGGGAAGGATCCAGGGAGAGCTCGGAGCTCCTTGCAGGGCCTAAAGGGGCTCCAGGAGAGCTGGAGAGGGACTGGGAACAAGGGATGGAGGGACAGGACACAGGGAATGGCTTCAGATTGACAGAGGGCAGGGATGGGTGGGATATTGGGAAGGAATTCCTGTCAGGGAGAGTGAGCAGGCTCTGGCACAGGGTGCCCAGAGGAGCTGTGGCTGCCCCTGGATCCCTGGAAATGTCCAAGGTCGGGTTGGACAGGGCTTGGAGCAGCCTGGGACAGTGGGAGCTGTCTCTGCCCATGGCAGGAGGTGGATTGGGATGAGTTCTGAACTCCCTTCCAATGCAAAACATTCCATGATTCCATGACACCAAAACAGGAGCTACTCCCACCTACTCCTGTGCATTTAATGTGATTGTGTCAGTGGATTATTAAAAAAGATAAAAAGACCTTAGTATTTCCTCTTAAAATCTCCACTTTCTTGCACTCCACAGCTGGCCCATAACTCATGTTGGGAACTTCAAGAGGCAGGGGATGTACAAACAGTCTCCCACACCCTGTCTGCTCAGGAAACTCAGTGTCATGTGGAATTAATTACTTTTTTTTTTTTTAAATATATATAATTTCAAGCTCATAGTCCAGCATCTCTGATTCATGGTAATAAAGGTTGCACAAGAAGAGAACTGTGTGGAACAAAGGTTAATTGGAGGGTGAAATCCCCTTCCTAACGAAACTCAACTGGAAACCTGCTGCTTCCAGGGACAAATCCCTGCAGCACTATCGATCTTTGATTCCTGATTGCCAGGTTCAGGAATTCAGTGCCTTTAGACAAGTGTAGGAGGAGGCAGAGAAGGGAAGCAAAGAGCTCTTCCAGCCCTGCAGCTCCTGGCCTGGGATTCTCCTGGGATGTTCCAGGCTAAGTCCTCAGTGTCACACAACAGCTTTGTGATGCCTCCACCTTCTCCCCTTCAGCCCTGGAGTTTTCAGGCCATATCAAATACCCCGAGATCAGGACTCAGGTCTCTGTGCCAGCCTCGGGGATTTAGAAACCAGAGCCAGCTCCTGAACTCCCAAAGTAGGAGACAGTTTTAAAAGGACACTTTTAAACCGCTGAGTTTTATGTTTTTGGATTCTCTTTCATTTCAACGAGGGCTGGATGTGTCCTTCCGTGCCACAACTCGGACCACTGTGGATTTGGGAAGGATCCCATAACTGACAAGACTCCCAACAGCATCAGGAGGTCTGGCAGCCACAAGATCATGCTTGAAAAAATAAATGAAGTGAGAAAAAAAGCAACAGAGGAGGAGAGGAAAGGATGGAAAAGCGACGGGAGAGTAACAAAATGGCATTTTCTGAGCATGAAGAATGATTACAGAGGTCAAAACTGAAGCTGCTGCAGGAGTTTCTGATTAAATCCTGCTTTGTTCCAAACTGCTGACGTGCAGAACTCCAAATGATTTGGGGAAGGTATCAATCTGATAGCAGCCCTTCCTGCAGGGTCATTTGCCTACTTGCTTTACTTGAAACCTCGGCTCCTCAACAGCTGCTCAGAGGGGCTATTGGGAAAGGCACGTTCCCAGGCTCCCCAGAAACTCGGGATTAAAGGAAATTAATTATTGATACAAGTCTCTGCTCTGCATGTTTGCCTTATCAAACGATCTGTAGCTGTGCCTGTGGCATGGGAGGAGCACATCTGAGATGTTTTAATGATGCAAAAAGCTCCTTCAAGGGGCAGCCAGGGCGAGCAGTGTTCCTGCTCTGGGCTCCCTTCCCGAAAAATGAGGGGAGAAATAAGAAGTGCAAACCTTATAGAGAAGATCTAAAGAGTTAAAACTTCCCTTTTTCTGCCTCAATGAGCGCTGACTTTGTGGGATAATGCATTTCCACGGAGAAATCCAAATATCCTGGATTTGGGGCTGGGATAGGCCATGAAAACCAACTCCAGCTCTCTCCAGCCATTCCACTTTTGGCCTGGGATTTGGTGTCTGAAGTCGTGCAGCTTTCTCCTGCTCGGAGCAGGCGGCAGCAGGGGTGTGGGATCGGGATCCAGGGATGTGGGATGTGGGATGCTCTGAGCTTTGCACCGATGCCATTAGGTGGTGCTTGAAACAGAAAATTGCAAGAAAGAGGAGCCAGAGCTCGTGGGCTGCCCAGGCAGCCTGCTCGATAATATTTTATCCTAGCAATTAAAAAATAAAAATACCCAGAAGGAGAGAGAGAAAAAAAATTAGGAAAAAAAAAAAGCTTATTCTAGGATTCAATTTCCAGTTTAAAAATCTGATTTCTAGGCCTTGGCAGAGGTGAGTAATTAAATAAATAAACAGTCAACTCTTCCTCCTGCCTGGAGCAGCTCTGCTCACACACAAATGCACACACACACACACAAACACTCCCTGAAATCAGCCTCTGATATTTCTGTGCTCAGCCAAACCTGCTCATCACGCCTTAGATTTCTATCTCTCTCCTAAGGTTGATAACTGGATTTCCAGTAAGTTTTGAGTCAGAGATTGAAATGCTGTTTAATGTACCAGCTTGAAGATGGGTTTCCAGGAAAAACTGTCCAAGGAAAATCTCACTAGGGGTTGGGAAGGAGTCTTGATTCAGCATGGAAAAGCATAGCTCTCACCCTTCCCCTTCTCTGGCAAACACCTCCAGGCAGCAGGTAGATATTTATATATTTACACATTTTCACAGCTTCCCTTCAGAATCACATTCATGGTGAATGGCCTGCGTTCAGAGTTCATCAATTAAATAATTGCATCCTATTAGATTTAGCAGCCACAAATGAATTTGTGCCTCCAATTCTGTGTAACCCTTTAGAGAACTCCTGACTTCCTATGCCCTCCTAAGATCCAGGAGCTGGATCCTTCTGGGGCCCTTCCAACTCAGGATATTCCAGGATTCTATGAATAAGCAGTTCTTTTATTTCTTTTTCTCCAGCTCCCTTATAATTTCAATTCTTTCATTATTGAATTATCATGAAATAGTGAATAGTGAATTCATTACTCATGTTCTCTGTGCCACTCTCAATTTTATAGCAACTACATTTTAACAACTCTCACAGCAAAGGGCAGAATGGCTGCAGATTAAAAAGAAATACAGAATTATAGATCATGGAATCATTAGGCTTGGAAAAGCCCTTAAGATCATCCAGTCCAACCATTCCCCAGCCCTGCCAAGGCCACCACTGACCCATGTCCCCAAGTGCCACATACACATATTTTTTTAAGTATTTTTCAGGGATGGGGACTCCACCACTGCCCTGGGCAGATGTGCCAGGGCTGGACAGCCCTTTCCATTGATAAATTTTCCCTAATATCTGATCTAAACCTCTCCTGGTTCAACTTAAGGCTGTTTCCTCTTCTCCTGCCATATATATGTTCCAGGAATTGTTTATGAAGATACCTATAAACCCAAAATTTATTTGTGTACTGCGTGGAATAATTAAAACAGAAATTCTTTGATAAATCTGGGGCTCAACAGAGGCAGAACTGCTTGTCATGTTTGTGTGAGGACTCAGAGACCATAAATCCCTTGAAGAGGCCTAAAGCAGCATTCCCTCCTGTTCATGAGTTACCTGAAACACCAGGAGGTGAGAGGGAGGTGGACAAAAGATATAAAGGGAGGCAGCTGATCCATTTTCAAGCCTCTATCATTCCTTTTAGGCTTTAGATTTCACATAAATATTTCTTTAAATGCACACATCTCTGTACCAAAACTACCATTTGAGAAGCTTCCAAAACTTGGCTTTTAATTAAAGCCATGAAAGTATAATGCTCACACTGAATAAGTATCAAAAATAGAGACAAAACTGAGAAAATATGCAGGCATTTTTCTTGGGGTTTGTCAGGCACTGCAAAGACAATTAAGTTTCTTTTCTTCACTGTACATATAATACTCAGAAGTGAAAGCTTAATTAACTTGTCAGAAACTCTGGCATCTCTTTTCTTGAGCTGCTGAACCCACCTTCCCCAAAGACTTGAAGGGAAAATAAAAAAAAAAAATGGAATGCTCGAGCTGAAATACCTGATCATGCATGACATTCCTGTCCTGTTCCACAGTTTGTCTGTCATTACCAGAGGGTTTTTTTATCCATCTGGGTGAGCACACTCTGTTTCCATTTGTCTGGGAATGTCTCGGAGTTGTAACTGCTCTGAGATGATGGCCCCTGTGCCGGAGCACTGGGATGTGCTGGTGCTAATTACAGCGTACACACACATTCCTCAGGAAAATCCTGGAACTGGCAGCAAAATGTCCTCCATCACCTGGATTTTCCTGCCAGTTCAAGGCCCTGAGCTCTGCTGTGAGTGGCAGATAAAGCAGTTGGGAAAGGAAAAGTTTTGTTAGTCTTCGACAGCAATTCTCCATGAATTTGGTGGATTTGAAAGCCGTGGAGATGTGGCACTTGGGGACGTGGGTTAGGGGTGGCCTTGGCAGTGCTGGGGGAGCACTGGACTCCATCTGAGAGGGCTTTTCCAACCTGAGTGATCCTTGGATTCTACATCCTCACTTTTCTGGGGAGACTGAGTGGGATTTGGATGCAGGGAGAGGCAGAGCCCGAAAGTTGAGGCCTATTCCTGCTGCAGCAGCCCTGGCACTGCTCCGTTCCCTGCTGGCTGGGCCCTGCTTTCCGTGGATATTTCACATTTCTCCTCGCTGAGGGCAGGGGCAGCTGTGTCCAACAAGTCCCTGTCAGCAAGCACTGCCTGGAACAGTGCTCAGAGAAGCTGGAGGAGAGACTCCCAACCCTGTTTCCAAGAACCAGGAGAGTTTTAGGGAAAACCACGAGCCCCCAGGCCCTGCAGCACCTCCCTCCTTCCTCTGCCCCACACACTGCTCCAAAGGACACTCCCTTTGACACCAGAATGATTTTTTGCTTTTTCTTTTATACCCCTCTTACATACTCTTTAACAGTTTGATGTGTTCTCAGTGCTTTTAGCCCCACACTTGTACCTCCCCAAGGCTGAGAACTCAGCTCAGCCCCACGGCACCGTTAAACCAGGAGAGCAAACATCCTGGGAGCCCCAGACACCAAGGGCCCCTCCAGAACACATTTTTGTAAATTAAGATAGGCCCATCAAGGGGAAAAAGTTCCTCACAACGAGGGCTTCACTCCAGCCTCTCATTGGGGAAGCTTTGATAAATATGTTAATTTTGCAAGGCCTATAATTGTGTGCATTTTGGTGTGATGGTGTGCATGCATTTTTGAGGCATTCCACCAGGACCAAGTGCTGTACCCAAGGATCCTGAAATAAATCCCGAGGTAAAAACTCCTTTTTCCCCATCAACCGTTTTTTGGTTTTAATTTTAAGACGAGAGAAAGGCATCACCTTAACCAAGGTTCACCTAACAAACTTAATGCTACCACTTAAACTTGGCAAGAGCAAGAAGTGGTTTTCACATTTTTAGGGGATCTTTAATGCAGTTTTTCAACCTGAGCTCACTTAAGTCTGCAAAATATTGTACTTTATCCTGCTGTAATCTCCTCTCCAGGATCTGCATGTTTAACCAAAGAGCAAAGGTCCAGGTGCTTCTCTGCATTAGTAATGACCCAACGTCGCCTCTTCAATAATGCAACACAGGCCAGAGCACGGCTGCCTTGAGCTCCCTCATTTTAAAAATGGATTAAAACTTCCAGACAGCACAAGGGAGCAGAAATTGGTGGGGTTTTTCCAAGGTGAGGCATTCAAGGGATAATTTGTCACCTCCCTTATAAATCACCACCTTTAATTCTCAACTAATTTAGCTCCTCTGTTTCCAGCAGTATCCCAGGTTTCAGTTGGTTCTGGGGTTGTGTGCATGGATCTGGCTGCCCAACAGTCATTCCAAGCCCAAGCAGTCCTACATAAAACATCCTGTTGCAAAACCCTTGTCTCTTCTGATAGATATTAAAACCAAACACACACAGTTCTTAACTGCTCCACACAAATTAATGCTTCAGGTCTTTGTTCCTTTTTTTTTTTTTTTTTTTAATAAAATAAGTTTAGGTTTCACATTCTCCAGAGACTCACACAGACCCAACATGAGAGTTCTCAGAACAATTCTCTTGATACTGGATATCAGAGATTGGATATTCAGAAAAGGGAGCTTTTCTGAAATGCATCATTTTATCACCAGGCTTCTCTGGGCATTTCTGGTGGCTTGGAGAACACCTGGAATAAGTGTCTGTCTCTGTTATTTTTGCCTCTAAAATGAATTATAATTCTTTGGTTTGACGTGTGACAGGTCTCAGGAAATTCCTGGTTCAGGACAGGAGCTCCAGTAGCTGATGAGCACTGGCCACATGCCTGTATTTATCAGCTTAAACCAAAACCAGGGATGGGCTTAGAGCTGGGAGAATCAGTGGGAATAAAACACACCTTGAAGGTCCTCCAGGAAAAGGGCAGCTCCTTCAACACCCATGCACAAACCCCTGGGGTAAAACCCTGCATCTGCACATTTATCATGTGCCCAGGAGGCCCCACCTGCCTAAACCATCATTTATCTGCTCTCTGCAGAATCCAAACAGACAAACGAGCCTGTTCCCTGAGTGAACATAAACACTAAGCCCTGGATGCTCATTGGGAATTCTGCCCCCACTCCCACCAGAGTAGGGCAATAATCCTTCTCCCCATAACAGATTTAGATTAGCAATGGCAGTAGCATTAAAAGGGACCTTTGGAGCAGGGAAACATGTGCTGGGAGTGTGGGCAGGGTGTTTACAACATCTGTTTTGCAGGTATTAATGCTCGGGAGGCACCGTGGTTTGTGAGGGATAACAGGTCCTGCCATTTCCCCGGGGCCAGCGCTCTCCTCCCACCTCCCCATCCCTCCCATCTCTCCAGAGGCACCAGGGAATCTTTAATTGTTGTGCTACAGGTACGGGCCCAGCCATAAAATCCCCCAGCTGGGACACAATTAGTGCTGTGAAACACAGGAAAACCACATCTGGCAAACAAGTGAGGCAGCCCAGGGAGCTCTTTATTCCAAACTGAATCTCCAAGGGGGAACAAATCTGTTTTCGAGCCTGGCTGAGCTTTGCAGTTGTGCTTTGGGCTCTCCCCCTCCCTTGCAGGCTCTCGTTTTTTTGGATAAAATAAACGAATCTCTCCCTTCCAAGATGTTGCATAAATCCTGCTCACATCAAGGCTGGCTCTGGTCCCACGCAGACAAATGCCAGCACCAGTGAGGTGTCTGTGGTCACCACTGAGGCTTTTCCAAACAAGCCTGGAGGTGTTTGTTCATCAAAGCCCAAAGCTCCAGCCAGACCCACTGGAAACACAGGTTTCCTAACATTCAGCGTGCCCAGATGTTGAAACTTCACCAAAGAAAACTTGGAAGTGGGAAGGGAAAATGTCCCTGGTTTGATACAGAGAATAACTGTCCTGGAGCTGCTGCTTCATATCTTCTATGAAGATTGAGATTATTCTGCTTGTTACACCACTGGTAGCTCTATATTTATATTTTATAAAACTTCCCTGTGTCTGTCAGACCCTCCAGCATTTGCTCCAACCTCAAAGGATAAATTTGGCCTAGAAAAACCTGAATGTTGGGCAAAGAAGGGAGAATCCAATGGCTGAATAGCAAAATAGACTGACAGGCCTGTGAGACAAGGAGCCAATTTTCAGCTCTCACTCAGAAATTCTGTCCCCAAACTTTATAAATTCAGGTTCTGGACTTGGGATCTGCCATCCCACTAACAGTAAAAATACACACAGCCCTAAACAACAGCTTATTTGGGGTTAGAAAACCTAGAAAAATGATATCTCAATGGAAATATTTGATCCCTGAGTGCCCAGGGAATGGAATTTTGTTGATATTAATGATTCAGGGGAGAAACAGGAAGAAATAATTCTATTTATTAGAATGATTAAAAAATAAATAAATAAATAAACAGGGCAAACAATTTCACCAGTTCAGCTTTCAAGTTTCTGTGCTGTTAACTTTTAAGTTATATTTGATTATGTGTGTGCAACACCTATGAGCAGAACCACAGAATCACAGAACCATTTAATTGGAAAAACCCTCTAAGTGCCTCTCCCGGGGCTGTGTAAAACCTGAAATCTCCTCTCACCTCCCTGGGGAAACACCACATTTGTGTTCCCATTCCCACATGAAACTTCCTATCAGAGCATGAAAACCATGCACCCTGTAGGACCCACACCAGGCTGGGGCCAAAAAAACCCAACAACAAACCTCCAAACCTCAGGATTATTTTAAAGAATGTGTTTTCATACACAAATAAATCATCGTTTCAAATGCAATTAGCCATTTTAATTAATCTGAGCTATTATTTGTTGACGTGAGAAGCAGGCTGGTGGCAGGAATGTGGTTAAGGAGCACACAAAAAAAAAATAGCTGGGATGTGATTTACAGCTTTCCCTGCTGGTATTGACATCAACAGGAAAGCCCAAGGAGAGCCAAAAGTCCAGAAATGCCTTTTGTCTTTTTTTCTGCCATTCTTTAACAGACAGGTCACTGAAATTTTCCCCCTATGGCTCAAGCAGTTACACTTTTCTTCTCTGTGGTTAATTAGAGCAGCAGAAATCTTGCAAAATACACTGGCAAATATCTAAAAATCTTGGTGACTCACAAGGTTTGACCAGTTCCTTTCATTTACTGATTCATTACAAATAACAGGGGTGGGGTGAAAGTGGACTAGGATGGGTTTGGGCATCAAAAAAAATGGTTTCAAGATGAGCTTAATGAAATTGTTTGAAGTGATGAGTGCACTTAAGTACTCTGAAATGCTGGTGAGAAGAGGTTTGGTTTTGTCTCCCACAGAAGTTGGTATAAAATGTGCATAAATATATATAAATATATATATATTTATGGTTTGTCTCTTAAAATTTGTCCTGTACAATGTTAATAACAGCACCAAGGTCCACCAGCCAAAATATTTACATCCAATTCCTCTTGGTTTTTTCTCTCATAAATAAATATATTGAATGGAAAGGTGCAAGAGAAAAAACATCTATTTTATTTAAAATAAATCATCTATCTTGCTTCTTCTATTTTTTCTTCTGTGACTGTTTTTTGTAAAATCTCCTGGTTTTCCAGGAGATTTTTTTCTTCCTCTGAGGCAAGGTTGAAAACCTTTTGGTCAAAGGTTGGACTTGAAAATCTCAGAGGTCTTTTCCAACATAATGATTTTAAGGTTTGATTCCAGCTGTGCTGTGCAGGAGGGGAGGGAGATAAACTTGCACAGACCTAGTAAAGAAATACTTGTGCAAGCTGTGTCTTTTCCCCAAAATAAAATCCTTTGGACTGATTTGGGAGAAATAAGGATTCCAAGCAGCCTGAACTCTATAGATAAATAAAGATATTGCTCACATTTGTCTACAAAACATGTTGCAAAAGGCAATTCGAGTGCTGAAGGAACACCAGCAGTTTATGTTTGTTATTTCAGAAAATTCTCAATGAAAGTGTCAGTTCCAAGAGGAGGCTGAAGAAATCTGCTCCAGACTCCCAGAAACGACTGAACCAACAGTTTTTAATTGAATCTCAAACGACTGCAACTGCGTTTCGCTCAGCACCCCGTTCCACAGAGATCCAGTTGGATATAGGTAGTAAGATTACTCCTGGGTTACTGCCTGGAGCCTGGAAAACACTGCCAAGAGGGAATATGCAACATGTTGTGGGGTTAAGGAAGCCTAACACGGTGCCAACATCACACTGTGACATTGCCTGCGGAGTGTGAAAGGATTATATCCTGTCTTAACATACCATTTGCCCCATGCCAGAAAATGGGAAACGCTCTAATCACTGAGCAAGTATGCGAGGCACTAAATATAAACCCAAACCCCTTTCTGCTGCTGGAGGGTCAAGTTTCCCTTCAGAGCAGCTCTGCTCCCAGCAGTGCCTCTGAAATTTGGGGCTGGAGGTTCTCATATTTATGGCATCTTGGTAATTTCCAGATGAAATCAGGCTAGGAAAGAAGCAGAGGGTTGGTGTTGGGGTTTTTTAATATGAGCCGTGCAAACTTACTCCAGGTCTGGATTCTTTCCAAGTCACGCATTACTAAACAACAAAGATTTGGCAGACAGATTTTTTACAGCTAATTTTTTTTTTTTTTTTTTTCATTCTGGCTGCTTGAGTCAGAACTGAATCCTAACTCTGCTCGTTTTCATATGTACTGGGTCTGCAGCAGGAAAAGTAGGTCAGGAAAGATAAAAACAAGCGAAACCAGGACAAAACTGTGGCCTCACCAAAGTAAATGGCAAAGCAGGAATTTTACCAGGGCAGGAAACTCTGGTGATGCTCAAGGATTGGATGGCATGAAAGCAGCTCGAGTGATTTACAGTGAGGCCACTTTGATACATTCCAGCATGGAATCCTGGAGGTATTAAGGTCAGGAAACATCTTTAAAATCATCCAGCCTAACCATTCCCCAGCACTGCCAAGGCCAGCACTGCCCCATGTCCCCAGGTGTCACACCCACAGGGCTTTGAAATCCCTGCAGGGATGGAGACACAACCTCTGCCCTGGGAAGCTATGCCAGGGCTGGACAGACCTTTCCATGAAGGAATTTTCCTGAATATCCAACCTAAACCATCTCGGAGCAACGTGAGGCTGCTTGTTCTTATGCCACTCGTTCCTTGGGAGCAGAGCCCGACCCCCACCTGGATACAACCTCCCCTCTGGGAGTTGTGGGGAGTGAGGATGTCCCCACTGAGCCTCTTTAGCGCTGTCCTTGCTATTAAAAACTTTCATTTTGGCACCACAGTCATGCAGAGCTGCCCTTCCCACCCCTCCAAGGCTGATTCCCTGCTCCGGAGGGGGCTCATGACCAACCATGGCTAATGTGCCACGGCCCAGGGTGGCTCCAGCAGGTCCTGAAGGCTTTGCCAAGGAGCCGGGTGGCTGCCCAGCCCCAGGCTAAGGAAATAAGGCAGGAGCACTGCAGATATTCCCATTAAAATGTGAGATATTGGGAGCACGGGCTCACTGCACCAAAGCACGGAGAAATGGAAGCATCACATGGGAAACCATAACGGAGCAGGAGGAAACGACTCAGATCTCTGAGGCACTGCTGAGACTTTCCAACCTTGCTTCATTAAAAAAAAAAATCATTATTAAAATAAGAGACTAAAAAGTAGATTTTTTTTAATGCCTTTTTTATACTGGTGAAAATATTTGGCCAGGGTACGTCATTCCCTGCATCTTGATTTACTTAAAGTGTAAATGTGGTGACCTTTAAAAACTGGAACAAAATGTGCTAGAGAGATTTTATTGTTTTATCATAAAATGATCAAAAAATACAATTGGGAAGAAGAAAAGAGACACCTCTTCTCTAAGTAACCATTAATGCTCATGCCCTTTAATTCTAGCTATAATTTAAATTTAGTTATAATTAAAGTCTTTAATTTTCTCCCTAAACCCATCTAATCAATGTTACACTTTCTCCTCTACTTTTGGTTTTCAAGAATTAATCAAATTAATGTTCTTCCTAAACCTGCACATTTGTACTCAGTTGTGCTGTAGCTGCTTCTGATAGCATCATTTCATTACCATCTGACCTCTGATCAGGAAAACAATTTTAAATAATGCCAAGGAATATATATTATAGCAAAAAAAACCCCAAAAAAACTACCATAATTAGAAAGTAGAGATTTAAGACCTCCAAAATTGCCTCAGACATTTTCCAATTTGTCTGTAAATCAAAATACTCATTCCAAATCAGACTTTAAAAGCAAGTTGAAATATCTAATATCTTCAATAATTTGCACTTCCTCCCAGAAAGACTTGAGTCATTCCCGGGTGAAAGTCAAAAAACCAATGGCTGGGGCAGAACTTGACACCTGAAAAGAGAACCAGAAGGTCTTGTCTGGATGGAAGTGGAAAAGGCAAATTAATGAGCAGACAGAACAAACAGAAGGAAGATTTTTGGTGATCTGAAAAGCCAAATATACAAGAAGAGCTCTTTGATATCTTTGATATTCTACTGGTGACACTTGCTGGCAAATAAAGATGGCTACTTAAATTATAAATAAAGACATCTCAGTAAAGATGATGATTGAGTAAAGTCTCAATCTTTTTTTAAGGAGGCTGTAGATATTCCCAGAGTGCAACCTCCCCATTTCCCCTGCTCAACACTCACAATCCAACTCCTGTTCTGATAATCAGAGCGAGAGCCTTGTGCCCATGAAGAAAAATCTGCACTTGCTAAATTGGGTCAGGTTAAGCCAGGTGCTGTTCTATGGACTAAATCCAGATGGGATTTGGGATCTTTTGGCACTGATTCTTGCTTCAGAAGAGGTTTTCTAGATGTGTCAGCTGAGCCATGAGCAAATCCAGCAGGAATGGACATGAATGCTCGCTCTCCAGCTCCATGTCCCCACCGCGTCCCTCCCACCACTCTAGCACTCATTTGACCCCTCCATGAGCCAGTTTAACTCACTAAAATGGCAGTTACCTTACTCACCAAAGAAAGAGATATTTTCTACCAGCTCTTGTCCTCAAGCAGTGGGAAGAAGTGAGAAAAAAGACAGTTTCCACACCAGCTGAAGAAAACATGGTAGGGACAAGTCTTTGGTGGTCCCTTTAATGTACAGGTGTGTTCTCATTACATTTTCAGCAGTAGGTATTTTATCCTTCCAATGTAGCCTATCTGCTTGATATCTAGCTATTTTTGGTTTCGGTTCAATTTTTTTTCTCAACCTAAAAATAGAGTTGTTGGACCAGCTCTTGGCACCCAAGTGAAACTTCGCCTCTGAAGCCACCCCTGAAACAAAGCGCTTCTCTCTTCAGAGACAGAGGCAGCTTATCTTTGATCTGAGTGAAACCAAAGACTCGGGCCCTGAAATCCAAGCCAAACACAAACAATAAATTCAGTAGTAGCTGAAATATCAATTTCAATAACAGCTACTTGCAGTAACATTTCCCATTTTCACGGTCTTTTTACATCGAAAGTTCTACGCTTCTTTGCAGCAGCTCTTCGAGACTATGAAGAACAGCCAGATCCTTGTGCAAACTTCGGGAGCTCACAAACACACAGGATGCCACCAAACTCAAAATCTAATTTCGGATAGGAGCTGGAAGTGACTTCGGAATGAGAAACTCAACGCTCGCACAAGTCATGCCAAGAAGATCAATAAGAGCCACACGTTGCTTAAGCTGTTCCCCTTTATGCCCATTATTACCACTGACAGGTAGTCCCCGGATTTTGATTTTCTTTCTAGGTGATGGAAGGAGGAGCACGGAAATGTGGCAGGAGTTAGGGATCCAGGAAAGAGCAGGTGTTTGATCGGGGACAGCTTTTGGGGGATGAGGGAAAGAAGTCATTCCCATGAGCAGGTGGTCCCCGGGGCCTGTCAAGTGACTGGATGGATGTGGCCGTGATTGACAGCTTCTGTGCTGGCTGTCAGGGGGGCTTGCTTCAGCGTCAGCAAGTTGCCAGGGACATATGGCAGCAAAGGGACAGCCAAATTTTAGGAGCACGTTGACAATGTAGGCTATAAAAATACCTTCTCCGGAACTTCTGGTGCCAGGAGGAGGCACAGGAGGGGAGTAGAGAGGGCAGGATAGCTGAGAGCAGAGTGAGGCTCAGGTGAGCTCCCAGCAGAGGAAAAACAGAGCTCCCAGAGAGACAGCCCCGATCCCAAGGCAGCCACACAGCCACATGCACCCCACTGCTGCTGAGGGTCTGTGAGAGCCTCGTCCTGTGACCCACGGCCACCCGAGATAAGCCTGGAGCTACCCGGAAAAGAGATATGGCAGAGGATTTCCTGCTCTTTAGGAACATTGAGGAACTGGCTGGAAATCTCCATCTCAAAGGGCACAGGACTCTGGCAGGGCTGCAGAAAACCTGGGGGGGCAGAGCCCTGTGTAGGACACAGCCCTGTGTAGGACACAGCCCTGTGTAGGACAAAATAGCGCTTAGGAGACAGTCCCTGTAGGACACAGCCCTGTGTAGGACACAGCCCTGTAGGACAGAGTCCCTGTAGGACACAGCAGGACACAGTCCCTGTAAGACACAGTCCCATAGGACACAGCCCTGTAGGACACAGCCCCTGTAGGACACAGCCCTGTAGGACACCGCCCCTGTAGGACACAGCCCTGTAGGACACAGTCCCATAGGACACAGCCCCTGTAGGACACAGCCCTGTAGGACACAGTCCTTGTAGGACACAGAGCCACTGTCCCTCTGAGCCCCAGGGCCGAGCAGAAGGCAGGACACAGCACCAAGCCTGGAGCCGAGGCCGGGGAGCCGGCATAGGGAAATCAAAGACAGTCCTGGCCCACAGCCAAGCCCAGAGCTGCCCTGCAAAGAGCAGCCCTGCACCAAAGCGTCTGCCCCACACACTGAAACTCCCAGGGAAGTACAGACCCACAGAGTTCCCTATTTCTTTTAATTAATAGAACTTGCCTCCGGGCCTTTTGGGAGAGTTCAGACAGCCATTGTTGCTCGTGTTCCCACACTTTCCCTTCCTCCGCTGGTTCTCTGCTCTTGCAAAACTCAGAGACAATGACACAAAACAGTGTAAGTTCAAAAAACTTCAGGAATGTCATCGTCTGTCCCAGGATCTGCTGGGGCCCCTCTCAGCCTCTGCACAGACTGCACCTCAAAGCCTGCAAATGTCCCCACCGAGGCCAGCACTGAGCCAGCTGCTGGCACATCCAAATGCCTCTTCTTGCAATTTATATTCTGCATAGGTTTTGAATGCTTTATCAATCTTGCAGGAGATAACATCCAAACAAACAAGAAAACGGGTTTAATGATAAACCCTATCAGAAGATATTATCTTTCAGCTGTTAAATGCCTCAGTGTTTGGCCAAAGCAGATGGAGGCAGACCCGAGATGTGCATTTGGAAATGAAAAGAAACACTGACAGTGGGCTGATTAGAGTGATCTCAGTGGATGACTTGCATATGACTGTGACAACCCTGTGAATACAGAGATTATCTTGCAGGGATGGATTATATATTATTACAGTCCATTAGGTCCATCTCCTAAGTCTCACCATTTTAATGGCACATTTAACATCATGCAAATATTGGGAGAAAATACCAGTTTTCTCTCTACTTTTTCAGCATTGTTGATCCCCAGACTAAATTTATCCAAGACCAGTGTGAGAAAATGTGTATTTAAGTTAAATGAGACTCAACAACTCATTTCAGCAGTGCTCAGAAAGCAGTCACACTACCCTACCAATAAAACCTCTTAACACACGTCCTGGGATATTTCACCACAGAGCACAGGAGCTGATGGAGGAGCAGTGGCTCAGTCTGATCGATTTATTGCAATCCTTGAGGAGCTGAGGGGTCTTTCCACCCATAAATACTGGTTAAAATATGAACTACAAAGAAATGGAGGGAAGAGCCTCTCCAGGGCCGAGCGCCACGGCAAGGAACACCACAGACCACGGGGAACAAACCACCGAGTTTCTCCCTACAGGGTGTTGTAAAAATATTTCCTCCAGCTCCTCTCCATGAGAAAGTCAGTGAAGCCCCCGAGCCTCTCCTGGATTCTTGCCAAAGCCATGTGAAAACACAATTGTTGCCTGATTTCAACATATAATATGACACAGGCTTGATAAATACCGGGCTCAAGTTCATAGGCTTTAGAGAGATGTTTCATTGCATGTCTAAAGGGCTTGATCCCGTTCCAGCTGAAGTCAATGGACCTTCTCTCATTTACCACAGGACGAGGCCCCAAAGCCTTGAAGGAATCCAGCCTTGCAGTTATAAAACCCAGTCTCTCGTGGCCAGAAATGTTTCAGGCTCTTGAAAAAGCTGGGCTGACAAAATGCAAATCAGTCACTTGGTGCAAACGCACAGCCCAGCACAAAAGATCTAATTCCATTTTGATCTCGTTTGCTTTTGTCTCTCTCCTTGGATTTAAGCATTCCCACCATTTTCACTACAAGGTTTTTAATGTCCTGCAGCTGGATCTGCTGGAAAGGGCTGTAGGACACAAATTTAAGGAGGCAAAAGCAACTCTGAAGACAGCCTTGGGTACTGAGCACAGCAACATCTCCTTGGTTTGTATTTGATTGTTGAAGGGAGAGTTTTAATGTTTAAAAACCAGATGCAAACTTGAACTAAATCTGCCTTGAGCTCCGTAAAGATTTTATTCTGTAATATGAACCCATCAATTAAAAGAAATAATTTTAGGCTAATATTTTCTGTGGAACTCCTTATGAGGATTCCTCCTAATGGGATGTAAAGAGCTTTTTCTCATGGCTGCTGAAGAAACAGACCTGAAATTAGAACCACCTTATTAATTAGAATATTGTTAAAAGTGGATCCACTGAAAATAAACATTTATGTTCCAAACTCTGACATTTTACTTCTACCTTCTCTTGGAAATCACACCACGAAAAAGAACTTCTTTCCAGTAATAGAGATATAATCTGAACCTCAAATAGTAAAAGTGCAGCATCCAGATGTTGAAATGTCAGCACATCACACCTGGAAGATGCAGCAATCCCAAATTCTGTTCCTTCTTTAATCAGAAGTCCAACAAACCCCAAGTTTCTGATAACAAATTATATCCTCTGGGACAAATCTCTTCCTGCTGCCACTGTATAATCCATAAATTTGACAGGAAATCAATCAGTACCACTGCAAGAGCATTTTAAAGAAAATCCCCATTGAATTCTCCAGGAAACTAAAGAGAATACCAAAGAATCAGAAATTCCTATCCAGAGCTCCTTTGGAATGTACAACCTCCCAACGATTTCTTTCCCAAACCAGAAACATCTTTGGAAATTAATCAGATATTCCTCACACATTAGCACTGCCTTCCCCCAGTAACAATAAGGACATTTCAGCATGACAGGAATAAACTTTGCTTTTTTGAAACCCTACAGATTCTCAGAGACCTCAAAAATGAGGGCAGGGACACAAATTCTGGCCACAGCATTTAGGGTGGTTGCAAGAATCAAGACTTTTAAAATAATAACCAGGCCATCAGATCCTCCAGCTGTGATGTAGATATTGATATCCTCCAAATTCCTGTTCTTCTTAGCCTTCAAAAAACACTGAGGGGATTGGGATTGTTCAGCCTAGAGAAGAGAAGTATCTGGGGTGACTTAATTCTTGTCTTTCAGTATCCAGAGGGAGTTGACAAGAAAGATGGAGAGGGACAATTTAGAGGGGTCTGGAGTGAGACAAGGGGGAATGGTTCCCCACTGACAGAGTAGGTTTAGATGGGATATGAGGATTTAATTCTTCCCTGTGAGGTTGGTGAGGCTCTGGAAGTGTCCAATACCAGGTTGGATGGGACTTGGAGCACCCTGGGGTAGAGGAAGGTGTTCTTGCCCATGGCAGGGGGCTTGGAACTGGGTGATCTTTGAGGTTCCTTCCAACACAAACCATTCTGGGATTCTGTGAAAGACAAAGGGAGCTCAAAGCCCCCTTCACTATAAGATACCCAAACCCCTGGACCACCAACCTGGAGGTGGGAGGACTTTCTCTCCTTTTCCTTGTGCTGCCACGTGACAAAACCAGAGGAATGCAAGGAGAAAGGTTCCTAGCAAAACCAACCCTTCAGGATCACATCTTCAACAGCCAGCCCTGGAGCCTGACCTTGCTGCCACGATTTGATCCATTTCACAGCAAACAGCAACACCAAAAAGTCGTGGAAGTTTGTGGTTCAGCGTGCAGGACACTCCAGTTGTGCCCACACGGGGTACAGATCAATCTCTGGTGAAACACAGCTTGGATTAATCCCCATGCAGAGCTAAAACCCCAGGGAAAGCTTTAGGGGATGCAGCCACCCCATCTGATCCCCAGCCACTCACCCCGAGATGGACAACGCCGTGGTGACCTCCAGGGAGATGAGAACAAGCTGTTCCTGACCAAACCTGTCCCAAAGTCCAGCTGTAGGGTATGGAGAAGGGGGCGACCGGTTCCATCCGGAACATTTGGGAAAAGAGAGTTACACCAACCAAATCCTGCGGGGCCCGAGCCTGCCAGCGTGTGGGAGGATGTGCTCCAAGCATCCTCAAGCCGTTCCTCTCCCTTTCTGGCTTCCAGAGGGAGCCAGACATCCCTCTCCGTCAGGCTGAGGCAGCTGGGCACACGGGGAAGCTGAAAACCAGAGAAATTTCAGAGTGTAGGGGGACGGCCAGGACAGTTTCATTACTTCCACAGCCGAGCTGACGATATTTTGGTCGTGCAGTTTTGGATTTAGGCACTGAAGTCTGCCTCACTGCTAAATCCTTTTTTGGATTTGGCCTTAAAACCTTATGTTCAGCAGCATTTGTTTTATCTTCGAGACTTAGAACACAAGGAGAATTTGGCTTGACTATTTTCTTTCTTCATTCACACGAGGAATCCTGTGAATTCATGGGGATGGAAATATGATAATAATCTCTCCTTTAAATTCGTCCCCATTATGGGACACTGAGGCTGCACAGCACAAAGGCAGAGCTTCGCAGTTCAGGATGTCAAATGTGCCTCCAGATTTCTCGGGCTTCACTGCAATATTGAACTAGACTTTCGGTAGCAGAATGTGAGCTCTTTTAAAAATAGTTTAGACAAGACATTTGGTAGAAAATGTTAAAGCATATTAACTAGTGAATAAAAACTAACACGGGAAAAATGTACTTCCTAAGCTATGGAGCTGCTGCAGTCGTGGCTGTGTGAGACCTGTAACTCTGCCTCAGAAGATTTAAGCAAATTATATATAATGGGCCAGCAAATTTTATATAATGAGGCCATTTCTGTTCTGTTATATACTTTTCTTTTTAATTCATTGCATAAATGTAACAGAGCAGAAGTCGATGCTGTATGCTTATTTTATTTAAGTGTCTGTCAGAGAATAAGAGAAATCAGACGAAAAAATGAATTTCTAAAAGCAATTGGATCATAAATATTTACTGGCAGGGCTTTATTTAGTCTGCTGAAACAACAGACATGAAATTAAGAGCACCTTGTTGATTAGAAGGCTTTTGTTCAAAGCTTTGGAGTAAAATAAGTAATTCTAAATTCTAAATGTGCAAGTGTTTGCATTTAGTCACTGTATATAAAAACACACAGTTTTCTCCAGCAGGGAGCTGCAATCGGAGCACACATCCAATTGTGGCTGTTACTCCACAGGAATCTTTACATTTTACAAGGACAGGCAGAATATACATTTTTAGTGAATTCAAATGATTTTTGTTTTTAGAAAAACTGTCGGAGATTTTCACCACAGCAGAGCAGGACAAAATAGCTGCAGTATGTTCAGCACTTCCACAAAATACCTCAATTTAGTGTCCTCGAGACACATAAAAGGGAGCGGCGAAAGGTAATTTGGAGATGAGTGGACAAACCCTGCAGGAGATGGGGAAAGCTAAAACAAGTTTCTGAAGTGCAGTGCAAAGTCTCTTCAGCAAAGTGACGCCGCACAAGAGGAGAAGCACCAGATGGCAAACTGGCAGAGTGTGCTCCTCTGCCAAAACGAGTGTGTCAGGAGAAGGAGAAAAGTGGAATCAGACGAACGGAAGGAGATAAGGAGTGATTTGATTTGGAACCACAAGAGCTGTCAGAAGATGAGGAGGAGTTTGGCTGAACTTTGTGGAAGTGAGAAGCTTCCTGCAAAGCAGGGCAACGAGTTTGTGCTCCCTCAGTGAAAGGGAGTGCTCTGTGTGCTCCCAAGGTGGGCTGAATGTGCTCAGATTCCCAAATTGCAGCTCTTAAAGGGAGAGGAAGTTCTGCCTCAGAACGGGGTTAATTCACTCTGAGTGCTCTGGGAGAACCTGGCTGAACCTGCAGCTCAGTGCAAGTGCCACTACCCAAACCTATCAAGCTGAGGAAGCCACAGTGGAAATAAATATTTCCCTGAATGCAGCAGGGATGTGAAATAAAATATCAGTGAGGACAGGGATGGAAAATCCTGTGACAAAGGATCTGAACATTTTGGTTGTGAGCTGAGGTCCCCACAGCAAGGAATTAAATACAATTTACTGTAAATATAAACCAGACCTTTCACTGCCCTCGTCACTGATCTCAATGCATGGCTTAAGTCTGACACAGAGAACAAAATCATTCAGTTCCACACCAGTTTTGGGGGTTCTGCATCAATTCAATTCAACAGATGTGATGCCACCTGAGCCACACCAAGTGCCATCAACAGCACTCCCTGTCCTCCCTCCTTATCAGTCTCAACAACCTCTGATAAGTGTGAGCATTCACACACCTTCTTTATCTCACAAAACAAACTCTTTCCCATGTTAGATGGCACTGGGATTTGACAGACACATTAATAGCCATGATGGACATTTACAGACATGAATAGGCACTAATAGACATTCATAGGCTGGGTACACATGGAGCTTACAGAATCAAACCAAAACAAATATCCTAACGAGGTTTACAGGAAGTACAGACTGAGGATATCAAACAGAAAAAAATAATTAAACGATGATCCAGTCCTAAATTCTCACCTGCTTAATATGTGCATAGATGTAACATTTAGAAATCTATCTCCTGTTTATATTTAGAGCCACAGAAACACAGAATCATTCAGGCTGGAAAATCCCTTTGGGATCATTGAGTCCAGCTTAACCCAAGCCCATCACTAACCCATGCCACAAAATTCATATTTTCTTATTCTTCCAGCACATGATTATTTATTCTATCTGCAAGGTGGTTCAAGCAATTTTGTTTAAGAGATAGAAATTTCCCTTTTGAGGTGCCATGAGTTGAGAAAACTGCCTTGTAATTGCATTCTGATGAAAAAGTCTGTTTAAAAAGGCAGTTAGAAGAATGGCCAAATTGTAATTGAGAAGATTTAAACCAAATTTTAGCAGATGTTCACAGAAACCATGTTTGAAATACAATAAAATCTCCCTCCTGTTGTGTGTTACTGGATACGCCTGACCTTATTAAAACAGGAATCCTTACCAAAAACTCCAGTCTGCTTTTCCCTGATTCCCCTGTTTATTTTGGCTGGATTTACACTCTGTACTTTCTCCAGCCAGTCTTTGACCTTCTGGCCTTTGCCAGTGGCCTTTATTTTTTACAGCAGCCCTTTGCTGGAGGAGCTCATCCCTCCAGCACCTCTCCAGCTCCTGGTGCTCCCTCCCTTCCCTGCCCACAAAGAGCAGTGGTCAGAGGAGCTGCTCTCCAGCTGCCCTGCAGGCTCCAAGGAAGCCCTTCCCACCATGAATAAATACAGGAAAATGGCAATGAGAGGAATAAAGTGAAACAGTGCTCAGCAAAAGCTCACTCAAAAGGAAAATCTCCTTTCTGCCACGAGAAATGTAAATAAACATCCACTGATCATTCGTGTCCATGGCTAACACTCAGCTTAGAGGTGTGGGATGAATGTTCCAAGCCTGGGTTCCTAAGGTTTATTCCTACAACTCCATTTATTTGTGCTACAACTGACAATTACAGAGCCACACAATCATGGAATCATTTGAGTTGGAACATCCCTCCAGAATCATGGAGTCCAACCTGTTCCTGATCTCCCCCTTGTCCTCAGCCTGGAGCACTGAATGTCACATCCAGAAATTGCTTGGACTGCAGGGATGGGGACTCCAAACCTCCCTGGGCAGTTCCAATGCTTTATCAATTAGAACTGGTTTAACACAGCAGGATCAAATCTTCACTCAAAACCATCCCAGTTTTCATGCTTTAAGAAATAAAAAACTCTCTTGGTAGATAAATAATAAAAATATACCTTATTTTCAGTCATATGGAACTAATGTATGTGCACCCATATTAATTACTGGTTTATAGTCCAACACTCCTCAGCTCATTTAATATATGTTATTAATGCTGTAATGTTCCAAATTACATCTCACCTGGAAAATAACCCCATGAGGCAGCAGGGGAGCTTTGGGATAAATACCAGTACGTGCATCACTGTGGCTCCTGCTTCCCTGAAATCATTCATGTCACCGAGTTTGAAGGTGGATCATAGCTCAGAGAAGTTTTTAAAAGGTGAAAAACCTCAAGTGTTTTTCTTAGCTCTGCTTCAGACCATGCAAGTTCATACACAGAGTGTATCTGAGAGATCTAGCAGGGAAAACCTTTAATCAGCATCATTACAGATGACAGAGGAAAGATTTCTTTAATTAATGGTCCTTGCTGGCAACTTGTGCCACTGTAAAATTAGCTCCAAATTTGTTCTGCCATGTTTATGGGCTCCAGTTCAAAATTCCATGGAGTGTGGAGTGTTTTACAAGCTCCTGCAGCCGCACAGAAAAGCAGGTGGTTGGACACAGTGTGAGGGGAAAATAAACACAACCATTTCTCTAGGAACAACTTGCAACTCACTAGGAGAGCTCCAATACAAAAGCAGGGACCACTTCAGGATATCCAAGGAGCAGCACAGCTCCAGAGGGGTTGGATTTGCAGGGAAATCTGTGAAACAATTCCACTGCCAAGGAGAAGGGAAAGGGGCACTGCACACCCCCAGCCCTGCCAGGGCTGCAGCTCCACCAATTTACCTCTCACAAACCTCACTTTTCCTGCCAGGTTTTTATCCAGCTCTCTGCTTTTGAAATCGTTAATCAAGTCTGTCAGGACCTCTGCAATAGTTAATTAACTAATTAATTGCTTCGCGTGCCTGAGTGGAATGGAAAGCACCACGAAGGCTGACTTTGTTTATCACAGAATCCCAGAGAGGGTTGGGAGAGACCCTAAAGCTCATCCATTCCACCCCTGCCATGGGCAGGGACACCTCCCACTGTCCCAGGCTGCTCCAAGCCCCATCCAACCTGGCCTTGGACACTTCCAGGGATCCAGGGGCAGCCACAGCTTCTCTGGTCTATTCCCAGATCTCCAGGGATGCCAAGGTTGGAGGGCAAAGCCAGGCTTATATTTTCCTGTGCCTTTCCCCCAGCTCTGAGACTGGTGACAGGTGCTGTCAGTCTTCCCATCACAGGCTGAACTTTCAGGGATTTAGTTTTTTCTGTTAGGAACATCACAGCCACCTGGAGCTTCTTCTGACGCTTTCCTCCAATATTCCACTTTCCCCCACGAAATGAAACATTTTTCCTGCTTCAAATCTACTCTGAAAAGCTACATTTAGCCCACACCCCCCCCCTCCAGTACATGTTCTCACATCACTACAATTCCTTTCCCTGCTGCACAGGTGTCTTCCCAAGGATTTTAGTCACCAGGATGGGCCCCCAGAGCTGCTGTTGGAATCGGTGACTCCAGGAATCACCAGGTACAGATGCAGGTGCAGCTGCAGAACCATCAGGCACAAGTCCTTCAAGGCTGATAAAACATGCACTGCATCTGTTCCCACCACGGCTCCGGGGCTTTGCCTCTGCATCTGTGCAAAGCCACACTGGGAGGAGGCACAGAACAAGTTCTTTTCTCCAGGCACACATCTCCTTTTTGCTGGTGGCTTGGAATCTTTATTCCACTTTTCCTGTTTTTTTTTTTTTATTTAATTTAAGTCCCACTGAACTCAAAATCGATTTCCACCGATCTGTTGTTTGGTCTTCTGAGAAACTTGGCTCGACAATAAGTTAAATCTGCTTTGGGGCAGATTTTTCTCACTGTACTTAAACTTCAATCCATGAGGCTTGGGGGCTACTCCACACTTTCTCCAAGGTGAAGCACCACCTGCTTTTTTTATCCAAGTTTCTGGATTTTTTTTCCAATTATGGAGCATTGCAGGTGAAATTAAGGCAGAATTTTTATGTATATCCAGCCCCCTGGTAATGTCAGCCATGGAGCATCTCTGCTTTGCTTCTCTTTTGTGTTTGGTGAGGAAAATCTGAAGGAATTGGGGTAATTCAGCCTGGAGAAGAGAGGTTTTGGGGTCACCTCATTTGGCTTCTCATTTCAGAACTGAAGGAGCCAACAGGAAAAATGGAGAGAAACTATTTACAAGGGCCTGGAGGGACAGGACACAGGGAATGGCTTCCCAGTGCCAGAGGGCAGGGATGGGTGGGAGATTGGGAAGGAATTCCTGGCTGGGAGGATGGAGAGGCCCTGGCACAGGGTGCCCAGAGGAGCTGTGGCTGCCTCTGGATCCCTGGCAGTGTCCAAGGCCAGGTTGGATGGGGCTTGGAGCAGCCTAGGATAATGGAAGCTGTCCCTGCTCATGGCAGGGGTGGCTCTGGATGAGCTTTAAGGTCCCTTCCATCCCAAAACACTCTGGGTTTTTTATCAGGCTCCTCCTCTTCAGAGCTGTCACCTTTCTGCTGTGCTTTGTCTGTTTTAATTCAAGCAGTTTCTGGGCACAGAATGAGATTGTGGAGCCACAGCAGCACATCTGCACCTCAACACTTACAGGGTTCTTCATCATGGATGTGTCATTTCACCCCCTATTCCTCATTTTATTCATCTCTCATCATCCAAGGAGCACTTCTCACATTGCTTTGCAAACACAGCCAAGCAGCAGCACGTTGGAGATAAGGGTTATCTCTCTGGGATTCTGTCCTAAGCAGAGAACAAAATGTCTCTGCCACCCAAAACCCCTCCCCAAGCTGAAGGGACAGCAAATTTCCTGTGTCCTGGGCCACATTCCCCGAAGGGTGCCACGGAAAAGTTCAGCTCACACGAACTCCACCAGGTTCATTAATATTTAGTCAGTTTAATGTCCTTAACACACTAAATGAACAAGTGGGTAATTGATCCAGCCTCCAGCGACTGCCTTGGCATAAGCAAACAACATTCAGGACAGCACAATGCAATTTCGGGTGTACTTCTAGGAACAAAGAATGCAGCCCATATTTCTGGGATGGGGGATTCCTAGGAAACAGTGACCCTGGGAACAGCCTGCCAGGCCCCGTGGGCGTAGAGCTGAATAGGAGCTCCCAGCCCTGCTCTCCCTGAAAAGACCATCCCTGTGTTTGGGAATGCAGGGGAAGAGAATGGCCTTTGTAAAGCAGGGCTCTTTCCCACCATCAGGTCTGACCTGGCCGTGTCTCCTGCAGGAATTATGCAGAGAGACAATGAGCAGAATAAATGAGTCAAGAACAAGGCTTGCATGTGGTTTGGGGGGGGTTTTAAAGCACCTTCTGGAGGTTATTCTTATCACAGTGGAAAAAAGTGCTTTCCTAATATGTTATAAAATGAGCCTGGCAGACAAAATATCTTGGGAAGGAAGTAATGATAGGATTTATCTATAATTAGAAAGACTTAGACTCACACTTTTTTCTGTATCTTGAAGAATAACAGTGATTGGAATCAACAACCTGAATAAAATGAAGATAGCCCTGTGCTGTCTGTAATTTTTCCTACTCCTGGGATTTGCTTCACTTCTTCCTATTCAAAACTTTGCTGTGGGCTTGAGATAATTTCTTTACCTCAGTAAACTCAGTTCTTTTTTCACTCAGGATTCCCACATAACCCTTTCTTTTCCTACTACAGGATGGAAAAGCATCTAGATCAGACTTTGCGATTAACAACACTCACAAATCTGAATGTGTTTTTCCTTTGAGGTGATGAACGAGGGATTTTTCTGTGTTGGGAAACAGACTGAGACTTGGGTGATTAAAGTATAAGAACCCCAGGATTAAATATGTTCTGTACACAGATTTATCTATCAGACCTCTCTGCACACACGTGCACGCACTGACAACATCACTCAGCCTCACACCAGTGCGAACAAGTTTTGCAGCTAAGCCACATTCCACTAAAAGGAGTTAATTTTCTACAGCTCCACTCAGTGTCCCCCCTTAGGAATTTAGTTTTCAATTAAATCCAAGTACTTTGAGATTTTTTTTAAAAAAAAACTTTTTCAAAGCCTCCTACCAGCCTCCTTTCCACGGCTTACATGAAATGGCACGTTAGGGACTCTTGTCATGGTGATCTGAAACACAATCTGCTGTTCTTTAGGGCCTCGGGTGGGGAAAGCAGGGCCTGAGAGCCAAAATAATGCACTTGGGGAATTTGGCAGGATGCAAAGATGTAGGAAAAGTGGAACAGATGTAGGGGATGCAGGGCAGTGCTGGACACAGGGTCTGGGGGTTTCAATTTGATGTTGTTTGCAAAAAAAATTTGCTGTCAGCTCTAATGATGTCAGCTCTCAGGATGTGAGCAGAGCACTTCTGAGTGCAACATGGCAGGGAAAAAGCAGAGGAAAAACCATAGCACAACATCAAGCACACACTAAAGCTTAAATATTGCTTCAGTTATTAATTATGTTCGGTGCTTAAACAGAAAAGGCAATTGGATCATTTCCTTAATTCTGGTAATACTCCAGTTACTACATTCTTGTGTGTTTATGTTTCATTTCGAGAGAGAAAAATTGTTATAAAACTAAAGAAATCACTTCAAAGGTTTGCAGAGTCTGCCGACTTGGACTCACATGAGAGCACATCATTTGTCCAGCCCCTCATTAAAAATACTTTAAATACAAACAAAAAAAAATTTTAAGTTCCCTCAAGAAAACGCGTTGTTCAGCTTTCAGAGAATGAAAAAGCTCCCTGGAGTTAAGAACCCAACATCTTTACTTGATGAAGCTCCACTTGTGCTCAGTGTTCCTCGGAATGCTGCAAAACTCCATAAATACTGCAGACACTCCCATTCACTCCTGAATTTCTGAGCTTTCCAATGGATCTCAAACTTTCTTATGTGAGAAATCACCCAGGTAAGGGCTGCCCCTCCCCCCTACCTGATGCCTTAAATGGCTCCCTAGAACCAGAGAGCAGACAGGAATAAAGGAATCAAGGAGGGATTGACTGGAAAGGCCTTCAGAGGTACACTCTGGGCTCCAGAGGCTCCTGCCTCAGTGCATCCCAACATGGACAAGGACAGCTCCCGAGTTCTTCCCACTTGGATCTCAGCATCAATTGCCCAAGCAGGAGCCAGGCAAGGATGGAATTTGCCCAAGCTTGCCCCCCTGTCCCCAAGATTGTGGTTTGCAGTTGTTGGGCCTAGGAGGGTCTGGGTGTCCTTGGAGAGCTGGAGAGACTTTGTTGTGTGTGTGTGAGCATGAGAGAACAGCACTGAACGAGCTCCAGGGAACTGCAGAGTGACACTGGGCAGGGCAGGGCTGGGAACAATATAAAAGATAAAACCTAAGGCATCACTGGAAGCACTCCCTGCTCTCAGAAAGTTGGGGAATGCTCTGTCCCAGCTGCTGTGCAGACACCCAGTGTCTGCTGTCTGCCCTGCAGTGAAAACGAACCGCGGCCGCTCTGCCGGTCCCACGTTCCAACTGGGATTTTGCCATCTGTCCCTGTGTTTGCAGGGCTATTTCCATTTCCAGCTCATACCAAACAAATTCCACCTCCAGCACCAGGAGCACTTCAAAAGGGATCATGTGGATGGGGGAACGTGCCCGCGAGTCGGGGACCTGCATCTGTTCCCGGCTTTAAATCTTGTTTGGCAGCAGCGCATTAAGGGCTCCTGGAGCAGGGAGGGATCGATGTTACCACATCCAACAGGGCCATAAAATTCCCAAATTCCCTCTCTCCACGGTTTTCCAGGCTGTTAGCACCCGACTCTCAGCTGAGGTGTGGTAAATTGTGACAGACAGGTCACGGCTCTCTACGTAGGGTAAAAGTCTAGTACAAATATGCTGATCTGAAACACCATTAGTTCCAGGAATTTTTGGTTAATTACGGCTGAAAATGGAGAATCTCCAAACATTTTGCACACATCTAAATTCTCCAAGGGGTTTAGCGTGAAACAGATCCAAAAAGTGGAGTTCTTTCTGGTTCTCTTTCTGGTTCTTTTCCCCTTTCCTAGAGCTCTCTCAACAGTACTTCTTCTCTAACCAGTGCCTGTGGGCCTGGGCAGCAGAGAATTCAGGGGTTTTTTTATATATATGAAAAGCAAACCAAAGCCAACCCAGATGCACATTTAACCTCCCCAACCATCACTGAAGGGGGAACCTCAGCCCTTGGTTGTTGTTCCTCCTCCTCCTCCCCCAAAAGCAGAGCCTCTGCAGAGCTGCCAACTCTCATGCTTTTGGAATGAGGCACTCTCATTTATTGTCTCAATTTCAATCTGCCCCAGGCCCAAAATAAAGGCAGTCACCATTGATTTCAGGAGGATATTTAGAAACATTCCAATTCTTTGGAAGCCAATTAGATGACCATAAATTGGCAACTCAATAAATTTCCTGCTGGGGATTTGGTTGTTGCACCAACACCTCCTGCTCCCTTCACCCAAACTTTCAGTTTTTGACAAAATAATGCATAAAAGGGGGTGGCAGTGAGGGGCCAATAGGACAAAGGAAGCTCCCTGCCCTTCAGCAAACTTCAAAATGTCCCACCACATAGCAGGAATGACCCAAAGAATATAAAATATTCCTGATTATATTTTGGAGCCATTCCCCCTTGGCCTTGCAACTCGTCAGGGAGAAAGAGCAGAACGAAATAATAAATTCAGCTGCTCCAGAGACACAACTTCTGACCATTGGAGCACTTTGATGTGCACACAAACCAAGTGCAATGCAGATGCTTGGCTTTTCCACTTGCCAGCAAGCTCGGAGCAGATGGGATGGAAGGAGGATTCCAAAAGTGCTGCACATAAGGACAGAGATCCCCAGAGGTGCTAATAATCCTGATTTTCCTCCATAAGATGCTGTGCCTCGGCTGTTTGATGAGTAAATCCACATCTGAGCAACTCGTAGGATGCAAAGCAGCTTCTGCTGCTGGGTTGTGTTTAAAAAATGACACAAATAAAAGCACTGGTACTGCAGCACGGAAGAAAGGTCTGTGCTGGAGGACAAAGTGAACTTTGAGACAGCATCCCTTGGGCAAAAAAAGGCAGAAAAAGGTGAGGAAATTAGAAAAAAAAATTAAAAGTACAAGTGTTTTGAAAAGCAGCTCCAAATGACCACACCAACACCAGCTGGGCATGGGAATGTGAACACAAAGCACAAAAACTCACGTGGCTCCTTCACACACATCCCATGCAAAAGTAAGGAAATAAAGGAGCTGTTTCAGACGTTGTTCAAGCTCTCTCAGCATTTTCTCTGCTATTTTAATCATGTTTACTACAGTAATGCCTGAAGAGCCAACCATGGAGAGCCTCATCTGATTCTATCGAGGCATAGTTAAGTCCCCGCTTATTTTCTAAGCAGATGCTGCTCATGATTTTCCTGCTCATATTTGATCATTTCTTCAAATAACAGCTATAACTGAGAAAAGAATTGAGAAAACATTCTGTGACAGATTTTCGTGTTCTGGATTAACTGGAAAGCATAATCTGATCCTGGAGCTGGGCTGTTGAGGAATGATTTGACACATCACTCCCATCTAAGTGCTTTATTTCCTGCCTGCACGGGGGAGCAAGCACTTTTAACTGGACACAATCACACATGGATGGGAGCCACTGTTGTGCCAGGGCTAAATTGCATTTTGCTGCTTGTGGCACTGAGGCTCCTCTCCCGAGGACTCACTTAAAATGCAGCAGAGCTAAAGAAATGCAAGTTAATTTTCCACCACGTTTTGGAAGTGTTGGCACACATGGAGAGTGGTTGAGAGGGTGCCCAGGGCACCAGGTAAGTTCTGCACCAGACCCACATCTCCTGGATCGTTTGGGGACTTATTTGAGCTTAACTCCACTGGTGACAGCAGCAGAGAGGATCTGATTTCAACAGATGACAAAGCCATTGCAAAAGGGTTGATACTACGATAAAAATAGCTTTTAAAATCCACTAATTAATAATAATAAAAAAAAAAAAAAGCCAACCCAAAAATGAGCTTAAGATTTATGTTCCATCTTCCTCTGAGCTCTTTTCCTTCAGTGCATTAATCAAGCTAAAAGCAGGGCAGGGAGGGTTGTTTGCATAAGCCGAGTCAAATATATTTTAGCTGTTGCTGTTGAAAGCAAAAAGAATTATTTTGCAGGGACCGAAGCTCCAACATTATAATACATGCAAAAAAGGCAGCCCAATTAGATTCCTTTATCCCCAGCATATGGCAGAGAGGTACATGCTATGCACTAATGTCTCTGCAGAGCTATTTTGGGATCGTATGAGGCTGCAATCTGAGAGGAGTGGTGACAGATCCACAGGCACAACTGGGTTACATTCGTCAGGGATGCGCCTGGAGAACTCCTCGCAGCCAGGAACTTCACAGCAAGGAGCAGAAACTTCCCCAGTGCCTGTATTCCTGACATTTGCTGGGGAAGGAGAGGGCAGGAGGAATGTTCAGCGGACAGCAGACTTGGGAGTGTGAGTGTGACCAGTTCGTTGGCACCTCACAATCTGGGAGGTGACATCAGTGACACACAATGTGATGAGACCTCCCTTCATCTCTTCACAGACTTTTCGCCTGTAAAGACTTTATGTATTCAGGTTTAAATATTCAACTTTTGCGTGCATTAATGTCTCTGCTTTAGTCTAAACTTGGTTTAAAGTTTAATCAGCAGAGAGAACGCTCCGAGCCCTCTCAGCATCGGTGTTGCTTCCAACGCTCGCTCCAGTTTGGCAGTGCAGGATAAATATCTGAGGGATGGATATTCCACTTACACAGGAGTAAACAGGTCCTTTCAGAGAGGCAGCTTCAAAGCCTTGTAAAAACCTGCAAAGAAATCTGAGTTCCTCTGAAAGCAATGACATAACTCCCAGTGATTTTGACAGGGACAGGATTTCATCGTGGAGGCTGGAAATAGTTGTTTAAGGTCTCTTCCAATCCAAACCATTCCATGATCCCAGGATTCTCAGATCCTGGGAATCCAGCAGGCAAGCCCAGAGGTTGACCTATATAACCTGTAGCTGATAATCTGAAGGGCAGACCTCATTTTGCTTTGGCAAATTTATTCTCGATGGGGAGGAGAGGTCTGGATCAGCAGTGGCAAGGGGAGGATTCCAAGCAGGAATGGGCTTGATGGCCTTTCCTTGATGGCAGACACACTGAGGGTTTTACCTTGTTCTATTTACCCCTTTTCCTGATTGTCTTGGCAAAGACAGAACTTCCCCTGTTCCTTTGTCACTTTTTTCAACAAGGGAAGTCACAGGTCCCCACCTCTGGTTAGGAACATGTTAGGAAGCAAAATAACCAGATCCTGTTTCATCATTAAATGAAATAGGTTTAAATACATTTGTGGAATGTCATCTAGCCCACAGGAGATTCCAGGGGAGGAGAGGGAGAATATCTGCAGCTTGGGATGATCAAGTGACAGAGGGGTGAGAGCAGAGACCCTCATGCTGCCATGGCTCTGGACACACCCTCAGCCTGCCTGCAGCGAGGGATGGGGCACGGAATACTGACCTTTTCCCATGGATCCCAAGATCTGGGAGCAGGGATTGTTTATGGAACAGGTTCTGTCCCTCCCAGAACAGCAGCTGCACTCCAGAACATTCCAGCAGGGTTGGATAGTCCAGGGACAAGGGTATGGAGGGGAGAGGAGGGAGGGAGGTACTGAGCTCCCCCTGCTCCCGTGGGGTTCCACATGAGGTGGGAATAAGAGATCAATGACATTGGCAGATCAAATTGTATAAAATATCATAAACAATAAGAAGACCTAAACCCCATTTGCTCCAATTAAATAACTTGACAATTATTCTGTCTTGAGGACTTTATCCTTAGGGACCAGCCCCTACCAGCCCAGGTGTCCCACTCTGCACCACGAGCCTTTCTCAGGTTTGTAAGCAAACATTAAAACAGTTAAAATGTGGATTGATACTTCCTGTGCGAGCTCAGAGAAACAGAACTGCTCTTTTCCTTGTGAACACAAACCCAGCTTTATCTGTCACTGATGCCAAGGAGTCGCTATCTGCGCATCCGTTTGATAAAAACATCACAACTTTAATTGCAAAATAATCTCGTACAAGGCAGGGTTATTCCAAGTGCCGAGTTCTCTCTCTCACTTCAGCTCCTCAGAGGGTACTTTCTGGAAGGATTTACATGGCAGTCAAAGCATGCAAAAATTTATAAATACCAACACAGATGCCAACATGTCGGGAGAAATGTAGTTATAACATTTGAAAGCTTAGGAAGAAATTAATGTTGATCCTGATTGGAACAGTCACTGTATTTGCAGCGTCTGGAGATTTTTTATTTTTTTTTCCAAAAAAAAAAACAACAACATAAATTCAGTTTGTAGAAAATCCTCCACGTCCCAAACTCCATTTCTTGGCCCCAACATGGCAGTGTTACAGGAAGAGAAGAACAGTTTATTTAAAACAGTTCCAGGATTTAAGGCTGAGCTGACATAACTAATTTTTCCATCCAAACATTGCCGGCTCCAACACAGGCATCAGCTCCAAATCAGCCATCCTGGAAGTTGGGCCCATGCTAAGAGCAGACAGAGCTCATGTTCCTGCTGGTGGGATTGCACAAATCACCACAGGCTGAGGAAAAGCAGATCCTCTCCCTGAGATCCTCTCCCCAAAACCTGTGGCTGTTTGAGACTTGAAATAATTTCTGGAGCACCTGAGGCTGTGGAAACTCCCTGGTGTATAAACAAAACTCTGTCTTAGTGTGCAGGTGGAAGGAAAGGGAAGTTTTCTGCACAGCAATGCTCTCAAAAGATTTAAAATACTTCATGCCTACTGCTTAATTAATTTCCTAAAAGAGCACTTAGTGCTGGGGAAAGGGATGAAGGGATAAGGGATGATGCTATGGGATTTACTCACAGCCCAAGGCAAACTGAAAAGAGTTTCATGTGCTACATGGTACAGCAAAATCCAGCACCAGGCTAAAACAAACTCTTTGGATGGGATTTGGGAAGGAATTCCAGGCTGGGAGGGTGGGGAGGGGCTGAGATGGAATTCCCAGAGAAGCTGTGGCTGCCTCTGGATCCCTGGGAGTGTCCAAGGCCAGGTTGGATGGGGCTTGGAGCAGCCTGGGACAGTGGAAGGTGTCCCTGCCCATGGCAGGGCATGGAAGGAGATGAGTTTTAAGGTCCCTTCCAACCCAAACCATTCAAGGATTCTACGAACTAAGTTTTATTTATCTCAGAGTTTCCAAACCCTTCCTCATGGAATTAGAGAACAGTTTACCAGGTTAAAAAAACTGCATGTAGAGTCACAAAGTCACACATCTGGGAAAAGAAATGGGAATCCTGGCCCCCAATTCCCTTCCTTTCCCAGACACAGGAAGCTGTCCTCGCTGGCAGTGGGACTGTCCCCATCAGTGCTTGCACACCCATGGCAGCACTGCTCTGCAAGTAACTCATCCCCACATCAGGGTGAAGACAGCCAGATCTGCCTCCCACAGCCATCACAGCCACGGGGGGACAAGAGTTTGCCTTTTGCCATTAACTCAGTGCCATTGCCTTTTTCCATTAGTTGAGTGCCAGTGTCTGCAGGAGGCGGCGGAAGCAGGGACAGCTGAGCCAGAGCAGTGTCAGGACACATTAGGGCTCGTCAGGGCTGCTCAGACTAAAGCCTTCAGGACTTTGTTTTGCTAACAAAGGTGAAAACTTAGTTTAGCTTCTAGTGACTTCTTATCCACCCAATAGAATCCCCTCATTTAAACAGAAAAAAAAAAAAAAAGCAAACACAAAAGTTCAAAAATTTAGGAGTTTTTCCCTTTTTCCCTTCATCCATTTCATCTTTGCCGTCAACACAGTCTCTCCACCATTTTAAACCCAGCTTTCATGGCACGAGCTAAAGGTGACTCTGATTCACTGGATCAAAGAAAAAGCATCACAATCTCTCTGCTTTCAGTTTCATGTGTTTTGGAGAACCTCTAAGTTTAGGTGTAAATACTTTAAAACCTTTCTGATGAACAGATTTAGGTGACACAGCATTCTGGAGAGCAGGCTGAGCCCGAGCCTCTATTTTCTCTCTCATGTCTGTGAGAAGTGTTAAAAAGCTAAATTAAAAAAAAAAATGCTGATAAACAGCTTAAATTAGATTTGACCTTAGCCAAACATGCAGCTTAGACCCTTGAAATGGGAATTGCAGTTTTAATTTGCCCTGGGCTTTGGGCAGCTCGGTGGGGATGGGGATTGGGGATGGGCATGGGGATGGGGATGGGGATGGGGATGGGAGGAAGACTGACACCATGTCTGATGTGTCACTCCAAGACACTCCACCTTTCCCTTTGTCCTTCAAACCAAGCGNCAGCCCCTCTAGAATATTTTTTTAATAAAAACCTTTATGAAAATTAGAATGCATTTCCCCGATTCCTGGCGGGCAGGGGCTCTGGGCAGTCACTCAGCACCAAGCAGTGCCACCAAGAGCTTGTTCAGCAACTCCATCTGTCCAAAACCACGACAACCTACAGACTCCTCACTACATCAAACAAGCAACTAAACCCAGGGATTTCTGATAAGTGCGCTCCAAAAGGCATCCATAAAGATCAGGGCTTACACATTATCACCAATACATCAATTGCTGTGTTTAAATTTAAAAAGCATGTGAAATAATGGAGTCTATGTCTTACTTTGAAGATGTGTCCAAACAGAAATGAGCTCTGCTGTGCAATAGCAAGGAGTTATATATTGGTTTTGGAGGCCAGGCTGTCCATACTTCTCTACAAACATCACATATTTCACAAAGGGCGTAATGCTGTTTACATTGCATTAGAGATGGACAAATTGGTTTGGGCAAAACGTGCCAAAGCTGAAAAAAATTCAAGGTCTGAAAAGATGGGTTACTTCTTACCATGCTCATTCCTTGCCTGTATCTGATTCCAGGTACTAATCCAGAGCAGTGAAATCCTGGGAAGATTGGATGACCAGAAGCAGGAAGCAACAAGTCACAGAGCTCAGCTTGGTCCTGAGCCTGAGCTTCAGAGAGTATTTGGGTCCAGATCCATTTTTGGGTGACAGCTCTGTAAACATCTTGAGCAAACACATCTTAGGAAGTGCTCAGCCCCTTCTGGCTGCCCTGGGAAGTTGAGTGGCTTTGAAAAGGCAGCCAAAGTTTTGGGATCGTGTCCATGTCACAGAAGTTTGCGGCAGCGATCTGCTGGATGAAGTCCATCCCCATGATCGCACAGTGCTTCCCTTTAAAGAGCATCATCACACCCCTAAGCCACTGAACATTTACTTGCTGCCAAACACTCAAAGGCACACACTCAAACCCTAAAAAGGAATCAGAAAATCTCGCCACCCCGCTCGCTTCGTTTCCCCAAATGTTATTTTTTGACGGAACTCTTTGAAGCTCAGCTTTTCCTCGGAACATCTCGGAGGACGGAGAAGTGTCAGAGCAGCACATCCACACATCCGATTGTCAGCTCCTGACTCTGAACCCAGAACTCGCTTCAGCGTGGCCATGAAATCCCTGCTCCCCTCTAAATAAAGTTTCCATCTCAATAGTTCAAAGCCACGGTGCCATATGCTAAATGACACGAATAGCTCGTTCATCTTTATAATTAACTTCAACTCTCTTGACTTGTCTGCCTGCTCAGTGGTGTTTGGCTGCTTCTCTCCAGCTCGGTGTGATCAGAACTGTGCAAACCTATTTGGAAATTTCTACTTCACCAAGGTCATGCCCACTCTCAGCCAACCAGGAAAAGGGCCCATGGCACTGACCCCACTTGTTTTCCCTCCTCACTCGGAATTCTCTCCTTCCCTGACACCCTGGGTTTCATCTCCATAAGCCAGTCCGTAATCCATTTCAATGGCTCTTCTCCTCAGCTATTTTTAATCTTAAAAAGCCCCATCAGTCTGTGGTGTCACAGGGAGTCTCTTGTTCCTTTGAAACAAGGACTGAAATAAAGCAGCTCTTCCCTTCTTATGTAGATAATTGTTGGTATTTTCGAAGATATTTGGAGGTATTTATTAATTATTTATGGGTTTTTTCCCTTCCTCCCTTTCACTCCAGTGAAGCCACACACGAATATCTAATTTCTGCCTTTTACTCTTTCAAAGAATCACAGAATCCCTGAATGGTTTGGGGTGGAAAGGACCTTAAAGCTCATCCAGAGCCATCCCTGCCATGGGCAGGGACACCTCCCACTACCCCCGGCTGCTCCAAGCCCTGTCCAACCTGGCCTTGGGCACTGCCAGGGATCCAGGGGCAGCCACAGCTGCTCTGGGCACCCTGTGCCAGTGCCTGCCCACCTTCCCAGCCAGGAATTCCTTCCCAATATCCCATCCATCCCTGCCCTCTGGCACTGGGAAGCCATTCCCCATGTCCTGTCCCTCCATCCCTTTTCCCTTCCCTTCAAGCCTCTTAAGCTTTTTCACTGAAAATATCCATCTTCAAGACAAAATCTTCCATTTTATCATTTACTTTGAATGAACTACATTTCTGGTTTTCTCTTTCTCTCTCCCCTGGTTTTCCCCCACGTCCTCATTCCCCCATCCTGAACTTTCTCCTCTTTTCAGCAGCAAATATGAGAAAAGGGGGAAAAAGAGGTGAAGTGGAGGCAAAACCAAACGTTTGGAATATTTTCCCTTTAAAAACACAAATATAAAGGCATTCTCCCCATTCAGCAAGAACAACAGAAGGAAAAGCAATTGAAAATGTTCAAGAATTGTCACAATTTCCTCATTTTTAACCATCCCTAGAAAATAAACGGGAGCTATTCAGCCATGAGTACATTTCACTGAAGTGACACTTAACAATCCAAAAATATGGCATTTCATTTTGCATTTCTCTCTGAGCAGGAGATAATTTCGTGTGTGGCTGTTGCCACAGCTGCACTGGTCCCCAAAAATTCCTTGTTTGAGAGGAAAACGAGGGTTAATCACGCTGGATTCAGGTTTTTGGGGTTTATTTTTCTTTGGTTCAAAGTCAGACTTTCACGTTAAAAATATCACGAAAATTCATTTTCACAGACAAATGATACCCAAGTTGAAATGCCATTTTCTTCATCCATCTGAGGCTGAAGACGGATTCTATTGCCACAAAACTAGAATCTGTTGCCTCCCACAGCTCAGAAATCACCCAGGAAATTCTGGACACCGATAATTCCTGCTGTCTCCACATTTGGAGGTTAAGATCCAAGTTTAATCAATCCACTGAAAACAATGACTGGATCCAAATCCAGCTGCTGCTGTGCCAGGGAGAAGAATTATTTCACCTGTTCCACAGTGGGGTTTATAGAATATTAAATCCTCCTCCTTTTTTTCAGCCACTTTTGCTGGCAAAGTGGGGAAAAACAGGGAAAAGCTCAAAGGAGGCAGAGCATTTTAATGGCACAGCCAAGGAGGGACTTGTGGGGTGAATCATGGATTTATTGAGGTTGGAAAAGACCTTTCCAATCCTCTGATCCAACCATTATAAAACATCCATTTAACCATTAAAATGGGCCATGTTTTCTCATGGTTCTTGGATATGAGGTGAGGTGGAAGGGGCTGCAAAAGGAGAACCTTGAGGTTCATCTCAAGGTCTTCTCAGAAAAAAAGAGCTGCATTTTAAGTTAAAGTAAAAAAAAAAATCAGCTAAGTAAAGAAAAAAATATTTTCTGTATTTCTTAATAAATTATATGTAGTACAAACAGCAATCTCAGAGCCACAAGCAGCAAGACAGAAAGGTTCAACACAATCTGCAACTCATGTGCTGAAAAATATCCCCTTTAACTCTGAAAAACATTATCTTTTAATAGCACGAGAGATCAGCCTGAACGTTTCGCTTTAACCTTGCTTCCCTTCCATGAGATTTTTTATTTACTCAGATAATATTAAATATTTGATGTCATAAAATGTGTTCTTGACCTAATAGATCTTTAAATATCTCCCTTTTTCTGACCAGTATCTGTGTCCCTGTGTGCTGGCCAAGTTCAAACACAGTCTAAACAACTTCCTGCCTTCACCATGCATTAAAACAGCTGCCAGCCCTGTGCTTTTTTGCTCTATTTCACAGTCCCAACTGCTCCAAAAGCATTAAATTTCCACTCATGTTTAGTAACACGGCCATAAATACAAAAATGTTCCATAGTATGGAGATATCCATATATTTTTTGTCCCTTATTGTTTAAACTCTTCGCTAAACAGAGCAATACATTCAATTTCCAGCAGAATATGACAGGAATGTGCATTATTTTTGAGTAAGGGTAGAACTTGACGTGATATTTAAGCAAAGATGGCTGCATGAAGATTATTTCCTGGAAATCAATATTCCATGGGGGAGAGCTGATGTCTCAAGTACATGGGAGAGTCATTGACTCCAGCTGCCTGTGACGTGGAAAATAGTCTACATGGAGGCTGTTGGGGCTGGAAATAAAAGTATGGGAATATGGATTTTATATGCATTATAGAGTTCACAATTTCAGCACTCTGCTTGAGACAATCCCAGGAAATTAATGTCCTATGTGTGGCACACATCACTGCAAATCTATTCCGTAGAATCACAGGATCATTAAGATTGGGAAAGAGCTCCAAGGTCACCGAGTCACAGCTGTGCCCCATCCCCACCTTGTCCCCAGCCCAGAGCCCTGAGTGCCACCTCCAGGAATTTCTTGGACACCTCCAGGGATGGAGACCCCAAATCTCCCTGGGCAGCCTCTTCCAAGGCCTGAGCACCCTTTCCATGGGGAAATTCCTGCTGCTGTCCACCCTGAGCCTCCCCTGGCTCAGGCTGAGGCTGTTCCCTCTCCTCCTGTCCCTGTTCCCTGGAGCAGAGCCTGACCCCCCCCGGCTGCCCCCTCCTGTCAGGGACTTGTGCAGAGCCACAAGGTCCCCCCTGAGCTCCTTTTCTCCAGCCTGAGCTCCTTTCCCAGCTCCCTCAGGAATTCCCCAGCCCCTTCCCAGCTCCATTCCCTTCCCCGGACACCCTCCAGCCCCTCAGGGTCTCCCTTGCTGTGAGGGGAAAATCAAAAACTGGTGGAAAACATGAGGGAAAACAAAAGTGAGGGAAGTGTGGGGAGGGCTCTGCTGCAGAGCTTTTCCCTTCTGGATCCTCCTTTTCTCCAGGCTGAGTTCCTTTCCCAGCTCCCTCAGGAATTCCCCAGCCCCTTCCCAGCTCCATTCCCTTCCCTGGACACCCCCAGCCCCTCAGGGTCCCAAAGCTGTCCCCAGCACTGGAGGTGTCCCAGCAGTGCCAGCACAGGGACGGGCACTGCCCTGGGGCTGTGTCACACCAGGGCTGGCACAGCCCGGGGGCCATTGGCCTCTTGCCCACCTGGGCACACCTGGGCTTGTGCTCAGCTGCTGTCACCAGCACCCCCAGGACCTTTCCCAGGTTTCCACCCCCTCTGCCCCATCCTGGAGCTGCAGGGGGTGGTCGTGACCCAAAGGCAGGACCCAGCACTTGGCCTTGTTGTACCTCATCCAAATGGCCTCATCCCATGGCCCCAGCCTGCCCAGATCCCTCTGCAGAGCTTCCTGCCCTCCAGCAGCTCAACACCCCCACCCAACCTGGTGCTGATGGCAAATTTCCTGAGGGTGCTGCGATCCCCTCATCCAGATCATCAATAAAGACATTAAACAGCAGTGGCCCCTGACCATGGGGGACACCAGTCCCCAGCTGGATGTGGCATGGCTCCCCAACGCTCCCTGGTTTCCCCATCAGCCTGTTCTTAACCCGGGGAAGAGTGACCCTGTCCAAGTGTGGCCTGCAGCTTCTCCAGGAGATGCTGTGGGAGATGTATCCAAGGCCATGCTGAAGTCCAAGCAGACACATCCACGGCCTTTCCCTCCTCCATCAGCCAGGTCACACAGCCGTGGAAGGAGCCCATGAATGCTGCTGCTCAATCAGCCATATTTCCATAAGGTATTGGTGATGTTTGCCAATATCATTTCCATGAGATGGGAGCCTAAAATAGAGCAGTGGGTGTAGGCAAATTCCTGGGATATTCTCCTTGGTGCTGCTTGCATCACACGCTGGGAGAGAGGATGAGGCAGCGGCCGGGTCCCAGAGTCAGGAATGTGACAGAACGGCCCAAGGCCAACTCTGAATTACAAGCTAATTTTTTTTTCTTTTTGTTAATTACAAACGTTTCTGTATTGGGAAAGCAGGACGAAGTTAATGTGTAATTAACTCGTTTGGGCAAGTCAGAGCCCTCTGCTGAAAACTCCACCTCCTTTTATCTGATCCATCCACGCCCTTGAGTGCCTGCAACCCTGCATGGGATGCGTGGGATTGCTCTGATGGCAGGTTCCCAACTTTACATAATGTAAACAACACAGCTCCATTCAGCAACTCCTTGCCTCCCCTGTAAAATTGCTTCAAGACCCAGGAGTGCAAGAAAAATCAAGCTGTGGCCTATAAGGCAGAGAAAAAGAAATTAAATCACTTTTAAAAGAAGGTCTCTGGGGTGAGGGCAACACCAAAGCGGAGCAAATTCCAAGAAAGGGATTTTATGCTGTTTAAAAAGAACAACAAACTCAACCAGCTGAACCCAAAGCTCCCCAGTGCCAGGGAAGTCTGAACCCACAACTGGTTCACCACCAGTGGAAATAATGTTTGTCCCTTGCTCTCCAGCCGAGCAGGAAATTACACTTGGGAATCTGAAAGTTTTTAAGACGCTTTAAAAGTGTAATTAGGTGTTCAGGATGCCAGCAAGGACCCTCCATGCTCGGAAATGGAGATTTGGGAAGGCAGAAGTCCAGAAATCCTGGGCACAAAGCTAATTTAACATCTCCATGGCCACTCGGCAGCTCCAGCGCTGGGACAGCAGAGGTAATAACAAAATTCCAGTGAGGATCCATCTGCTGAAGGGCTGAAAATGAGGGCCTTTGCAGGGATACTCCCCATGCTAAGCCAGGCTGGGTTTAATTAATGAGGTGTTAAGGCACCTGAGTAGCAAACACAGTCACATCTCTTGGCTCTTCTCAGAGGCAAAACTGAGGGGGTTCCATTCCTTCCCCCCAGTCCCAGTTAAAGCCAGCAGAAGCAGCTCCTTCCTCATTAAACCAGCCAAGAGCAGATGGCTTGAGCTGGGTTTGGGGACCTTCTGAGTGACAGCAGGTGGATATATTTGAAGTGCAAGTCCTTTGCAGAGTGCAGGAGGACACCAAGGATTCCATGAAGCAGCTGGAGATGGTTTGGTGGGAAGGACACCTCTTCTCCTGCAAACAGGAGCTGACTTGCTGGGCTAAATCTCTCCCAGGCATGCTCCTGCTGCTCTGATCTGAGGAGCAATATTGGGAGGAACTGTGTGGAACCTACAAATGGCAAAAGGAAATGTCCCCAGCTGATCAATCCTCACTCCTCGCACAGGATCTCTCCCTGGTACTGCTTCCATGTTTTCATGTCACCGCTTTGCCACTCTGAACATTCGTCTTTGGCACCTCAGATATTTCTGACTGCTTTCTCAGCCTCTAGTGCTGGAAGAATTTTACCTAAAAAGTGGAGAGAAATTCATTTTTCCTTTCCTTTTTTAACTTTCCATAGTCTTGGCAGCAAACTGTGTCATGATGATGTTGGCAACAACATATTTGTGGCAGAAGGAAGAAAGGGAATCATAAAATATATGAAAGAAAAAGTTGACATTTTAATGAAATACCTTGTAACTTCTTGGAAAAAAGTTATTAAAATGCAGTCAGTTTATAGCTGTTTGTACAGATAGGAGGAGGAGGAGACTTGCTCCTGAGGCCTGTAATAAAAGTTGCTTGTTACCCAAAAGTAATAGTGGCTACAAAAGATTTTCCAAATCCGTTGCTGGAGAGCATTTTAGATTTGGGACATTCTGGGCTTTTCTGAGTACTTGAAGATTGCTGGCACATGCCTGAGGTTTGGGGGAGCAGCCTGACTTGTTCCTCAGAAGAAGGAGCAGAATGATGGAGCATCTCCTGTTCCTTCCCGACGGCTACTGGAGCTGGCACGCGCTGCTCACACAGCTCCAGATGAGAGAGTTTATCTCAAATGCTGCTCTGCCAGATCATGGAATCACAGAATATCCTGAGCTGGAAGGGACCCACGGGATCATCGAGTCCAACTCCAATGGTTGCCAATATTCCCAGCCCCTGCAAAGGTTTTGCCTGCCTTTGGAGAAGAAAGGATGCAGCTCTGTGGACACTCAAGCAGAGGGATTCCTCCTGTTTGTCTTCCTGCCATTGCATCCAACCTCTGGAGCCACACATCTCCTTTTAATATGTCACAAATCCCAGGAAAAGCCTCTTATTGCAAAGCCAGCGGCTCTGGCATCAGCTGCACCAGCTGAGGATGACAGAGCATCCTGGATGTTCTTCACAGAACATGATCATTCCCAACCATGGATTTATTGGAGGGGAGAAGAAGGAATGGAGCACTGGAAGAGCTTTTCTCCCATCCTTTTTTCCCCCAGACTGGGCTGTATGTAAAAATAAAGGGCAAAGAGTGATCACTGAGCTGTCACATACATGGGACAGTCACCAATCAATGTTCAAAGCAGGACCTCAGAGCCTCCCTGTACCATAAAGGGATTTCCAGGCCCAAACAAACCTGCCTGGTTTGGTGCCCCCTCTCTCACCTTTCCCAAATGAATTACAGGGAAATCTTGGAAAAATTACACCTCCCATTGGTTTCAGCTACAGCTGTGGGAAGGACAGGTCTTGCATTTCTGGATGGATTCTGGCATTTTGATTTGATTCCAAACCAAATAAACTCCCTGATGTGTTTAACCAGTCTCCATGATGAAGATCCGAGACATTTCTTACGCAGATCGATATCATTGAGCAAAAGAAGAGTTTCAAATGGAAGATTTCATGGTTAGAAGAGTGAGCATGAGTGCAAAAATTCCATAGAAACCCAGTTTTTAACACAGCTGAAATTTCTGCCCCTCTCCTGAATTAACCCTCAGCCTCTGCCCTCCCTTGCACCAGCACTCACCTTTGTGTAACACAGACCTGGAGCTGATGTGTTAAATGCAAACCTGACAGAAAACAGAGAGGAACATGCAATAGAAGAGGAGTTTGCAGCAGGCTCAGCTGCCTGACCCATCCCACAGCTCCTGGGCAGGCACGTGAGCCCAACCAGAGCTGCTCCCACTGCCACTTAAGGCCACTCTCATTATGTTTAACGAGCTTTAGTTTCAGCTCTGGCAGAGACCTGGCACTCAACCACCAGCTTCTCTGAGTGTCCCACCAGTGTAGGACATGTCCAGCCCCAGGCAGGAGAATTGGTTGTGACTCTGCACAGCTGCTGGGGCTCCTCCCCAAGAGCTCTGGGGCAGGGGGGCACTTCCCTGGCCCAGGAAAGGAGGGGCTACAGGAGATCTGATTCCGTAGGAAGTTTTCTGCCTGCCCAAACAGGCTCTGGATTTAAAGTTCTGCAGGGCAGTGGATGTCCCTCACTGTGTGTTTGCTCAGGGGTGAGGAGAGAAGGTCCCTGGCCTCACTGGTGGTACCACAACTCCAGACAGACCAGCTTCTGCCACAAGATTCTGAGGTACACATTAATCATGGAATCATGGAATGTGTTGGTTTAGGAGGGATTTTAGAGCTTATCTCATTCCAAACACCCTGCCGTGGGCAGGGACAACTCCCACTATCCCAGGTTGCTCCAAGCCCCATCCAACCTGACCTTGGACACTTCCAGGGATCCAGGAGCAGCCACAGCTTCTCCGGGCACCCTATGTTTCACGTTTATTATTATTAGCAGACAAAACAGTTCAAAAAATAATGCTCCTTCTACAACCAGAGCACTGGAACACACCAGACATATAAATACTGCACACTGGCATAATATATCCTATACACCAGAGCAGCAAAGTGCCCACCCAGCACGGATACACTTACGGGATTCTGGGGATTGTGTTCCTGCCTGGAGCCGTAAAAGCAGAACAGAAATAGAGCACAAAAAGCAGAACTCTGATCAATTATTGGCCCTGCAGAATCCAGACTGCTTTGGCAGATCAGCTGAAAATCTCACAGCCTGGAAAAAAGCCTCGGTAACCAAATAATATATTTTTTTTTTATTGGCAGCTACTGATAAAGATTTCAAGCACTAGGCTGCATAGAGGGAATTTAAATGCATATTGACAATTAAAACTCTGGGTCACCACCACACTGTACTAATGCCAGTTTGGGAAGGCTTATGTTATTTTTGTGCCATTTGTGCTCTGTTCAAGAACTTTGTCATTAATTATCGTACAAACTTCAGTTAATAATCAATTCATGCCACAATTATCATATCAGTTCTGCTGTCTAATTAAGAACTGCTGAGTGATTGGAATTCCAATATGGTGATAGAGGCACGGGCTTCAATCCTAAACAAATACGAGTGTGAAGTTACTGAACAAAAGATTATCTAAGCTTTAATATCAACTGGCAAAACTCTTTCACTCTGGATCATTAACTTCCAGCCCTATTATTACATACAAATGCCCAATTTCTGCTAATTCCCAACGCTAATTCCTTTTAATCATTATTTTGTATACATTGTGTTAAGGCTTTTCACTTGTTTACATTTGCATAATTATAGCAATTGTCTTCTGAGCTTCACTCTGCTGAAATCATTCTAATTTGGGATTTAGCCCATTTTCAAAGATTAGTCGACTTCTGTTGAGCAACAAATCTGGGACTGGTGTTGCCTGGATCTTGTGTAAGTCAGACCAAGCACAAGGAGCAGTTTGGAAGGACCAGGAGAGGGACAGAGTGGAATATCCATGTGTGGTGTTCAGCAGAGATCTGAGCACACGACAGCAAACAGAGCTTCTCCAGGATAACCTTTCCTTTATGGATGTAGTAACCCTGGGAGTGTCACTCATGGAACACTGGGCCAGCAGTTCTGATGCCTCTGAGGAGCTGCTCCTCTGAGGAACTGCTCCTCTGAGGAGTTACTACTTCCATCCACTCCCACTTGGAAATGGTTTTGTGCTTTGCCCCTCTCTCCTCAGAGGACACATTGAGTCTTGGGCGCAGTTTTGGGCACCCCAAGATAAGAAAGATGTTAAAGGATCAGAGAATGTTCAAAGAAGGGTAACAAAGGTGGTGAAGGGCCTTGGGGGGCTGAGGGTATTTGGTCTGTTCAGCTGGAGAAGAGGAGCCTGAGGGGAAACTCATCCCAGTTATGGCTTCCTGGGGAGGGGAAGAGGAGGGTGACCAGTGACAGCACCAAGGAATGGCTGGAGCTGGGCCAGGGAGGGTCAGGATGGAGATCAGGGAAAGGCTCTTCCCACAGAGGGTGCTGGGCACTGCCCAGGCTCCCCAGGGAATGGGAACTTTCCCAAGGCTGCCAGAGCTAGCCAGGAGCGTTTAGACAATGTTCCCAGGGATGCACAGGGTGGGATTGTTGGGGTGTCTGTGCAGGGACAGGGTGGGACTGGATGATCCTTGTGGGTCCCTTCCAACTCAGCACATTCTGATTTTCTTTTTTTTTTCCTGTTCCCACTAAAGCAGCTCCAGCCTGGAGCCATCCCCGGGCTCCTGCAGGGAACAGCAGCGAGGACTCATCTCTCTCCTCATCCATGGCCTTATCTCCCTTTAGTGCTCCTGTTATGCCTTGATCATCCATCAGCCTGACTGCTTCCCTGGCAAGCTTCCTGCCTCTGATCTGCTCAAAAAACTTTGTGTTGGTAGCTTTTCCACATCCAGTAAGTGCTCGGAATCTGTTTGGCTTCCCTTTCACTTTTAAATTGAGAGGCTGAAGTTTTTTTTTCCTTTTTAAAAAAAAACCCCAACCCAAACCAAACCTAATAACTCCTTTGTATGTCAGTTTATATTTTCTTTTTGGCATATCTTCCTGAAAATAATTATGTTGTGCATATTTGTGTTGAGTAGTAAAATAAGTTGTTGCCCTCAAAGCATCTAAGCCGCCTACAAACATATTCCCCTCTTAGCTGCTCCTTTAATTTCCTTTTAATTATCTTCCTCATTATTAGGCAGTTCCTCTGTAGGTGCATTGATTTTTTTTTATGTGTTTTTTTCCCCTCCTACAAGGATCCTCACTGTTGTTGTGACTACTCCAGGCTGCCTTTTTCACACTCTGGTTGAAGTGGATGAAGAACTGAAGTGACTGAGGAATTCTCCTTCCTCGTGCCAAGAGTTTTATTGTCACAAAGTGTTTGTGGGATGGAGCACCTGGCTGTGGCACTGCCAGTCTGAGCAGGGATGAACCACCTCACCCCTCCTGGCCTTTTTATCATCCCTGGGCCTGTTTTATCACCAGGACCCAGAATTCTCCCACTGCTGGGAGCTGATGTCTTGAGTTTGGGCCATTACTTTCTTTCTATTTTTTTCATTATTACTATTATTTCTATTATTCTATTATCATTTCTGTTCTTGGACTTCCATGATCCTTCAAACTCAGAACATTCCCTGATTCTCAGATTCTCTCCCCTGAGCTTTCAGATTTGTGCTGGCCCCATAAAAGCACTGCCAGGGCTGGGATTGGTCTCGTTGTTCACCCCCAGGTTTGTCACAAACATTTCACACCCTTAATTTCCAGCCTGGGCTTCACCTGGCTTTCCTCCAGAATAAAATTTCCACAGCTTCTTCTTTCCAGGATGCTTCATCCTGAACTTTGTCCATATCTCCTGGCTTCCTTTCACTTCACCCTCTTATCTGTGTAATTATTAGTGCTGGGAGAGCAGAGCTCCTCTCTGCTGTAGGTTATCTATATTTCAAAAGCTTCTCATCCCAATACCTACCAGAGCCTCTTCTCTGCCTTCTGCCTCTCTCTCCCTGCCCTTTGAAGCATTTCATCTCCCTTTCATGTGCTGCCAATCCAACTTTCCTCCTTCCCTACCTATGCTCTGAAATATGCTGCTGTACACACGCAGATGAGATAATGTGCAGCTTATTAAAAGCAGAGCTATCAAAAGACCATCAGCAGCGTTCAATAACACGAGGCAGGGGCAAGAAAATTTTATGCAAAGGAGATATTAAGAAGTTGTTCCTTTGAGAAAAGGGGTGAAGTGATGTTTGGGTTGGGATCTGTTCTGTGTAGGGTGCAATTTAGGATAAAAACACGAAACAGAGTGGTCGCTGAAGTATAAAAATCCATCTTGTTGCCTAAAAATTCCTAGACATGTAAATAGGCATTTTCTCCATAATCACTCCTAGAAATAAGTGTCATTTTCCCTTCCCATGCTGTATCAAACAGAAGCATTAAACTGTGTGGTGTTTGTGTCCTGACTGTTTTCTTCGCTTTTCCAAAATAAATGAAAAATGATTGCTGCCCCTTTCAGTTACCTGTTCCTTGCCCTAACATCTGCTGGATGGTTTAGCCTGTTAGAGACAGGCCAAAAAACGAGGCTATATCCACTTAAGGTTTATTTTATCTTATTTCAGGAGGAGAAGGGCAAAAGGGGGAATTAACTCTTTGCTGGCTGCCCATGTCTAGAGTGAGTAAATTAAAATAATGCTCTTCACAGCCCAGACAAACCCTGCGTGTTCCCTCCATGTGTCACAACACTTTTTAAAGCAACTTTAAGCATAGTACCTCTGATAAGCATAATTTCAGTTATCTGGGGCTCAGAGGCAGAAAAAAAAAAACAAAAAACCAAAAAAGACTCAACTCCTTTTGCATACAAAACAGTCCTCAGTGATTTTTTCAAAACAAAACATCAAATGCGTCGATTCCCTCAGATGTTGGAGATGAATGCAGTTGTCACCCTGCCAGTGTGGGAGGATCTTCTCCCCAAGCCCCTGCACAAGCAGAACAAGGGAATGGGTCCTTTGCAGCCCCCAGGAACCAGCTCTGCTCTGTTTGTGTTGTACCAGCCTGATCTGAGGCTCTGTCCCCTTTCTTCTCTCCCGGCAGGCCCAGAGCACCTCAGCCTTTCAAAGCTGAGATGTTTGTCACTCATCCAGGAGTTTTGCTTCTCTTCAGCTTCAGGCAGTGGCAATTTGTGTAGGTGAGGGAGGGGAAGAACCCTCTGATGGATTTCTGCAGTGGGGTGGCTTTTTTTTAAATCGATGTCTTTGGAAAGTGAGTGGCTGGGGGAGATTGGCAAGGGGTGGAGGACGAGGAGGTGATCCAAGGCACGTGACAGGCACAGGTCCCACACAGCCCAGAGCTGGAGATCCTTTCATTATGAAAAAGAAATGAGCCAAATAATTTGTTCTTTCTGATTTTTTCTCCAAGGGAATTAACAAAAGCACAATTCACTAGCACAGGGTGCCCAGAGAAGATGTGGCTGCCCCTGGATCCCTGGAAGTCTCTAAGGCCAGGTTGGATGGGGCTTGGAGCAGCCTGGGACAGTGGAAGGTGTCCCTGCCCATGGCAGGGGTGGAATGGGATGAGTTTTAAGGTCCCTCCCAACCCAAGCCATTATTCAGTGAAAATTTTCTACTAAATGCCATCAAAAATTCACATTTAAAAAATGAGAAATAAAATACAGTCACTTCTTTCATTTCTTTTTCAGTTTTCCCCAGCTCTAAGGCTGAGTTCTAGGAATTATCTCTGTGATTCCAGCAGAAGTCTCTTCCCCATGATCAGAAAATGATTTCTGAAAGAAGGATATAATGATGCAAATGAATCAATTTGCAAAAGGTCTGCTCTGATACAGAACATACATAAAATATACATGAGCTACCCTGAATAGCAACTATGCAGTAAGGGAAGCAGTAAGTGTAATTATCATCCTGGATTACTTAAAATACAAATTGGCATCAAATTCCAGTAGCCAATACAAGTGTAATGACAATTTTGGTTACACATAATACTTTTTTGCCTTTGAATGGGAGATAACAAATAAATGCAAAATGCAAACCATCTCAGTATGAAGTAAATTCCAATTTAAATATGAAATGTGGGGCTGCAGCTCTGTTGCTATTAGATTTTAGGGAACAGTTCACTGTCCTGCTTTTGGGGGAGAAGGGGAAAGGAAATAAATTCAGGATTAATTTGTATTGATTTCATTGGATATCAAATTGAAATTTATTTGGATAAAGTTAAAATAATTACCAGGACAAGAAATTAAATAGAAACCCAGAATCCCAGACTGGTTTGGGATGGAAGGGACCTTAAAGCCTATGTGGGGGCTTTGATTTTGGGGTTAAGGACAATGTTCATCAGAGCTGCCTCCTAGCTGCCCCTTCCAACCTGGATCCTCAGAAAATAATGATGTGGCCAACGTCAATAATTAACAGAACATGGAAAGATGTTTAAATGCCATGGAAATCAAGATTTGCTCTGCCACAGACATGTCTGACATTCCAAATGCAAGGAGCAAGTGCAGCAGGCTGTGTCCTATGGATGGCTGTTACTGGAGACAAATATTGTGATCTTTAATTATTATTGGTTGGGCACCTCTGCACGGTTTTTGCCTCCATGGGATTCCTCTGAGCTGGGGAGAAAATATCCCTGTGGTGTTAATTACTCACAAATTGCCCTGAGATAACAATTTACCTTCCAAACAGAAATCCTACAGCATTCCACAGCTGGCTGCCCCCGGATTCAGGGTGGTGTTTGGAACCAGAACCATCCACAGGTAAGAGAAACCAAAGCTGGAGGGTTTCTGTCAACTCAAAAACCCACGGAGAACTTCCAGCTCTGGAGGACTTTGTCCCCAGTCTCAGTTTAAAAGAGAATCCTTTCTAGAGCACGCTCAGGCTGGAACAGTTGCACAGATTTGAAGCCATCAGGCTCCTCTCAATTTAGGAAAGTTCTGCCCCTCCCACCTCGAAGTAAAATATGAGGAATCACAGGCTGTGAAAATGGGATGGATTTGAGATGAGTAACTGCGAGTCCTGAGTTCCTGAAACGCAGCAGCACAAGCTTGGATTAACTGAGGCTTTTTTGGAGACACAGGGAATTCAGCCCTACCCACAGAGCCCCAATTTTCTGGATACTGACCTTTGGAATGATGCACAAATTGAGATATTAACTTTAACCACTGCCCTCCACATGGGTCACTCAGCAATCCCAGCCTGGGAGGGTGCACAGAGACCTTTCCAGCCGTGCCCCTAAACCCAACTCCTCAAAGCAGACCCACCAAATTTCCCCCTAGGCAAAGACTGTGCACAGCATCCACAGAAATCCAACCAAGGCAGGAAGTTTTGAGGGCATGAAACGTGGATCCTGCTGTGCTGGGAGGGGATGGGCAGCTCAGCAGGCTACATTTCTCAAAGGAATGGTTTTGTCCTAGAAAGCAAATCCCTCCTTGGCCCCGTGGGCTTTAATGAGCCCTGCTCAGTTTAGGATTTGAACAACAAAGTGGGAGTTTGGCCCTTCCACACACAGAACAATTCCAGGATGCAGGAGGATTGTTTCTGAGGGATTTCTGGTATTGTTCTTTCTCCTGTGTGGTGGTGACTTGGTAGTGAGGTTTTTGAGAAATCTCAGAGAAAGGCTGGAGAAATGCAAGCTTTTGTTAACCTGTCCTGAAAACCATTTTCTAAGGGAACTTCTATAGTTTCCCAGGGGAAAGCTTTGATAAAAGAATGTAAATAAGAGAAATGTTGATGGTAAGGTGGTTGCCTTGACCAATAAAATGTCTTCCTCTGTCTTGTTGTGAATTCCTGACTGGGACACAGTCAGGGAAACACAGAGACACAAGGGAGACACACAGAGATGTTCCCTGCAGCTGAACCTGCTGGAGTGAGAAAGATTTGTTCTGTTTTCTTGATATTAATAAAGAAGCCTTCTGAGAAAAGCATGGACATGAGTGGTTTGTGGAAAAGCTCTGGGAAACCAGGGCAGGCTCCTTTCTACAAGTGGTGACCCTCGACTGTCCTAGACCAAAGACTCGACACTCCTGTGCCCATGTTTCAGCAATATCGAAACCCCAAAAGGGAAAGGATGAAATTCATTAAATGCCTTGTATAAATCATGGATTGTTTTGCTCCCTGGCTGGCTAAGAAGTTAAAAAAGAAATGAGTGTACTTTGGCACCTCTGCACGTGGGTATCACCTAGTTCTGAATAATATTTACAGCATTTAAGAACGGGCCAGTCCCTTGAACTGAAAATGTGAGTTTAGTGTTGAATTAAAGAGGACTAGAAATAATTAATGCAGACATCCTGAAACAACAGGATGAAGGGCTAATCCTGCCACACTTGGAATTATGAAATCTAAATCATTTTATGTAGCTGTCAAACCAGTTTACTCGGGGGGTGAAAGAAATGCTGATTTTATTTTTCTTTTTTGTCAGTTCTATACTTTTCATCTGAATATAGGTCAGAGGTTTGAGTGCTGAATAGCAGGTGATCAGAAAAATGGTTGATTTCTAGGATAAAATCCAGGCAGTAGGAAAGGTTAGAGAATTTCCTTCATTGTCTACTCCCAATTCCAACATCTGGAATGCAAAAGCACTGAAAGCACCGATTTTGGATAAATTTTTTCGTGGTGCTCCTTTTTTCAACATTAACTCAAATATTGTTTGGGTTCTTACTTCTTACCAGGATTTATAATCACCATGTGATTATAGGAATATATGGAGCATATTTCCTGCTCTTCTGTCAGCCCTTCCCAAATTCCCCCTCTCTCTGGGCCCTTGTGCAGCTCCTGTTGGTGCTGATACTGCGAGTTCAGGCCTGTGCATGATTGGTGTCATTAGAGGAAATGTTTTCTGCCAGCTACATGATGGGTTGGGTCACGATGCTCCATCCTGGAAGTGTTCCAGGCCAGGCAGGATGGGACTCGGAGCACCCTGGGACAGTGGAAGGTGTCCCTGCCCATGGCAGGGAGAGGAATGGGATGAGCTTTAAGGTCCCTCCCAACTCAAAGCAGTCTGGGATTCTGTGATTTTATGATTGATCTGGGTGGGAATATTCTGTTAAATATATTTTTATTTCAAGAAAATTGGAAAAAAAAAATAGAGAATTGAAAGTAAACCTTTCATTTCGCACAACATGGAGATTTTTCTGATTGGGCCGATAACTCCTGTTCCCAACTTGTTCTATTTTGGAAAAAAAAACAGTTTCAGCCACCAAAAGAGACAGTGTTTTGTTCTCAGTCAGTTCTTTGCCAGCTCCTGCCCTCCCAAGTCATGCCCAAGACTCCAAACTTGAATTCCCCACCAAAATTCTTTGCACTCTGATAAAATCATGCAAGGTGGGTGCCTGAACGACACGCCAGGTACAGAACCGAGGCCTTGCTTTGTGAAGGACAACAGCCCATTTGGGACAGGAGTATCCAAGCCCACAACTGAGTGGGATATTTTCCACCCAGGAACACAAAATGCAAACTCCCTGCAGGTGTGCGGAGCCATCTGGCACCGCCGCCGGAGCTGCAGCTGGAACACGCAGAGGGAGCCAATTGTCATCACCTGAGCTGCCAACGTGCAGCAAGAAACCAGCCAGGCTCTCTCCAGGCTGCAGGAATATTTGTGTGCTGCGGGGAAGGGAAAACAGAATGAGAAATCTCCGAGGAAAGCCTAAAACAGGAAATTAAGAAAGCCCCTTTAACGATGCACATGGGTTGGAAAGGGGGGGAAGGGAGGGCTCAGCACATAAAGCTCCTTCGTGAAAATGAGAACAGGCTGGTGATGTGAAGGATAGAAAACGTGGCTTGTGCTGGGAATGGGACAATGGAACAGGGAGCTATAACCCAAAGCCTCACCATGCCATAATTCAGGGGTTGCAGCTGCAATTTGCCTTGAAAAAAAGTAAATTCCTCACTAAATGGGAGGCAGAATTCCGATTTTCCTGCGAGAGCTGGTGGATGTGTGAGAGGCTTTGTCAGGTTTGTGTCACAACCACAAAGATAAGCACCTGTTGCCTGGGGAAATACAAGCATTTCCTACCACCACGACACCCCACACTCATGGAAGGAGCAGCAAAGGAAAAGGAAAAATGAAAAATGAACGTGGTAGCTCAGGGCTTGATGAGTGGCTGGTAAAAAATTGGGAAATACCAGATTGGCTTTGTGTAAATGAGGAAATGAAGACAAACCCAGAAAATGAGGATATTTTTGACTCATACAACTTGCCGACAGCAAGAGGAAGGGAGATTGCTAAAAGATACATTTTTTAAAATGCTGTTTATGTTTCTGCCCATCTGAAATGATCCCCCTTGATTTATTGGTGCAGGATTTATTGCTGCAGCAGCTGAAGTGATGATAATAGCCCAGGAAAAATGTTGATGCTGTTATTTGATGATGGATTGAGGCCCTACAGAACCAGCGCGGGGATTTGTCAATGTGAACTTCACAAATGATGCTCCTGGAACTCTGTAAACAAAGGGAAGTGGGGGAGAACTGCCAGCACCCCCCACTGCTGAGGTGCACAAGGACTCCTTCAGGGGGTTGCTTCAATTAGGGGTGATTAATTGCAGCAATGACCCACACCTGGCCATACAGAGGCCGAAGGGTTGGTCACTGCAGCCATCCTGGCCTGAAACACCTCATAATCCCAACACCGTCATTCCAAAAGTTCCCAGGGTTTTATTTACCAATCAATTGCCACAACCATGTGATTTTTCTGGTTACTTACTCTCCCAGTTTATTTGATCTTCTAAAAATATTTGGCACTTCTGCATCTCCCAAAGGGAAATTCCTCGATCCGTGTAAATACTTATTTTTGTGTCCTAGATGTTGCTGAAAGAAGCAAAAATCTTCACAGAAATTAGTAAAGAAAGATGTCTTGCCACCCAGTCCATGGATTTCTTTCATTTTCAGTGAAAGTGTAAGACTGAAAGAAGTCCTACACTTCTTTCAGTTCATGTGCTTGTAAAACCCTGTACTAAAGGTAGAGCACTGAAAAAACAACGTCAGAACTCTGTGTTTACCGAGGGAAAAGCCAAGGACTGCAGCCGTGTGACAATCCTTGAGGACTCAGGAGCCAAGGCACTTGTCAATCTGCATCTCTGGAATTTCTGCCCCTTCTTCTCAATTATGGAGCAGGGCTTTAACACACGGAGCCCGTGCCACTGCTGGTGGTGATCACTCCACTGAGCACCGCGGCAGAGCCAACCCCCAGCTCCCACACTCACGTCACAGCCTGTGAACCTCAGCTGGGGTTTTTATTGATACTGGCAGACAAAAGGATAAAAATAATCATCAGAAGTGCTACAACAGGACAACAAATAAAGGATTTGATAATTGTGGGTAGAGCTGTCAGATGGATGTGGGAGCCACCAACAGATGAATGTTGTGTTTCCGTGTGCGGGGACCCTTCGCACGTCGTCAAACTTCACAACGATGCAGATTCAAACAAATTAATGAAGTGACAGAATATAAGAGTTTCTAACTGCCCCTGTGGTGCTTTGTTTTAAAATTCTGCATTCCAGGAGGACCAGGTGGAGCACTGGGGTATTTTCTGGGTGTCACAGACCCCCCACCACCGACCTGTGCAAATCACTCTCCATCGAAAGGCAGCAAAATATTTGCATTCAAGCTCAGTAGCAACAAGCAGGAATTACTCCTTCCTCAGCTGGGGAGTCCTGCTGGGCTGTAGGAGCAAAGCTGATCCAGCAGATTCGTGCTGCTGAAGCACAGAGCTCCCAGTCCTCCCCTTCCCTCCCTTCCCTGAAGCCTCCTGGATGTCTCCCATGAACCAGGTCAGCACACGAGCCCGTGGAGAACTCCCAATAAAAGAGTTCTCTGCCAGGTTAAAACCACAAAAGAAGGATCTGACAAGGGCTGGAGGTGGGAAGGTGAAGGGAGGAAGAGAAGGGGAAGAAAGCAGGACCTTTTCTTCCTGCGGGGACAAGCTGCAAGAGCTGCATTCCTTTAGCCTGGGCAGCCCACGGGGCTGACCTGACCTGCTCCAACACATCTCAGCCAAGCCCTGCCTGTTATTGCCACTCAGGTGTCTCTAAATAGTGTTCAGAGCACAGTAAAGTCATCATCTGATGGGGAAAAATTCCACTGACCCATCCTCACCCACACCCTTGGATGCCCCAGGTGCTCCTACCCATGGCAGGGGGTGGAACAAGACAAGTTTTAAGGTCCCTTCCAACCCAGACAGTCTGGGATTCTCTGATTCTGTGATTCTCTGATTTGTATCTCAGCTTATGAGAAAGACAAATATATTTCACCTCCTTAAAAGGAGCAATCCTTACAGTACCAGGAGTCTCTAAGCAATGACAAATGGATTAGCAGAATGAACAGCAGAAAGCCCCAAGATGGATTTTCCGGGATGGGAAGGAGAAGTGGAGAATCAGCAGAAATTATTCTATACTTCAACTAAAATTTGACATTCGGGTAACTAAACCAGAGCAATGAGGTTATTCTCTAAAAACTTGGGAAGGCAGAGGAGCTCCTCCTGCCAGACCCAAGCGGGATGGGAAACAACCTCCTCTGCGATTTTGGCTCCCCAAACACCCTCCCATTATCCAAGGAAAAAGCATTCCTGGGCACCAAGTGCCCTGTGGGGTGACACTGGGACGTGGCACATGGGGCACCACAGGACAACAACTCAGGCAAACACCACGTGGCACCTCTGCAGGGAAGGCCCCACTTCCCTGGATTCCCAGGGATTGTCAGCCTGGGAAGGGAACACCTCACCAACATTCCCAAGCACTGCTGGCTAGAAAGTGCTGGGAGCTCAGCTGGTGCAGCCACAAATCCCCTGGTCACTTCCAGCACCTAAAGGTCCCCACTTAAAAGGGCAAACTCAGGCTGCTGACCCCAAAAAATCCTTTATTTGCAGCTTTAAACTGCTCTGGAGTCACTCCAAGATTTTCCTAGGCACCGATAGGAATCTTTTGGTTCTATTTTCGAAAAATCAAACGAAAACAACGCTGAATTGATTTGAAAGGAAAAGCAGCCCCCATTTCCATATTACCTGCCTTGCAGGAAGCGGCTGCTTTTGGCTGCAGGGAGCTGGGGAGCCTGAGGGTAAATAAACAAATAGGCACAAGGAAAGAGAGGAGATGAAACACAGAGGGGTTGCTGGATATACATCCAAATTATTTAAAGGAGGCGCCAGGGGAGGCTCTGCCTTGGAGCTGGAGCTCAATTAGCTGGGATGAGTGGCACCTCAATTACTGCGCCGGGGTTACCCGAGGCGGGCACGAGCATCCTCCCTGCTCCCCATCCCGCAGCCTCCCGGCGGCATCTTGGAGGCATCTGCACTCCCCTTCCCGTGCCAAAATGCCTTGGCATGGCTCTGCAAATCAATGGCAAGGAAAGGCTCCGAGGAGGGAGCTGAGGGGGCGGGAGGAACCCGAGGTGAGCAGCGGGAGATGAAAGAAAAATGGGATTGATAAGAAAAAGTCCCAGAAGAACAAAAAGAGGCTTTCCAGGTGTCTTGTGAGGCTTCTCCCACGGGCAGAAATCTCCCTGCTGGCTTCTCCCTGGGGATTGTTTTGTTGTTTTGGGTTTGGGTTTGGGGATTTTTCAGTTTTCGGGGGGCAGAGCTCAGGGGGTAGCAGAGCAGCAGCAAGGAAGACAGTGCTTTTTAAGGTATCTGTTAAAAAAAAGGGGATCTGTGGGCTCAGTGTCAAAGGTGATGGAAATTGGGGTGGCCTCAGCCACTCCTGTCACTTATGGAATCATGGAATATCCTGATTGGAAGGGGCCCACAAGGGTCATCAAATTCCAACTCCATCACTTTCCTCCATCCCTAAAAAATTCCAGGCTTTTTGTCTTTAAAATAGGGTGTGGCCCCTTAATGCTGTTTAGGGTCCTTACAGACCACCTTGTCTGCAAATCAACAGAGGTATTTGCCTCTTTAAATTTGTTTTATCACTGAAAAATGTTACATTTCTGAATGCACTGAATTTTACATTTTAAACTTTAGATTTTATGCCTAGACCTGAAAAGCTCTTTGCCATCTGGAGGTCAAGTTGTAACCCACGTGTTCATACTTTGCTACAGCCTTGCCTGAGAAGAATTAAAAAGTTAAACCTTGATATACATGAGAATAAAGCATCCAAGATTTCTTTTTTAAGATCTGCCCTGATTAGTTTTGGATGTGGAATTTCAGAGCCTGCTCAGGCAGGACTTTAATCATAGAATCCCGGAGTGGGTTGGGTTGGAAGAGACCCGAAAGCCCATCCAGTCCCACCCCCTGCCATGAGCAGGGACACCTCCCACTGTCCCAGGCTGCTCCCAGCCCCATCCAGCCTGGCCTTGGACAGTTCCAAGGATCCATGGGCAGCCACAGCTTCTCTGGGAATGCTGTGCCAGGGCCTCCCCACCCTCACAGCCAAGAATTTCCCCTCACTATCCCACCTATCCCTGCCCTCTGGCAGTGGAAGCCAATGTCCACTCCAGACCCTTGCCTCAAGTCCCTCTTCAGCTCTCCTGGAGCCCCTTCAGACACTGGAAGGAGCTCTAATGTCTCCCTGGAGCTTTCTCCTCTCCAGGCTGAACAATCCCAAATATCTCATCTTTCCTAAGTACGCGGAAAAACTTTTTCCTTCCCTGCTTCGTACCAAAAATATCCCAGAGCACCAAGGGCACCACCGTTCCACTTAAAGCCGAGAGAAGCTCTGCCGGCCTGCGAACCCACCCAGAGCCAGGCAGGTTTGAACCCCTCCTGCCCAAACTGAGTGCCATTAAGGAGCCCTAATTGATCATTTCATCGCGGGCTGAGCGCGCCGATAAATCCCGAACGCTCCAGCTCCTTCCCAACAACCGCGCAGTTCCCCGGGCGCTGCCGCGGAGCCAGCCCTTGACACAACGATTTACTGGCAGTGCCAGTCACCTCCTGGCTCTGGCACTGCCTGGACATCCTCTCCTCCACGGAGACTGATACCCTGCAGCGCCCACGACACAACAAACAACTCCGCCGCGCGACGCAAAAATGTCTTGACAAGTTCGGTTCCTTTAACCCCCGGAGCTCCAGCGCGGGACCTTCCTGTGGAGCACAGCAGGGCCTGGAGTGCCTGGGAGCTGCCAGCTTGGGAACATATGCTCTGGAACTCGGGGATTTGGGGAACTCGTTCAGCACGGCAAGAAAGGGAAGAAAAAATGAAGAAAAAAAATAAATCGCCGCTTTTCAAGTCGGCTCCCGAGTTGCCAGGGAGGGGAAGTGTGGGAGATTTCTGACAATTGTTTTGAGTTTGCTTGAGGCTTTTAATGTTCTCAAATTGAAATTGGACAAAAAAACTGGGGATTTAAGCATTTGCTTAGGTATTTATTTAAATTAATTACTTTATTCAAAAGTAAATATATTTTTCCCAGTGAAGTTGCTATTCCAGTCAATAATATTTTGTTCTGGTTAATGTATGGAGGTCTTGCAGTGAGAGGACAATGGGGAATGGATTCCAACTGACAGAGGGCAGGGAGACATGGGAAATTGAGGGGAAATTCCTGGCGGTGAGGGTGGGGTGGCCCTGGGTTGGAATTCCCAGAGAAGCTGTGCTGCCCCTGGATCCCTGGAAGTGTCCAAAGCTAGGTTGGATAGGGCTTGGAGCAGCCTGGGATAGTGGGAGGTGTCCCTGCTCATGGCAGGGAGTGGGAATGGGTAATTTTTAAAGTCCCTTCCAGCCCAAACATTCTGGGATTCCATGACAATTGCCTTCATTCAGCCCAGGCCACAGTCTCCTGTCCTGTGGCTCCATCTCCAGCAGGAGCCATTGATGGACAGAGCAGAGAGGAGGGAATTCCATCAGTTGTGTTTGGGGATTCTGGCCAGGTCCTGTCCCAAACAACCAGAGGTAGCAGGCTGTGGGTTTTACAGAGTGTTGGGAGTTTTGAATGTCTGTCTGTAGGGAAAACAATTATTTGGTGGAACAGAACCCTCCCCTCATCTTCCTGGCCAGAGATTGCACTTTTAAACCACCTCAGACATCCATGTGCAACCAAAGGCATCAAAGCATAAACACAAACTGGATGAGCTTCCAGAGCATTCAGTCCTTAAATTTAATTTCCCTACCAGTGTTGGTAACACTTTTTCATCCTCCCTAACATTCATTTCTAATCTCCTGCCTCTGGGACTTTGAGATGTGCTAGAACTGCAGGAGAGGTTGTGCTGAGCTCCACAATGCCTTGATCCCAGCTCTCCAGCTTCCCTCTGACATCCATTGGTAAAGCCAATGGAAGGTACAGAGTGGTTGAACAGTGAAAGAAATCTTCTGCTAATTGGCTTTAGGCTGCAGCAGGGAAACCTTCCTAGATCTCCCTCCAGGCAAAGGGGAAAAAGGAATATTAGATCAAAACTGAACATGTAGAAGCCGGTGCTGTGGCTAATGCCAGCTGTGGCTGGAGGATGGCAGAGGATCAGACTGTGTTAGGAGAGAGATTCCAACCCACTTTGAAATCTTTCAGTGGAAGCCTTTAGTTTTAGCCCATAAACACTCCCAATGACAACCAAGAGACAAGCCAGAAGATTAGGAGAACATAAGTAGGATAATTATTTCACGCAGACACCAAAGCTCTGCAAGACTTTAGAAAATTAATGATTTGCTCATGTTGATGTGGCATCCTTCCCTTGCTCCAGTTTTCCCAAAACTTGGGCATGGAACTCAATTTGCAAATCCTTTTAACCAACAGACTGCTGCAAACCGGGCACAGAAAAAGAAAAACACAGCAGGGGCCACAGAGGTGGATTTGGGAGGAATAATTAGAAGCATTTCAATTAAATACACATAGTGAAGCCAAGCAATACCTATGGGCAATATATCTGTCAACACACACGTGAAGGATGTAAACAGAAAGAATGGAAAGGAAAGATTTAGTGCAGCTCACTGGGCATAGCTGGGAGTGGTGTGATTAAATTAAGAAAGATAATTCAAGATGAATCTGAAGAACAACTTCCTGACAGTGAAAGGTTTCAGCTTCAAACAAGCTCCCAAGCAAGCAGTTAATCCCCACTCTTTAAAACATGACTGGGCAAGAGCCCTCGTACCTGCAGAGTGGGGAACAGGGCAGCTTCTGCCAGCAGATGGATTGGGAGATGAAGTAAGCCTTTAATTTCTTTAATGGCTGTGAATCTCCCAGTGGGGACAAGAAAACAGAGAGAAAGAGCCAGATGGGAAGCAGAGAGGCAGACCCGTGCTAAAGTCAGAGTTCACTGGATGTGTTGGAGAAAATAGTTTAGTGTTAGTGTAAAAGAAATAAAAAGTGATGCCAGGGAGAGGGGTGAAAGTCCTGGGTCAGAGTTCAGTGTAATCCTGGCAATTTACTATCAGAGAACCATGGAATGGTTTAGACTGGAAAAGCCCTCTGAGATCACTGAGTGCCCCCATTCCCCAGCACTGCCAAGGCCACCACTGACCCATGTCCCCAGGGGACACATTTTGGGGTTTTTGAACAACTCCAGGCATGGCCACCCCACCTCTTACCTGGGCAGGTGTGCCAATGCCCAACCACCCTTTCAGTGAAGAAATTGTTCCTCTTATGCGATCTCCCCTGCCACAACCCGAGGCCATTTCCTCTCATCCTGAGGGTTTCATTTCCTTCAAGGTTTCCAAGGAGCTGTGTCTCAGTCCAGAGGTGTGTAACACCTCTCTGGTGTTACACAGATTTTCCTCTTCAAGCAACCTGCAAACACAGGGTTGAGCAGCACAGCTTAGTAAAGGCTCAGCCTCAGCTTCACTTCTCCCCAGTCAATCCAGCAGGGATGTGTGGATCCCTCCTCCTGCCCTGCTCTGCTCCCCCTCCATCCTCCAGCCAGCTTCTCCCATCCCCTCCACCCTCTCCTCACCACCATCCCAGCAAAAAAAAAAATAAAATAAAGAAAAAAAAGGGGGTGAGACTTGCTAAGTCTCATTATCCTGCTACACAAATTAAATCAACTAAGGAGAGGCAAACTGAAGAGCTTTGCCCAAGGTTACAATCATATTCAGAGGCAAAGCCAAGACTAGAGCTGGAATCCTGCTTTCTCCTGGAATGTTTAGACTACAGCTCCTGCAGCAAATGCTTTCACACTTTATAGTGTTTACTAACTTCATAATGTCTGCTCACACACTGCTCTGCCTGGAGGAGCTACACCACAGGGAATTTAATCAATGGGAAATAAATGTCATTATTAGGAATTGAGCAAGGCAGCACTTAGGAGATAGTTGGGTAGATTGTGTTGTTTCAGGAGAAGGTTTTGGTAGTGCTGCAAGGGGAAGTAAACCCCACAGGAATTGTTCAGGCTTCACTTGGAAGGTCCAGGAAGTGCAAATCACCATCCATCATCTTTATGGTGCATCACATCACCTGAGGTATGAAGTAATCATCTAAAAATGCACTGCCTGACGTGGCCATCGTTACAATCAATAACCTCTATGATTGGAGAATGTAAGGGAAAATCTTTTATTCTACTGATGTCTTGTTTTCATACAAAGGGCTCCATTATCAGCATGGCACGAGTGCAGAACTCACCTGATGAGGATTGAAAAGCATCATTTTAGAAATAAAAGTGCACAGCTCAATAAATCTGTGAATCATCGCCCCCAAGCTCTGATTAGCTCTGGATTAACTCTTGGAATGTCAAAGATGCTTCAAAAATCAGCCCTCTCCATGTCTGCACATAGCGTTTGCCAAGTTCATATTTATAGAGATGCATTCAAAAATATATGGAAGAAAGGGAAATCAATGCCACATTCCTGCACTACCAACCCAGGGATCTCAAGTGCCAGCTCATGCCCACTTGGAGATGATTCCAGCCAGCACAGCCCAGGAAAAAATGGCAACTTCACAGGCTGGAACAGCTAATGCTGCAACTTAAACACAAGGGTTTGTCTCTGCAACTCAGCTCACACAAACCAGAAGCTGCTTCTCAAAGGGAATCCCAGGAGCTGAGTTGGGAACACCCCACTTTAACCACCCATTCCATGCAGGGTCTCAGGAACATCGTGGGCAAACACCCAGCATTCCAAAGGTTCATGGCTGAATTGCCCCAGACTGGTCCTTAAGAGGAAAAAATGAAGGATTTTGGAATAAATAGAAAAATATTCTCCACATAGGAGTAGCACACAGGCAGGTCAGGCCCTACACGTAAGTTGGAACCACATCTATCTAGTTATATATCTTATATTATATGCTATAATTTGTGTTATATTTATGTATGTATGGGTGAGTATAGGGTGTGCAAGTGCTGTTTTTTTAGGGAAGGGTCCTCCCCCGCTGCTCTTTGAGAACTGGGGCAGGCAGGAGGGGAGGTGAGATGGATGGGGATGTGCTACAGGACTGCACAGAGCATGAAAACACAGACTGGGGCTGGGATGTGAAACTCTGGCTCTTCTTTTACCTGTTGCTGTTTCTAAAGGCAACAGGCACTTCACAGAATCGTAGAATTATTGAATCATGGAATATCCTGAGTGGGAATGGACCTCTAAGGAAAGGACACCTCCCACTATCCCAGGTTGTTCCAACCTGGCCTGGAAATCATCATCCCAGGAATCTTCTGTCTCAGGACGGTGTTTCCCTCCTGTAACTTTTTCCCACGTGATCAGACTCTCTCTCTCTCTCTCTCTCTCTCATTCTTTTTTCACTCTTGCAAAACACTCCCAGCTTCAATTGCAGTGTTTGGAGCCAACACGTCTGGCTGGAGCTGCTCTGTCATTCAGAGTCTTATTATGCAAATAAAACATAGACAAGCTGTAAGTTCCAATTGAATCCAAACACCCTGGAGCATCCAATAAATGGAGACGTCTAAAAAACAGAACTCCATGGATGACACACATTTGTCATCCAGCTGAGAAATCTGAGATAGGAAGATGAATAAGAGAGAATTTACAAATGTCAAGAAGCTTCGGGATCCTTTCCCCCGTTTCTGTTGCTTCAGGGAAGAGTTGAGACCCAGGAATAGAAAAAAATCCCCTCATGGAATGGCAAGCTATGTTTGCACTTCTTTCTTTCCCTGGAAGGTGATCTGGGGAACAAGGGGCTTCACTTGGGGGTTATTGTTTTTGAAAATATTTCTTAGGTTGCTAAATTGGAGATGAACATCTTCAAGAGACCCGTTCTGAACTACACTTCAGCTGCTTTACAAACAGGAACAAAAAAATGACAAAGAAAAGAAGTCAAAAGTCAAATATTAAACATTTTCTTAGTGGTTTGAAAGCAAAAAATTATCACTAGATCATGGACTGAACCCTGTGCAAGAATAACCAGTATTTTAAACAAAGAATGAGAGTCACAAAATATCAATTAACATTAATGGGCAACGGAAGAGATACTAATTAATATTTATAATTTAGTAATAACCTTTGTTACTATTGAAAATATTAACGAGGAAATCACCAGTCTCTAATTGGCAATATTAACGAGGTCAAAAGGCCTAGGAACAGCAAAGGCACTGATATTCCTACCAATTCCAGGAAAAATCCTGCTGAATCTCTGGATCTATTTGCCCTCTTTACAGAATTTCTATCATCACAGCAGGGCTAAAATGGGTATTCAGAAGCCCAGTGAAACAATTTAAAGTTTGAAATGCAACCTTTTCGTATTGCAAGGGGTTTGGAAATTGCTGGGATGTCCCTAAATCCCAACAATTCCAGTCAGTGCAATGTGATCCCGAGGGCTGCTGTGGATCCCCAGGAGGCTCTCAAGAGGGTAAGGAAGTGGTGCTGAGTGGTGGTGGGTGCCACAAAATGAGTGTTTGTGGAGGTTTGCTGTTGGTTTTGGATCAACATCAATGGATCTGTGGATGTGGTGGGCGGAATAGTTGTGCCTCGTCCGGAGATGAGCAAGGCAAGACCAATCCAAGAGTGGCAAAAGAATTCCTGCAAATTCAGATTTCTTTATCACCTGGACGCATTCACTGTGGGGTTGGTATCTGGGGTGTGAGTGGATGCTCCAAAGGTCACTCCAGCTGCCCCAATCCCAGGGCTATGGAGCTGGCAGGGCCCCCCAAGATCCCAGGGCCCTGGGGGGTTCCTCCCCTTCCAGGAGCCTCCCTTGTGCTCCCCCAGGCATCAAAGCACCTCACTCAGAAACTCCTCTATATTAGTTTGTTCCTGCTGGTCAGAATAACATTCTAAATTATTAAAAACATGAAGAATTCCAAGCTCCATCCCCTCAGCTGCCACAATAAATCAGCAGCGCTCCGAGTGCTTCAGCAGCCCCAGCTCGGTTTACACCAGATGATAGCAGGGCTTTGTCTCCATTTCCTCCAGCGCCTGCAAGGCTGCTCCCGCTGCAAAAGTCACAGGGCACCAATTAGCTGAGGGAATTTGTTCACACATTTGTTGTCAGCGCTGTCACGTTTCCCCAGGTCGTCCTTAGCTCCCTAACAACTGCGAAATGAGGGCTATAGTACGAATAGAGGGGTGAGATAAAATCAGGTTCCGAGATTATTTACTGTCTCCAGTGGTTTCCCCACTGACACAAGGCTGCTGCTATCCCCTGGCCCAGGCTGGTGTGCATTTCACTGGCAGCAGTGACCTCAGGAACAGGTGGTGCTTTGGAGCCTTACTGAAAACAAGTATCCATAATCATCACTCCAAAACAAGATTTTCTTTTTTTTTTTTCCTTCCAAGCATATTCCAGCATGTAAAGAGGCAGAAGGGAAGTGTCTTGTATTTACTTTTACTGGAAAAGCGTGACGGACTGGTCCTGACATCACTTTGTTTTGCAGAGGCTCAGCTTAGATATAATTACAGTGACAAAGAGAGCTCCCCTCCCTCGGACGGGCGCTGGAGCAGTGCCAGGGAATTCAGGGATGCCTGCACTCAGCCAAAAGGGTTTTAGGGATTAGAGAGCAGCCAGAGCCTGCACCAGGGCAAGGTACCCAGAAAGGTGTCAGCACTGGGAATGCCTTCACACTGCTGCTTCGGAAGAGACCTAGGGATTTGTACCCACCCGGGGAGCAGGATGTCTCATCAGTCACTTATTTCCCAAAATAAGTACATTTAAATGATCAGTGATTGAGTAAAATTCTGTAGTAAAACTCTGCTTGTAGCAGCAAGTAGCGTTGCAACAAATATAAATTGTTGCTTTTGGTAACAGCAATGATAAGCAAATTCAATCAATTTCATCACTTTTAGGGAGGGAAGGACTGAAGAGTGGGACTGAAACAGGCATCTCCTGGAGCATCCCAGAGAAGGCCATCCACATCCCCCTCAAGAGAGGAGGATACCCTCCCTTTCCTTCCCTCACACAGCTTTCAGTCTCTTCTCACAAGTAACAAGAGAAAACAGCCTCAAGTTGCACCAAGACAGGTTTAGATTGGATATTGGAAAAATTCCTTCACGGAAAGGGCTGTCCAGCCTTGGCAGGGGCTGCCCAGGACAGTGATGGAGTCCCCATCCCTGGAGGGATTTCAAAGCCCTGTGGATGTGACACCTGGGGACACGGGGCAGTGCTGGCCTTGGCAGTGCTGGGGGATGGTTGGACTCGATGGTCTTGGAGGGTTTTTCCAACCTCAACCATTCCACTGCCTCTTCCCAGGAGCCACATGTTTTGGCACGACAGGGAACATTTAATACTCTGTGTTTGCACAGTCCCCAGCAAGCAGAGACCTCCTCCTGGACAACCTGGAGGTTGTTGGAATAAAAGGATCGTTAAGGAATTAGGACAGCATTAGAACTCAGCTGGGGACTCACTGAGGTGTGGCTTCATGCTGGCACCCTTTGGTTTAGTATTACACTGTCCCATTATCATCACAGGGTGTCAAATAAGGCCTTTGCAAGAAAAATGTACCAAAAAGCTTAAGAAAAATGTGTAAAATGCTGAATAAAAATCATTAAAACTGTGAGGTGTAAAATATTCTGATTTTGCCACCATCTCATTTAATGAACTCGGAGCACTTCCCAAAGCCCTGGTGAATTTTAACTTCCTGAGATCCTCCAGCTGCTAAAAACCCTCAGTGGGATTGACAAAACCTGAACTTCAGTGTATCCCAAATGGGCTCCTGGATGGTTTCTGCTATTGTGTAGAGGAGAGCCCTGAGCTTTTAGGCTTTCTCTCTCTTTTATTATCTTTTTTCCCCAAGAATGCTGACTTTCATGAATATTAAATCCCATTTCCCAAAAGCAGCTATTTATTGAGCCTGTTTGCCCTTTATTACCCGAAAAACAGAAAGCTTGTATTTCTCCTCGCTGTGTAAAGATGCTTCCTAAGTAATCCAAGACGCTACTTTCATGTTTGTTCAATAAGTATTTCAAGATGTTGCTATTTTGATAATGTGCTGACTGATACATAATTCACAGCGATGCAAAGTTTAATAATATCTCCCAACTCCGATGGAAAATGAGCTCTCAATCCTGACGTGCTGAGCCCAGCTCTGGAGCAAAACGTTTCTCGTTTGTTTGGTGAAACAATCCAGAACTTCTCTTACCCAACACGGTTCCTGCATCAGCAGGTTAAAAACAATAAATTTCTTAATTCCTGAGCTCACACAGGCACAAACACACCTCCTGTGTGTGGAGGATGGAATGGTAATCCCTCACGGAGAAGATCCCTGCCCATCTCCGAGCCAACACACACTGAAGAAGGAACTTCTCAAGACACCATTCCACCCACAAATCCCTTCAGCGATTAATTCTCCATCAGGAAGGATTTTAACGAGGAATTCTGACCTGGCTTCCACAAGGAAATAACTGAAGGGGCAAGAATAGTGAATACAATGTCATTTCCTGGGTCTCTTGGAGGCTGTGCACTCAGGAATGTTTTCTCCACCTGTTCTTGGGTTTAAGCCTGCTTGAAATTTTCACAGAACCACAGAATCCCAGAATGGTTTGGGTTGGAAGGACCTTAAAGCTCATCCCAACATTAAAGTTTATTGTCAACTTTGCTGTGTTTTACCCCATGTCATGAGCAGGGACACCTTCCACTATCCCACCTTGCTCCAAGCCCCATCCAACCTGGCCTTAGACACTCCCAAGGATGGGGAGTCCACAACCTCATTTGTTTGCTAATGAAAGACAGAATCTGCCTTCAAATACCTGCTGTTAGATACACCCTCATTAAATACCCCCTATTGCTTCAGTTTCTGGGATTTTCAGAACTTTCATGCATTTTTTTCTCCCAGTCTGGCAGGAAGGTATTGCTCTCCACATTTAAAAGACAGCAAGCGGAAATTTGGGAAATTTGCCACTTCCACAAAATCAGAACATCTGACGGGCAAGGTTCAATTTTTGCCAATCACAACCAGGATTTCTGAAGGAAACCTCCGTCACCTCCAACCATCTCCTGCTGGAGATTTCACAGTGATCAGGCAGGATGGCAGAGACTCCTTTACTCCATGTGAGAATAATACAGACTCCAGCACATGACTCTGTTCCACAAGAGGAGCAAAGTTCCGGCAGAAAAAAGGTAAAACCTTGCATGATGTTAGAAAGTCTTGTGAACCCCTGGACTTCACCCCACCTATATCCCACACTTCCCAGCGGAAATCACACCAGATCAGGGCATGACTTCATCCTTCTCCTGACTCAGCTGTGCCCCAACACGTGCGAGGAGAGTGGGATCGGGGCTGGGAAGGATGCGGGAGAGACGCGATGTTCCAGGCTCGGCGGTGTTGCCGCGCGTGGCTTTTGTCTCCCTGCTCCAGTCAGGGAGCCCCATCTGTGCCTCGGAGCCCCATCTGCCAGGCGGAGATGATTCCTCCCGCAGATCCTGGTGGTGGTGGTGGTGGTGGTGGCTTCATGCTCAGATCCACGGGAAAGGCGGCACAGGGAAGCGGAAGGAATTACGAAGGCGTTTCGAACGCACAGCGATCTTTCCGCTTGGGGGATTTATTCTGCACGCCGAGTTTGGGGAAAAAAATGGATTCACTCGTAAGGTGAAGCTGGGGGGAGAAATAAGGAAGTAAAACTCCAGTCTCGCTGCTTTCCTTGTTCCTGTTCACAATTAATCTCATCCCGCTTCTGAGGGACTGGGATGTCTTGGCATCTACCCTCAGATTAAGAATTTTCCTTTGCAGGCAGAGAAATAAGTCAGGATGGGGTTTACCTGCTGCTCCAGCACTTTTCTCCTCATTCCATTTGCCTCAGCCTCCAACTGCCTTTTATCAATCTCACTAAAACAGAGCTTAAATAAAACAGAACCTGGACAACTTCACAGAGGGATCCTTTCCTTTAACTATGTGCCAAGTACTTTTCCTTGTTAGTAGTAAGAATTACATCATTTGTAGGGCTACAAATCCAATTTACACACCACAGCGGGTTTGCAGCTACTACAAATGCTGCATTCAATGGAATTATGGCAGTTTGGATTGGATATTAGGAAAAGTTTCACCTCTGAAAGGGTGGTTAAGCATTGGAATAGGTTGCCCAGGGAAGTGGTGGAGTCACCACCCCTGGAAAGTTCAAACAGTGTCTGGATGTGGCACTTGGGGACACATGTTAGTGGTGGCCTTGGCAGTGCTGAGAGAATGGCTGGACTTGATGGTCTGAGAGGTCTTTTCCAACCTGAATCATTCCATGATTCTGATTTAGACAAGAAAATGAGTCGAAACACGATTTTTTTTCACATTTTAAACTCAGTCAAAACACGATTTTTTTACACATTTTAAACTCTTGGCACGTAATAAACCCTCTGTAAACTCCCAATTGTTCCATAATAACCTAAACATTCCAGCCTCTAACACTCCTCACCCAGGAGCCCTCAGGAACTTCTCTATGGTACCAATCTCTCCCCAGCTGTACATTATGAGTGAGCAAGATGTAACAAATTAAAGAGTGGTTTGAGAACATTAAAATGCCAAACATATTGAAAAATGCTAAACAAAAAATCTGGGTCTTCTGCCTCTCTGCATGAATCACTGCCAACAACTACAACCTGATCTGTAACAGCAGAAAATTACAAACAGGAAAAAGGAAAACAACAAAACCTGCCTTGAATGAGCGAGCCCCGCTCTGGCTCTGCTCCTGTGCAAAGGAGAACATTAAAAATGGAAATGGGACTAGCAGAAGGACAGGGTCATGAGGAAAACAAATGGGGACAGAGCCTTCAGTCATTCACAGAACAAATATTCCGGTGTCACAACTCGAGCTAAGCTCGTTTTCCAGCCGTTCCAGTAATCAGCTACACTAAACAAACCATACTTTATACCAAAAACTGCATAAAATTACCTAATTCTCCCATTATAGACAGGAGGATCTATGTATAGCACGGAAGGAACGAGCCCTGTGTGCCCTTACCAGACTGTGCTCTGTTGGCAGTGTTGTGTGGGATAAATCTCTCCTCTTCAGAGCTCTCTCCCCGCTTCCTGTGCTCCTCTTATGCAATGCACACCAAAATAGGAGAGTTTTGCTTGCCCTTTCCCAGCTGTCTTTCCCCAAAGACATTGAGGGGTTGGGTAATACCCCAAACCTCCCTGGAAGCAAAGAACTGGGACTGGGAGAGGTTTGTACCACGCTGTGAGGTTGCAGTGACAGGGGCTTGGTGCTGCTCACCTGACCATCAGTGTGGGTGGACCAGGGAAGGGCAGGGATGGAGATTCAAACAAACATTCCAAACCCCAAGGATGAGATTTCCAGGCCTAGGAAGAGCCCAAAGCTTCCACTGAAAACCTAAAATGGTTTGTGTAAAAACAGACCTATGGCAACAGCAGAGCTGAACCAAATGGAGCTGAATCTTTGGCCAACATCTGACACCACTTTTTAACTTGTGTAGATAGATGAATGTTGATGTCTGGAGAAGAGAAGGCTCCAGGGAGAACTTAGAGCTCCTTCCAGTGCCTAAGGGGGCTCCAAGAGAGCTGGAGAGGAGCTTGGGACAAGGGATGGAGGGACAGGATATGGTAAAAGGTGTTAATCTGAAGCAGGGTAGGTTTGGGTTGGATATTGGGAAGAAATTTTCCCTTTGAGGGTGAGGTGGCACAGGGTGCCCAGAGAAGCTTCCTGGATCCCTGGAAGTGTCCAAGGCCAGGTTGGAGCAACCTGGGATACTGGAAGTTGTCCCTGCCCATGGCAGGGGGTGGAACTGGGTGAGCTTTGAGATCCCTTCCTACCCAAACCTTCTGGGATTCTGTGATTCTACATTAATTTTTCTATTTGCATTTTAACTCCAGTGCATACCCAGGGCCTTGTCCCTCCTGCACCTTTTCCTGGGAACAGGGAGGAAGCTCTGCAGCCCCAGGAGGCCTCTGGCAGCTGTTGGCCATCATGGCCATGCAGCTCAAGCTCAGAGCAGGCAGCTCCCTACTCAGCAGACACCTTGATGGGCAGACCCAACCGGGCCAGACAGCGCTGCTGAGCCAGCCCTTCTTAACAGCCCTGCACAGCCCTCTCCGACTCAGTCCTGCCTCCAAGCTAAGTGATTTCTCTCCTCATCCTTATCAAATATATCAAACCAACCTGGACATCAGTGGGAAGAAAAAGAAAGGCAACCAAATGGTTTGTCTTAAAAAAAAAATCGCATTGTTAGTTAAAATAATCAATGTTTGTTTATATTTAGGCTCTTTTCCCCTCTCTTTAGGGCTCTCTGTAGTTTCTGCTCCCGAAATGAAACTCAAATATTTCTTCCCTTTGTTACTATGGGTGAATTTGCACTCCCAAATGCAAATTTCTGTACAACACCGAGCATTGGCTGTTTCATTTATTGAAACAAAATGAAAACTGTCTGAGGCAGTGAGCAAACCTACCAGGGATGCTGAAGTTCACAGGAGAAGAGTCTGCCTACAACACCAGCACTGCCCAGAGCTTCCCTCAGCCCAGTGCAGCAGATCCCTGGGAGCCCTCAGCAGAACAGACTCACCTGCTCCAACAGGGAATGGATTTCTAAACCCACACACAGAAAGGATGAGAGAGCAATGCTGTTTAAGCCCCATTCTCCCTAAGGAATGATGTGGGGAACCTACAGCTCACCACACAGCACTCCCTCAGCTTATCCTGGAATCCAAGAATAGTTTGGGTTGGAAGGGACCTTAAAACCCATCCAGTGCCACCCCCTGTCATGAGCAGGGACACCTCACACTGTCCCGGCCTGCTCCAAGCCCCATCCAGCCTGGCCTTGGGCACTGCCAGGGATCCAGGGGCAGCCCCAACTTCTCTGGGCACCCTGTGCCAGGGCATCAGTACCCTCCCAGCCAGGAATTTCTTCCTAAAATCCAACCTAAAGCTCCTCTTTGTCACATTCCCCTTGCCCTGTCACTCCATGCCCTTGGAATCCTTCTCTTTGACTAAGCAAAATGCTGTCTCACTGCACAGCACCACGTCCTGGTGATTATCCCGTGGAAGAGACTGTAAATGTGCAGCTTCAGGCATTCAATCCCATCAAGGGGGAAGAATTCTTGGCTAATTTAGGAAGAAAGCACTTTGGGTGCTGAGCAGCAGAGTGTACCCAGGACAGACTGCAGGCAGGACACACGGCCAGAATGAACAAGCAGCAGCCTTTTGGTGGAGAGCTGCAAATAATGATGGATTTGAGGTGCCTCAAGCATAATTCTCTTTCTGTTCCCAAGGCAGAACATCACTGCTGCTGTGAGGGATAAAGATCCACAGGATTCACTGGACATTTTGATCCTGGAGCCCTGGTTCTGTGTTATTGCTTGTCCTGCTGTTCAGCTCTTGCCCAAAATTCGGTGCTCTCCAGCCCCTCACAAATCTCATCAGCACAGCTCGACGGCTTTAACCAGTCTGTTAAACAAAGTTCAGACTGGATCAAAATCCTCAGGGTGCAGAGTGAGGCAGGATGGAAATCTGCTCCCTGGAGAGCTGTGATTGCTTCAAGGAAGATGAGGAGGAGCACAAGACTTTTGGTTTGGAAAAAAAATTCACTTTGTGTAGTGAATTTTCTGTCTCGTTTTCCTTTCCCATTTTTATTACTTAGTAAGCATTCAGGAAAAACTGGATCTTTGCTTTTGAGATATTCTGCACCTGCTGTCTCGCCTATAAAAATGCTGTTTTCAATTCAAAGCAATAAAACACTGCAATTAATCTAAATCACATCATTACGGTTGGAGCCGAGACTCACAAAATTGGCTCCCTCTACCTCAGCGTGCACCACTTATCTTATTTTCCCAAATATTTTCCAAATGCATTTTGCTATTCTTTCCTCTTGGAATGTGCTGGCGTGGCTGGATATTTGATATTTGATTGTTGGTGGCAGGACTCGCACTCTCTATTTGGGATTGGTTGGCCCAGAGCGTGCAGGGCAGGGATCCCGGATGGACACTGTTGGAGTTCCAGGGAAGCCTGGAAACTTCTCCTGTCCCTCTGAGGATTCCTTTAATCCCCTGAGTTCCTCAAAAATGGCCTAGCCAGCGACCTCGGCTTTTGGAGAAGCTCCCTTCACTTTTGGGAGAGAGAGAGAAAGGTGAAAATATTTTTGTTTACAACAGAAAATTTAGTTGTAGTTTTAGGATCTTGCTCTGTGTATTATATAGGGACAAAGATGGAGATTTTTTTTGGTGTCCGTCTTTTCTTCTTTCTTCTTCTTTCTTCTTCTTTCTTCTTCTTTTCTCTTCTCTTCTCTTCTCTTCTCTTCTCTTCTCTTCTCTTCTCTTCTCTTCTCTTCTCTTCTCTTCTCTTCTCTTCTCTTCTCTTCTCTTCTCTTCCTTTTTCTCTGACACCAGTTCCTGTGGTTTGCTGGTTGGTGGAGGGAACTGAGTGTGGAAGGGACATGTCAATGAAACTGGCATTCATTGGTGTTGGGAACAAAACAAAGTACAAAGAGTTTTCTTAATTGGTCAATAATAGATATAAAAGGTAGCTGCTGTGAGCTGCCATTGCCTTTCCCTTTCTGCCCTTACTGCACTTGTGTTCCTGGAGGTCACAGCACTGCTGTGCCTCTGAGCTTTTGATAAGAGAAAAATAAACAACCTTGAAAAAGCAGAAAGAAGCTTCATTTCATCTTCTCAGGACATGGGACACTGAAGAAGCAAGAAAGCCAAGCCAGGGACTGTTGGGGAAGTAACAAACTCGGACAGACAGGATGCGATGGAGACACATCCCCACGCCCAGGTAAGTTCCAGTTGGAAAATTAAAGCTGGGGGAAATATCATGGGCACCAAATTCCTGCAAAAAATGCTCCAAGTGATGTTGTAACAGGGGTCTCCCAACGCTGGTGGGCTCCTGGTGCTGCTGAACATCACATCCAAGAGCTCCATGGTAAATCTGTGCCACGTCAGAGACACGACAACCACCCACAGGGAACGCTCAGGAATGAGCTGGGAAAAAAGCATTCCCATGCCATGCCTGGGCAGCCATGTGTCCTCTCCAGGGGTCAGCTCTGCACCACAAACCCAAAATATGAGAGGCTGTGATGCCTTAGGTTTTCACTTTTGTATTTTTCAAATCCTGTATTGCTAGTGTGACTCTGAAGTTTTCTGTGGCTCGTTCAGTGCTGTTCTCTATGCTAAGATAGACATAACAAAACCTCTAACTTGCTCTTCAAGGATACTCAGAAACAAGAACTGTAAACCTTCATCTTGGGGAGAGGGGGGCAAGCTTGGGCAAATCACATCCTTGGCTGGGTTCTGGTTGGGGAATTTATGTTGATATAAAAGTGTGAAGCTCTCATGAGCTGTCATTGTCCATTTTTAGGATTCACTGAGGCAAGACCTCTGGAGCCCAAAGTGTGCACCTGAAGGCCTTTCTAATAAATACCACCTTTTTTCCTTCATTTCTGTCTAGTCTCTGTTTATAGGGAGCCATTTAAGGCATCAGCTGCACCCAAGGAGTTGATTCCACAGTGGTATATCACAATGTGTTCAATTTAAAATCCATGTGCCAAATAAAATGATCTTTTTTAGCCATCCTCTTGGTAGTCCCACCTGGAAATCTAATTGGAGATAACTCACTTATATTTACTAATTCTGGAATTCCACGGATAGTATTTTTGGGTTTTCTTCATAAATTAATTTGTTGGCTGCCACCTTTTTTGTTCTTGAAACAATTATTACAAATTCTGCTTCTTGCCATCATTAAGACATAAAAGTGTGGACAAAAAATATCCAGAGGCAGAAAAGAAGAATGAAAAGATCTCCCAGGAATTTCCACTTCACTTTCCAAACTGGAGTACTCTCCAGAGCTTTACAGAACCAGAGGAAGGGCATTCCACCTGAAGTGACACAAATAAATAAGGAACAAACATGCAACTCATGGCTACATTAGAAGATGAATCATTCCTTTTTTTATCAGATTTCCTATCCATCATTCTTTTTTTATCAGATTTCCTATCCTTACTTTGAATAAACCTTGCCAGATTGCCCAGACTCAAACACACAGACAAATTTTTAATCATTTTGAATGAAGAAATCTGTATTAATAAGCTTGAAAGCAGAAGCAAGAGAGAGACTGTTCAGTGGAAGGTCCATTGAGTAATGTCCAAGGAAAATAATTTAATTCCTCTTCTTCTCAGTCCATGCAGGATTAGGGCACAGCTGTGCCCAAAAAAAGAGACTTTTATTAATTAATTAGCAAGCTGAACATTGAAATGTGCTCTGTGACAAGGACCCACAAATAAGCAATATTTTTCAGACTTCACTTTTTGATTGTTGTTAAAAGCTTCGGAATTCCATCTGTTGGAATCTCACAAAAGCCCTCAGGTGGAAGCACCAATTTTTTCCAGGTTTTTGAGTCCCAGGCCTTTGACACACTCCTCCCATCACTGTGACAATCCTGCCACTTGTCATTTCCAGCACCTTCTTAGGCCTCTTCCCTAGGCCCAATCCATCCTTGAACCGTGTTTCCCATAAGGAACACAGGGAGAGCAGGATGATTTCCAGTTTGGATGTAAAAAGCTGTCAGGAATGAGGAAATTGCTGTCCATATTGTGCCAAAAGGAAGAATAAATAAAGGGCTGAGGGGTAAGGGATGAGCCACCTCAGCCACGCAGAGGAAATGAGCTCCTCTCTCTCACACATATTTCCTCCAAGAGCCCCTGGTGACACTTTCCCCGAGACCACCACAGGGGTTTTATGGCATTATTCCCTCATTTTCTCCCTACTTTCTTCCTTTAATGACATCAAGACTCTTCTATTTCCTCTGTTTTTCAAATCAATCTTTCCCTGCTATCTCAGGTCTCTGAACCGAGCCTCTCCTGCTCCAAGGAGATCCCAGGAAAAACAGATCATTTGAACCCCAACTTTCCATTTTTCCATTGAAAACTCAAATTTGTTTGTCTCCTGGCTGCACTAAAAAGCAGTTTGTGGATTTATTTTGGGGTAAAATACGTTGTAGAAGCCAAAACTTTAAAAAGAATCCTTTTGCTATGTCTTTTATAGAGTTAGCAGGTTTTTTGGAGAGGGATGCTGTGGAAGTATAATCTATGGATTTGTTTTAGGAAATATCCTAATCCTAATTAATTTTCCCCCAGATCTTTACATCATCAAAAACAAGGAATGAGAAAGCCACAGACTGATTTGGGTTGGAAGGGAGCTCAAAACCCATCCCACTCCATGCCCTGCCATGAGCAGGGACATTTTCCACTATCCCAGGCTGCTCCAAGCCCCATCCAGCCTGGCCTTGGGCCCTTGCAAGGATCCAGGGCCAGCCACAGCTTCTCTGGGCACCCTGTGCCAGGCCCTCCCCACCCTCCCAGACAGGAATTCCTTCCCAATCTCCCACCCCTCCCTGCCACACTGGAAAGCCATTCCCTGTGTCCTGTCCCTCCATCCCTTGTCCCCAGTCCCTCTCCAGCTCTCCTGGAGCCCCTTTAGGCCCTGGAGGAGCTCTGAGCTCTCCCTGGAGCCTTCTCTTCTCCAGGTGAGCACCCCCATCTCTCCCATCTGTTGTTAAAATGTAGATCAGGAGCAGAAAGGGGAAGTTTGAGAAAAAGAACTAAATGAAATACTTTGGAAAGAATAAAAGCAACCAACCAAAATAATGCTCCCCACACCACAAAAGCAAACCAACCCAAAAACATGAAACAAAGAAGGGAATTATTCCCACCATCAATTTAGAAAGCCATGAGTGATGCTCTGATATGGGATAGGTTTGGGTTTTCCTCCGTTGCACAAAGGGCTTTTCAGAAAGCCAAACTTTCCCAAACAGAGCGATGCCAGCCTGAGTTCCTTGGCATTCAGCAACACTAATTGTCCCTTTTTTCCTTGCTGATCTTTGCCACATTTCTTGGAAAACAACAGCTGTGTTTATTCAAATAGCAGGACTTGATGATAGCCTAATCTGCTGGAATTCCAAGTGTGACTGTCCTGTAGGAATCTTTGCCGAGCACCACACGATTGCCTCTGGATGACACAAATCCTTGGAAAGACTTCCATGCTTCTGGCTTGCCTGGAAGGTTTCACTTATCCCGGTTGGTTCTCTGGATTTCTTGCAGCAAGATCTGTATTTTTCAGGGAGGTTTTCGGAATAATTTCCTCATGCATCAATGTCAGGAGGCAATTCCACAACATAAACGATTTCCGTGCCGTGCACCCCGACCAGAGGGACGGAGGCAGGATGGTGAATTATAATGGAAACAAGCTCAGCATCCAGGAAATCAGGGATATAAATCCAGCGGGACTGGCAGTGTTCTCCATGGAACAGTACAGACACAGTGCCTCAGCAGGCAGTTTACAGAACATATCAGGAGGAAAGCAGCCATATGAAGGCAGCTGAATTAATGCCATGGATGCAAGGAAGGAGCTCTCAGATGAGTGCTCAGCCAGGCAGATCTGTGCCTGCTCCGTGCCTGCTCCGTGCCGGAGGGGATGCCCAGAAAATCACTGAGCGTCGTCTTGTTTGCTCAGCACCTCTGCTAAAAAGGGGAAAAGATGAGTAAGTGGCATTTTCTCCACACCTGAGTCCTGTGTTACTGAATACTATTTAAATATGATCTGTTAATAAAGTGTCCAAGGCCAGGTTGGATGGGGCTTGGAGAAACCTGAGATAGTGGGAGGTGTCCCTGCCCATGGCAGGGGTGGAATGGGATGGGCTTTAATGTCCCTTCCAACCCAAACCAGTGTGGGATTCTGTGTGATTGGCTGGGATTGGGAATGAGGAGTGAGGTAGATAAGAAAGAGGAGCAGTGGGGTGAGGGGTCAGGATGACCCCGTTGGGCACCACAGCTGGTGGGACAGGAAGGCACAGAGAGGCAGGGAGGGATGCAGGACACAGAGGAGACCAGGCCATATTTCCATATTTCAAAGCCCAAACACCATTTCAAGCCACTTTTTTAAACCCACAGCACATTCAGACCCACTCCCAAAGGCATCTTAGTTTCCTTACCTGCAATTTAGGCCATTTGGGCAAATTTTCATTTATCCAGAATTTATTGCAGAGCTGTTCCATGATCTTTCCACCTGCATTACTGCTTCCTACAAAAATGCACCTCTCCACTGGTACACTGAAAACCCTGTGGGGAGCACCAAAGACTCCCCGAGCACAGCCAAGAACAGGACTGCAAAAGCCTCTTGCAAGGCAGTGAAGAAGAAGGTGTTCAGCATTTCCAGCTCCACATTCATTTGACATCTCCACCCTCAGCCACCGAGAGAACACAGCAGATCCCCTGCTTCCAAACCAGGCAGCAGTGAGATAAAAATCAAAAGTAACATGGCACTGCACCCAGAGCCCATGAGAATAATGATTAATCACAGGCATTTTTAACAAGTGCACCTCAGCTCTGCTCAGTTGGAGCTTCTCCTCCTGGCCTGCACCACGCCTTTATCTGCTCAATGTTTTATCCACCACAGAGTTTATTATAGATGAGGCCCTTGCACAATTTTGATAAGGCCAATGCATCATCTTCTCCACCTAAAGAATATGTAGTCTCTCTATAAAGCCATTTGCCAGGGGTTTAGTGATGCTCAGTAATGATTTCCTGCTTCCTTCTAAGAGGTCATGGATAGAAACATCTAGAACCAACATAAAAGTCTCCCTAACAGGAGTTTATTTCTCAGTTATCATCTCCCTAAGCTCCCCTTTGAAACCAGACAGCTGCCAGCTCAACTTATTTAACATGTGCCAGATAATGATTTATAGTTCTTAATCAACATTTCAAACAAGCCCCGCTTCAAATGTTTTATTTAAGTTTAGGTTTATTACTGTCTCTTTTTCAGCCTAACCTGCACTCCCAGAAAAAGTAAAAATAGAGTAAAAGATCAGGTTGGCTTGACCCTCTGTAATTCCAAAACACCTTATTGACTGGCCATTTACTACTCCCATTTATTTCTTTTTTCATACCATTTTATAGCCCTTCCTATTATTTTTTCCCTGAACTGAGGAAGCAATTTCATCTCTGCTTTTGTCTGTAAGTAGGTATTTAATTACATAGCCCCAATCTGCATAGAAATAGAGTCACTTAATCATTTCCTTGCCCATCTCCAAGACATAATTCAGATTGTTCTCACGCTGAATCCCCAACCAACGAAGCATTTTAAAACAAAGCTGATGTATTCTTGTTTTCCAATATTACAGACTAGTCCTTACCTTACCTCTCCTAGAACAACAATAAAATTAATCCCAAATACCCCTAAAAAAATCTCACCAAGTGGTGATTCAGGAAAAAATATTGATTTATGTGCACTTTTATATAAATACAATCCTGTCAATGCAGATGGTTCTCTCCAAGTGTATTATCAGTGCTGATGGACTGAATAAAATCAGTGTCATTTTCCCTCACATGACTGAAATCCTCCTGGCTGGAAAATTACCCACAAGTTACGTATTTGAGCTCTCCAGATTGAAAAATAGGCAAGACATTTCTTCTGCATTTGGAATATGCAGCCAAAAAAAGTTCAAACATTTACAGAACCAAAGAGTGAAACACCTCAGCTCTTAAAAATACATAAGATGTCCTTAAATCAATTAGGAAATTCCCATCCTCTTGGTGCAAAATGGGCCTTAAATATTTCTTTCTAGAAAGTTATTATTTTAATAACTATACCACTGCTCCTCATAGAGCTGACTCTCCAGACCCTCAGAAATGTGATGATTTCTGCAGTTTCCTGTGTCTCTCTGAATCCACCAAGCCCAGGTTTCCAGAGGAGCAGGGGTTTAGCTCCATCAGCTCCCAGCTCTGCCCCAGCCAGGCTCGGCCACGTCCACCTGCTCAAAGTTGTTCATTCTCTCTCTAAAAGAGCCATGAAGATAATCACATCATTTACAATCCTCTCTATAATTAAAATACAGCATGACCTTAATGCCACGGTGCATGTTCCCAGTTCATTCCTCATCTCTCAGACCATTTCCCCATCTATTTTTTATACTCCCAGGCTGTTCAGGAGCTCGCTGCAGGCACCCTGCAGGGATGAAGGTATCCAGCTGAATTCCTGCTTCTTCGGAGAGCTGAGATTCTGAGAGCTTTTCCTGCTCGTTTCCAGATCCTTCCCTTATCAGGAAACTCTACCACTGGTCCAGCCACTTTTTTTTTTTAAGGGAATTAATCCTTGCACAATTTCAGGCACTTGCCATCATTGAATGAACCAAGGCTCAGGGCTGCAGGAGCTGCCTCTGTTTTTTCATCTGTGGTGGGGTTGGAAACAACTCCATGAGCTAAAAGGCTTGAAGGAGCCACAGAATCTCCTCCCCAGCAGGGATGTGAGCAAAGCTTTCACAGAATCCTGGAATTATTTCTCCTCCCAAGTTCAATATTAACATTCCTGCTCCTCAAGAGGGCTTATGAAAAAGCGGGAGAGTGATTTTTTTAAAAGGGCAGATACTGATAGGACAACGGGCAACAGTTTTAAGTTAAAAGTGGAGATATTTAGATGAGATATTAAGAAGAAATCCTTCCCTGTGAGGGAGGTGAGGCCCTGGCACAGGGTGCCCAGAGAAGCTGGGGCTGCCCCTGGATCCCTGGCAGTGTCCCAGGCCAGGCTGGATGGGGCTTGGAGCAGCCTGGGATAGTGGGAGCTGTCCCTGCCATGGCAGGGGTGGCACTGGGTGGGCTTTAATGTGTCGGTGATTGAAAACACGGACTCTGCCGGGTACATGCAAAGCCAGCTTTTATTGTACAAAGCACATTTTATATCCTGTTCTAAAACCAGCACTTCAACAACCACAAACTTCAGCTTCTAGGATTTCATCTTTAGCATCTCAAGCAGTTACTGATTACAACCTCTTTGCCCAGTCTCCTGTTAACTATCTTACTTTTGCGTCGCCTTCTCCTCTTTATTTGTCTCCGGCTCCTTTGTTTTGCGTACTGCTAAGACTGAGGTACGCCCAGGGTCTCCCTCAGCTCCCCACACCACCAAAAGCCATCCTTCCTTCCCACATTCAGGTCCTTCCAACTCAAACCATTCTGATTCTTTTACTCTACAACTCCTAAAACATTATTTTTCACCTCGGTATTAAACACCAACAGGAAGTCACACCAAGGGAGCAGCAGCCCAGCTCCCAGAATGGGAAGATTCAAAAAATAAATATAAAACCCTTCCAACCTCAGAATTTAAAAACTAATTGATATTTCTTGGTGTCATCAGGGTGTGGGCTTCTGCTGCTCCCGGAGGAAGCCTGGCTGGTTGAGCTGACATCTTTGCTCAAGCCCTCTTGCAGCATTGTAACACAAATGGGAATAACCAGTAATACAATGTATATTTATGCTATAATTTCAATCATTAAATAAAATGTCACTGTATACACACAGCTGCTTTTTGGAGAGCAACAGTAATTTCCTGCTTTTCAATGACTTGAACAAATGTGGTGAGTTTTTATTTAAAAGTCTTTTTGCTTGTTTCTTAATTGGTGAATTCTTGTGCCAAAGCACCCAAACAATTCAGAGAATTGCGAGAGAAACTGAATTAACTTTCCAACGCTCAGTGGCACAATATATCTGTAGGAGTTGGAAAAGCACAAAGGCAAGCAGTAATCTCCTGGTTTCCTTCCTGCTGGTAATCCTGGGCTGGCTTGGAGAGGGTTCTTACACTTCAGGTGGAAGAGCTGACAAGAGCCTGGTTATCTGTGCAACCTCTTAGAGGTGATGAAATCACATTGTCACTGCCTGAACAGACTTTCCCACGTTGTTATATTTTTATAACCCTAACATACCTGTTTTCTTCGCAGACGAGAAAAAGAATAATCCTTCATGGAAAGTGATTACACGGAAAAAAAAGAAACATTTCCCAGTGACACCTTGTGGTCCTGACCTAGCAGGAATTCCCCAGGGCTTATGGATGAAGCAGAGATCAAAACTGTCAGGACTAAATCATGTCCTAAGCCTTCAGAGTCACTTGAAATTTATAAAACTCACAAGTTTACAAAGTCTGAATAAGACAAGAGTATCTACTAATGTTCAAAAATTTAATAATTAAATTATTAGCCTTAATTTAATTGCCTTCTTCCTATTTCCCATGGAAATAGGGTTAATATCCACAAGAGGTGACTTTCACTCCCTGTAAAGATTTACATTTGATCACCAGAATAGTACAAAGGATTTCACACAAATCCTCCTAATTTACTGTGCATATATCACTGCCATCACTCGTCAGAAGAACTATTTTGTCTGCTACTTGCAGTACTCTTTAGCTCTCACACACACACACAGATATATGTATTTATGTATGGTAAATACGTGGAGTTCCTCACCAGCTTCCTAAAAATACAGCTCATCCAAATAAAGCTGGGAAACACACAGATATTTGGGAAAGGCAGAGAGGAGGGGAGATTCAGTCATGTTTTTATTTATTAATATTAAATTTGGACATTTGAGAAGTGCTGTCCAGTGCAGGTGGATGAGTGGCAATGGAGAGAGTTGTGGAAATGGTTTGGTTTTGTTGATTTGTTTTAGGATTTCAAAATGCAACATTTTCAAATTCTGAAAGATTTCATATCCTTTGGTACTGGATTCATTTATAGACCACCCAATGAAATCTGGATTAGAGTAAGAAAATAATCTTAATGAATACAGACAAGAATGTCACAGATCTGTCCTGGCAAGGAGACCAAGGGCTTGGACAGGAAGTCTGAGAAGTCCTACACCACTTATTTCCTATAAGATCTTGTTAGTGAGATCATTGGCAGCAAAAAAGCTCCAATTAATTACAACCTGGTGCACGTGCTGAAACTGCAGATGAAGGTTATCAGAAAATTCATCTGAGCAGAAAAACGAGCAAGAAATCAAAACCCTGAGCCCTTTCCTCAGTGACACAACAGATTTCTATTGTCATTATTTGTGCCCTTCCTTATTCTGATTCCTCAGTCATCCAGTAAGGCCCTGAATAAAATAAATAACCTTATTAATTATGTACAGACAGGTTTTGTTGATTTCATTAATATGTATTGAATTCTGTGTCTCCACCTAAGGTCAGAACAAAGAAAGGATTTTTTATTATTATTATTTCTGTTCCGGGAGTTTGTGCCAGTGATGTGAGTGTGAGATATGTCCATGCACATATTCCCATCCACATTCCCACATGGATGGACAGGCCAACCACAGGATGTGTCCAGCATCTGGTTAACAACATCCAAAACTGTCAGTCAAAATACAAATAGCAAAAGCTGTGTGGAAATACCCATCCCTTTCAGAGCAAAAATTAGCATTTTTCAGTCATCCCAAACCCTGGCTAATGACACCAACATGCCACCAAATAGGACCTAGAGGATGGCATGGTGGAACTTTGGGGTTAGAGCTGGGTGATCTCTGTGGTCCCTTCCAACCCAAACCATCCCATGACTCCGATTCCACAAACACATCAACAGGAGCAACAAGAACCTTAAACTGATTTGTTCAGTCCTGCACAAAGGAGGTGAAATTCCATCCCTGGAAAGCTGACAAAGTCCATTTTTCCAACTAATCTGGCAAAACACAGCTCCTTCCCACCACTGTGGTCTGGAGGAGAGGAAGGAAAGGGAGAAGAGTGGAGAGGAGAGGAGAGGAGAGGCCGACCCACCCCTCTGGATTTCTCTTCTCTTTATCGACTTCAGCCACCTATAATTTATTAAGCAAACTACCTGGCACCAGCACACAAACTCCAAGTCTCCGTTTCTCCATTACCACTCGGAGGAGAAAGTCTCCAAGACGTGCTCCAGGAGCACCAAGTTGAAGGGATCGATATGGGAGGAGGAGGGCAGCTCAATCACCCTCGTGCCATGCTCTGCCCCCAGCCCTGCTCCATTCCTTCTCCCCCCTCGTAGCTGTGCCTCATCTGGTCCCACACAGGTGTTCCCAGGCCGTGCTGTGCTTGCCTGGCATGACCCGAGTCTGGTTTTAATTGCTTAACAAAGGTAATTTTATTAGCCAGATAAAGATATAGGAACAGTAATAAGCTGGCTTCGAAATATCAAGAGCCTTTCAAGATTGGATTTTTAGTTAGCTTGCTGCTCTTTCTTTAGGATCTAATTGATTTTCTTGACATCTCTTTAGCCTGGCATCCTGCCTGCCTAAGTACTTTATCTGACCTTCAGGCTCTTTGCCAGGTATCGATCCAATCCCTCCGATGGCTGGGTTGGAGCTGCTCTCCCAACTTTGATAAGGCCTAAAATGTCCCAGCTCCAGCCAGACAGGAACTCAATGGCCACCAAATTTCTCTCATCCTGCTCTGCCTCTCTTCTTCTTCTGAGCAACACTGAAATCAGATCCTAAGCAGGCCATATGTGCTTGTACTCCAAATTTCTCTTCCAGGAAATATTTTACCAAAAAAATACATCCTAAAGCGAAAGTGTTTAGATAGAATTTTCAACGGAGAGCTAAAATAAAGCCTTTCTGAAATAGAAGCAAACTTGAGCTGTTAAATAAAATATCAAAACAAAAAGAATGGGGAGAAAAGGAAGTTGGATTTTTCAGTAGCAACTCACGCACCCGAATCAATGAAAATATTTTGGACATTGCCAAACCTTAAAGGAGAGTAAAATGATGGTTTTTGTATCCTTAGTAACACTTCCAAGGCAGCAATTTGTTATAAATTACTAATGGCAAAAAATACAACACAAATGTAAAAGAGAAATAAAGATTGAACGTAAAACTTGCTAAGTTACTGCAACAACAGTAAAGGTTGAGTTTTCCCAGATCTCACTTCCCTCATGCAAGGCCTTGTAGCCACATTTTTGGAGCCACTAAGATAAGATTGGCTCTTTCCTCCAGAAGTTTTAATGTGGAAGGGCTACAACACAAGGCAGAAGGGAGCACATGGATCATGTCCTGGATGGAGGCTCCTGAATCCACTGCAGCTCATTAAAATGGCAGCACACAACACAAGATTTTGGGACTTGAGGACAAAAGCAGCAGCCAAAGCCTTGAGATGGACAAGAGAGTCTGCAGGGTCCGAAGAATTGTTAGGATTTCTCTAGCAGAGTTATTTTAAAGTTTTTAGGCTGGTTTTGTACCCTGAAAATGCAGTGAGGAGCCATGGTTTCATGAGGGAACTCAAGACTCAGGAAGCATTGGTTGAATCCTGATGCTGTCCTAAAACGCTCTTCCCAGCCACTGAATATTTCAGTCTCCCTAAAATACTGACAATTAATTCTGCCAGATAAATACATTAAAAATTGTAATCAAGGACTTGTTATAAAACAAGACAAATATGATGGACAGACAAGAGCCATGCTGGGAAGGTGTCCACCATGGGCATTACTGCACCGGATGCCAAACATTCACTAAAATATTCTGTATTTATATGCTCCTTACATTTGCTCAAAACCATTAAAATAGACCCCATTTCAAAAGTTAGGTTTATCAGCCCCCCATGGAAAGATAGGGATTAACAAGAGAGTAACTAGAGGTCCTTGAACCCCAAATTCATGTAAGGAAGAGGGTTTTTTTCTCTTCTTTAGAGATAATAAACTGCACTGAGGGGAAACTTCAGCAGGGAAATTTAGGGATATTTCAAGTAATGAGGAAAATGGTCCAAACAGACCAACCCATTAAATGCCTCTTTCAATCTACCTTGATCACCTCATGCCCTCAGATATTTAGGAAGCCTCCTCTCCCTCACCTGCCCTTCACATCTCCCCACCTTGCTCATACCAACCTGCAAAGAGGTTTAAAAAGTCCTCTCAGGTTGTCAAGGACTCGTCTGCCCCCCTCCAAAGGAAGAACTGCAGTTACAATTAAGATTTTGTGGATTGATGCACTATTTAAGTTCATTTGGCCTCCCTCCCGTAAGTGCCAGGCCGCTCCATATAGAAGCAGGACAGGAAGACGCCGTGCAGACGCTTTGGCACGGCCCCAGCAGAGCATCAGATCCTGCAAAGAGCCTGTGGGAGCCTTGACTAACACTGGCTGAGGTCCTGGCTCGTAAAACAAATGCATCTGACAGGGAAGTCAGCAGTGGAGTTAAGGGGATCAGCAGAACTGGAGCACTGATGGATGGAGCTTTCTAGCTGGATCCTGGGGCTGGGATAAAGGGACTGAGCTCAAGGCTCCCCTCCTTACCTGTGCCTCGCACTTCACTTGTGCTGCAGGAGATTGCTGCTGGTGTTCCTCGGATTCTGCTCAGCTGAATGAGTTGGAAGTAAGGATTGTGAGGAAGGATCCTACTGCAGCTCAAAGGGTGGCTGAAATTCCCACTGTTCCACCTGGAAGGGGAAAATCCCTGAGGAATTCCCATGGGAACAGTCCAGGCAGGAGCTCAGATGGATGTGACCCCCCCAAACTCCACAGAGGGCTGTTGAAGTGCCCACAGTCCCACCTGGAAGAGGAAAATCCCTGAGGAATTGCCATGGGAACAGTCCAGGCAGGTTCTCAGATGGATGTGACCTCCCAAACTCCACAGAGGGCTGTTGAAGTGCCCACGGCCCCACCTGGAAGGGGAAAATCCCTCAGGAATTGCCATGGGATTGATTCCCAGGCAGGAGCTCAGATGGATGTGACCCCCCCAGCCACCCTGTGGGAGCAGCTGAGGAGTCGGGGGGTGGAGAGGGAGAGTGGAAAAGGAATGAATGAAAATTTAGAGGCTGTTCTGGAAAGTGGGCACACAGTGGCTGTAGCTCAGGAGAAACCTGGATTAGGGAAGGTGATTAAGTGGGACATGGAGCCAGCAGGGATGGGAGAGATGTGCAGGATCAGGTTTCCTTGCCTTTAGGGAAGGACTAATTTGCTTTAGTTGCATTCAGCCTTTTTCCCTTGTAGGTGCTGACATTTGGCCCAGATTTATCCATTTCTGTGGGGATATTGTGCATTTGGAGCCAGTGAATTTGCTATGATTGCTAATGACACCAGCTGAACAAACGTGGCCTGGGAGCCACCAGATTCTCCAGAAACTTCGCTAGGGTTGGGAAATTTCTTTATCATCAATGACCACGATATTTAGTGCCAAACCTTTTCTTTCCCTTTCAACAGAAGGTAGAAGTTTTTCCAAGCTTTTGCTGAATTGTTTCACTGAGAGGTTTGAGAACACAGAGCATATTTAATCGTTTAAATTCGTATTTCACGATCCTGTTCTTAAATGGCTTCTTCCTCTCTCTGATAATGTTTTACCTTTGGTTTAGTGCATTTTTAAGTTTAGGCTGAACGTGCTTTTTAACAGAGATATCACTTAAGGGAACTTAATGGAATAAAACTTAAAATTTGGTTATTATGTCTGCATCATACAAATGCAGAGTGAATTTTCAAGCTGAGACATACTCTGTTCTTAGACAATCTGCTCTTATTTACAGTGATTTATCTTCTCTGAGACATTCCTGACTTTGCAGATTTCATTTTTATTGGGATCCCATCCTGCCCCAGTTGTGTGTTATCACAGACCCTCTTAGAGCAACACAATTTCCTCACCTGCTATTTTAATACTTGTTTTTCTGTATTTATCATTCCTCAATCCCTGGTTTCATTTATTTCTCCTCTTCAGGATCTTTTACACAACTTGCTCTACTGATGTTTCCCAGAACTTGGAATTTCCTACATATTTTATTTTCAGTAAAGGTCACACCTTACACAGAAACTCCCCAACAGATGATTTAAAACACAAGTATCTGGCACCCACATTTGAATGTACAACAAGATTTGAGGTGAAACTCATCCAGTTGAGTCTGTAATGACACCATGCTCCTTTTCCACAGGATGGGATAATGGGATAATGTCTATCCAGCTTCAAAAGGAACAAAAATCACTCCAACACAGATATTATTTAAGAGGACTGGAAAGAATTAAAAGCCAAATTCTATTGCTATTTCCCATTTCAGGACCTACCATAGATTTAAATATTATAATTTTTCCTCAAAATAAAAAGAGCAACAGTCCCGTGGATGCACTTTTGAAATCCAACAACACAAACCCAAGCAAAAATCCTGATTTATTGTAGTGGGAGCAGAAGTTTACTACACAGAAAATGAAGCAGCTGAATATCACCATGAGGATACACTTCCTAACTTGATTACATCCTCACTTCTTTAGAATCTGGCTCAGATTGGGCTGAAACACTTCCCTCCTTCCCAAGAGTCCTGTAAAATCACAAAGGGCTTTTTCCACATGATCCAGTGCCCACTCTTGAGGTGCCTTGGCCTTGGGTTGACTGGAAGGAGGTTCCAGACCAGATGAGATTTATTGAAAAGCCTTTTCAGGCCCTGCTTCTCTTGCAGCATCCTCAAAATCCATGTCTGTATCTCTTTCGTGGTGACTAAATTTCTCCCCAAAGAGGGTTTGATCCATAAAAGTGCTGCTTTAATCATCATCGACTTAATGATTCTTTTGCAATGTCAATTAAACGGGATGAAAAATTAAACCATTTACAGAACACGAGGACCTTTTAAATTACACATTTCAAAAATATTATTTAAAATTCGAGTTATATAATCCTTTTAGAACTGTCAAAGAATAATGCTGCTCTAACATTTGACTCATTACTCATGCCAATGCTTGTTGGAACTCAGAGAGTTGGCAGATATTTAAATACCAAACTCAGTAGAAATGAAGAAATTAGCAGGGTGGAACAGCAGAATGAGCTGGTGCTCTGCAGGAGGGGGGCTCACACCATGTAGGTGACAAAGGCTCTGCAACATTACATTCTACACTGCTAATGTCACAGTAAAGCCTCTAATGACACCAAAAAATTCAGATTTCTCTAAATTAAATCATAAACCCACCGTGGGTTTCTACTTTTGTTCTTGAAAAACACGGAGAGCCATTTTGCTGGGAATATTTCTCCTCCTTTCAGCTGCTTTTTCCCTCTCCATCCACCCCTCCCCACACCTCTGAATGGGAGTTTTACTCTTCACTCGTTCATTTAACTCTCTCAAAATGTTCCCTCTGTCCTGCTGACTGCCTGGAGCAGCTCTAGAATTCCATGTTTTCCACTTCAATGTGCAGTGGAGCGTTTATTTTAGCACCCAGCAGCAGCAGGGACAGCCATCAGCTCTCTCTCCCTCTCTCTGATGGGAAAGGGAATGAGAGGTTTTATCTGGGACCTGTAGGAATGTGGGATTTCCCCCGCAGGGAAACGCATTCAAATCAACCCAAACACACACAAGAAAGGCTCCTTTGGCTTCTCCTCATCCAGCAGATCCCCACTCCAGATCACAGGGGGTGTCATGTGAATGTCAGGGGGAGCCTTGTCCCTGAAGGGGATGAAATAAAATCCAACAGTTCTGTTGGGAATAAAGGACACCATTGATGGAGCTGCCCGATTTCCCAACAGCCACCATGCAATCCCACCCAGAAATGAGCAGGAGGCACTAAAAGCATTTGGCAGGCATAAATTGCCAGGATAAATTTCCAGCTGCTCTGTCCACCAGCGTCTCTGGTGAGTTTGGTCATGGTTCTTGTGGAACAGGCACCGCCAAAACTCACTCAGACCTGTTAAATCATCAGTATCCTCTGGAAATGACTCTGCCCCTTCTCTCACTCCACCTTTTATAGACATGGATGCATTTAAAAGCATAAAAAATGAAGAGAAAATCTGAGAGGCCCAAGGATAAAAGAAAACGCAAATCAAATAGTTCTAAAAGACTTCCAATGAACAAACTTCCCTTTTAATAAACAGATTCCTTCAAAACCCCTCACTTGTGCCAGTCTATCAGCACAGGCTGCTGGGTGTCATTAATTTAGGGAGTGCCAATACTTAATAGCAGTGGGACTGATGTAGAATCATGGAATATCCTGAGGTGGGATCCATCCTGAGGAAGGGATCCATCAGGATCATCCAGTCCAGCTCCTGGCCCTACACAGTGACCCCAACAATCCCACCCTGGGCATCCCTGAGAGGGTTGTCCAAACACTCCTGGAGCTCTGGCAGCTTTGGGGCTGTGATCAGCTCTCCATTCCAGTGCCTGACCATCCTCTGACCTAAAATCCAACCTAATCCTGCCCTAACTCCCTGCTGTTCTATCTGGAAGACATTCAGGCCAATTAGGTAAAAAACCTTTGCACAAATGACCAGCTCCGGGTCAGTTTAGCTGTACATTTATTAACCACATCTGCAAACAGACCCTTGGCATTTGTCCCCATGGGATCTCACACGGAGCAAACCCAACCTTGCCAGAGCTGCTCTGTACCATTCCCTCATCCAGAGTTTGGATCATCCCATCTCCATGGAGGAGGAACAAGAGCAGGACAGAGGGTCAAAGATCCCAATCCCCAAACTGAGATGTGATTGTTTAAAATAAAATTACCAACCTCAGACTCCAAACCACAACACTCCCTCTCCCCAGTTAATAAGTCCCCAATACCCATTTGTACCAGTCCTCCTCACACCACTGATAATCAGCTGAAATTATACCACTGGTAACAGCAAGACTATTCTGGAAATACCCTTTTTAAAGGTCTGTCCCTAACCATGATGAACTATAAATGAAATTTTGGAGGGGCATTTTTGTTCCACGGGGTAGGGAGTTATCCCATAGCTGCCTGTGTTTCATGTACTCCTGATAAGCTGGAGCTCAGGCTGTGCAAATGGAGCATGTCCTGCCCACACCTCAGCAGGCATTGACATTTTATGGCTGAGAGGTTATTCCCCAAATGACCCTGTCTGGGTTTTTGAAAGAGAATCTAATGGAAACTTCTCTCAGGTTAGCAACTTTCATTCTGCTGTCCGCTGGCAATGTCAGGTGAAGGAAGAAAGGAGAAGCTGGGAAGTTTGGAGTTCTTCACCAATGTGAATGGAATTTTTTGATTCCCCCACCTCAATCCCCACACTTTCCACTGCTCAGTTGGATTAAGCAAACTGCAGCATCTCTGAAATGCTGCAAAGCACAGAAGGACCCAGAGACAATCCATCCTTTCTGGTTATAACCTAACGCTCTGTGGATGTCTGCTAATAAAAACAGAATGAATCTGTCCTCTCTGGTAATTAATTATCAATAATCCACTTGCAGAAAGATTTCAGTGAGAAGAGTTTCTGGTGTCTTCATGATATGGAAAATCCTGGCTGTGGGGTGTCCCTGGAATTCTGGCTCCTACTAATTTATAATCATGGAATATCCTGAGCTGGAAGGGACCCATGAGGATCATCCAGTCCAACCCCTGGCCTGCTCAGGACACCTCAACAATCCCACCCTGGGCATCCCTGGGGGTGTTGTCCAAACACTCCTGGATCTCTGACAGCCTTGGGAATGTGCCCATTCCCTGGGGAGCCTGGGCAGTTCCCAGCACCTTCTGAGGGAAAAACTTTTTGCTGATTTAGGACACAATTACCTAAGATATCTCCTAAGGACATAGGCAGGAGCAACACAAACACTTTGGAATTTGTTTTCAGCTTCATTTTCCCAAAACTAGACTTTCTTACCTTCTGAACACACTGTGAAACATCAGCAATGAGGAGCAGTGCTCCAAAATTCTCAAGCTGGAGAAACATTTTTGCTTTGCTGAATGAACACTCCATATTTTTGGCCCAGAGGACCCTCAGGTACCTCCTAGGTGGGATTCATTTTCGCAGGAAATTCCACTAAAGCAGATAACTCCTCTTTATTCATACACAAGGAGTTTCACAAATCATTTTTCTCAATCACCTCAAACCCTGCAGCTTGATAATCCAACATTCAAAAGCAACAAGATCATGACAGAGCGTGAAAGAAAGGATGAGCTCTGTTAACCACAGATTATTTCCTATTAGCCATTAATACCTTTTTTTTCCCCCTGCACTTTTTACAAGACAAGGCACTGGATCTTCCTAAAACACTAAAAAGATAAAACCCACTCAATATTACACCCAGCTGGGAAGGTGTACAAAAGGCAACTGAGCACGGGGAAGGCATCACCAGGAATTTAAGCTTTTTAGATTTATAAGTAGAATCTGGAAGGTTAAATGAGGGGAAGCCTCCAAACAGCGCTGAAAATAATTTCAGAACTCTCCCAGCCGTATTTAAACAAGAGGATGGTAACAAGTAATTTCTCAGCAAGGAGTGATAGTGATTTCTGATGTTATCACAATTATCGAGCCATTACTACGAGATAAGCCAATATATGACTTTGTGTTGCTCTGTGCACCACCCTGCTGTGTAACAGCCACTTATTTATATATTCCTCACAATCAGCACTGGTATTTAGCAGCTCATTTTTTTTCCAGCATTCTGAAGCCCTGTTACATGCTGAGCTCCCATCTGAGTAGCCACAACCAAAACCCATTTTCTCAGGAAAATTCAGCAAGTTATTTGTAACTGTGGGGCAATATCCTCAACTATAATTACCATTCCTTAAGGAGAGAAAGAACAGAAAGAAATAAATATCACCCTAATTATTTCCTAGCCTAACTGTGGATTTTGCAGGAGGTGGTTATTTTAAACAAGGGGAGCATCTTGCAGCAGCAGTTTATTATTATGAGTTCTAATCATCTAACCTGCCACCCTCTGGGAGGTGAAAAAGCTCCAGGAGAGGTTAAAAACAGGAGGTGTGTGATGTCTCAGCTGTTCACAGAGAGGCCTCTTGGTTTAAGTGGATGATGTGACTGGGTTTGATCCACGATCCCAGTCCTGATAGAAGCATGTTTCCCTTCTGCCAGTCCTGCCATGGGCTGGTGAGCTCTGGCAGCAAAACTGAGCAGCCTCCTGGGGCCAGGAGATCCAAGCAGCTCAAAGCAGGATGAGCTGGAACTGGTTTGTCAAAGCTCTTGTGCACCACCAATTTAAAAGCATGTATTCCAATGCTCCAAGTGTCTGAAACAAAGCCAGTTCAGAGCAGCACCTCTGAAATTTAACTCTTTTCAGAGTGGTACTAAATACACATCCCAGTGTACACACCATGGGAACTCCATTCTGCATTCAGGGAGATTTCTGGACAGGTTCTCATAGCAGTTTGTTGTAGGTTGTTCTCTAATGGCTGAGGTGCACTTGCAACAAGAGATTTCCATGGTGCATTTCATGTTTTGGAGGAGGAACAGAAGGAAAAGGTATTGAAAAGAAATAATTCCTTTTAGCCATAATTTGACAGCTGGGAATAGGCACTGCCATCCAGCAAAGAACCAAGGAACCCTGCCCCTCTGCCAAGCCCTGGGGGCACCTCTGGGGTGCCGTGCCCAGCTCTGGCTCCTCAGCACAGCAGGGCCAGGGAGCTCCTGGGGCCAGCACAGGCTGTGGAGCTGAGGAAGGGCCTGGAGCATCTCAGTGCCCAGGAAAGGCTGAGGGAGCTGGGGCTGCTCAGCCTGGAGAGGAGCCCCGGCTGAGAGGGGCCCTCAGGCCTGGCTGTCCCTGGCTGTCCCTGGGTGTCACTGTGCCCCTCTGCGTCCCTGGGTGTCTCTGGGTGTCCCTGGGGGTCTCTGGGTGTCCCTGGGTATCCCTGGGTGTCACTGGGTGTCATTCTGTGCCCCTGGGTGTCTCTGGGTGGCCCTGGGTGTCACTCTGTACCCCTCGGTGTCCCTCGGTGTCCTGGGCATCTCTGGGTGTCCCCTCGGTGTCCCTGGGTATCCCTGGGTGTCCCTGGGTGTCACTCTGTGCCCCTGGCTGTCCCTGGGTGTCCCTTGGTGTCACTCTGTGCCCCTCAGTGTCCCTGCCTGCAGAGAGGGCTCCAAGCTGGGCCTGGCCCTGCTCCGGGGGCCCAGCAATGGCACCAGGGCCACAGGCAGGGACTGAGCCCAGCAATTCCTGATCCCAGCAATTCCCCTGCACAGGAGGCACAACTTCTTCCCTGGGCAGTGCCCAGCCCTGAGCAGAGCCCAGAGAGGCTGTGGAGTCTCCCTCACTGGGAGAACTGCCCAGACACATTCCTGTGCCCCTGTGGTCCCTTAGCAGCCTGACCCATCCCGGGATTCTGTGACCCAGCAGCTCAGAAGGGCAGCCCCAAAGACATCAGAGTGGAGCTGCTTCATGAGTGAAACCTCCTGAGGGAAGGGCTGGAGAGGAGCTGGGTACCAGGGAGATGCCCAGGTGAGGAGCAGGAGGAGCACGGGAAGCTCAGGCCAGGCTGGGAGCAGAGCAGCTCCAGCAGCACCTGGGAGTGCCCAAGAGCAGGAGGAGTTTGCAGTGCCCAGCGCTGCCCCCGGGTGCTCTTGGTGCTGTGGAACACTGACCCAGAGACTGGGATAATGGGATAAAGGGATAGGGAACAGGGAGCTGCTTCCCAGGTCAGGGGTGGTCACAGGGGCAGTCAGCACTGGCAACAAATTCTTCTCTATTTCATCAGTGATCATCAGCACTCGGGTCTGATGATCCAAACCAAACTGAACCCTGTGTTTTCTCTTCCTGTGAAATACTGGAGGTTTTTTCCCCCCATCTGTTTTAATTAATCTAATTAGATATGAATTAACAGAATATTGCTGAAGGGAATTTTGTTTTGTTCAGTTTTGCCAAATGAATGTTTAGTTCCAATAAACCTTTTCTATTCTCTGGATTGAGTGTTAAATATTTCCAAGACAAATATTTGGTGGGGTGAGATACACAACCCCTTCCCCCACTCCAATTGTCAATAAACACTCCTTTTGCCCAGAGTTAATGGAATTAATGTCACTTGTTCAGTCAAGGGGCATTGCAAAGCCTGGGTCTTATCTGTGACGTGCACAGATAAACAGATTTACAAGGCAAGAGCTCCCATGGCACCTTGTCTTTCAAGGTCACAGGTTATGCTGCAGAGCAGCCAATTCCAAGACACCCTCACAAATGTCCCTAAATCAAAGCTAACAGAACATATCGATCTATATATTCACGGAGCCTACAGACATGCCCAAAATATCAGTGAGGATAACTCTATTTTAAATTGCATTTAAATCCTGTCTCTTTTACCACACCTCTGTCTGCCAGGAAGCACATCAAACAATCAAACCATTCTTTCATCTAAAGTTATCATCACTTCTTTTTCTAGAATTCAGATGAAAATCCAAGCAGAACAAAATTAAACCTAATACTCATTCTGTTGGTTAAATTAGGTTGCATCTAAAGCACGAAACCACTTGTTCATATATCTGATTTCTTCCTGCAGTGAACAAAAGAAATTATTTCTTTCAGGGAGCAAGATCCTGTTTGAAATATAAGTGTGTAACAGCACAAGCACTGTCAGGCTCTGCTTTGCCTCAGAAACCCTTGGCCCTCCCTCAGTGAGCTGCTTACAAGACACAAAAAACGAGATTAACAAATAACTGTGACATAATGCCAGTAAGGCACCCTGGAAGACTTTTCCATCATTTCTATGATAATGAACACCTGCCTGTGGAGCTGTACTTCTCCTGGACATTTGCAGCAACTTCAACCAACAGAAGGGAAAAGAAGCCAATTTTGTGGCCATCTTCACAGAGCGCCTTAGACTGAGGAGCTACAACTCAATTTTCTAAACCAGTTTAAAAACTCTTTTAAAAATTCTATTACGATGAATTTCCTTGTTAAAAATAAATAAATAACCCAGCATGTATAAGCTGAAGCCCTTTTACAAGCTCTTAAAAACTGTGCTATGGGCTAGATCTTAGATTAATGTTTGTGATGCACACTGAAAACCTGTAAAGCATTTATGTAATTGCTGAGCATTATTATTTTTATTACTGCAACAGATGGAACCAATCCATCTTCGTAGATAATATCTCATAAATGATTCATTATTATTCCTTTAACCTAAAGTCTTTTATATTTTGCAGATCCATGAGAAATAACTGTTAGGAGGCTCCATGCATAAAATAGTACATAAACTACCTAATGTCTTGCAAATGTAGTAGCCTTGCTGATAGTCAGGCCTTTTAATGTTCACATGGCTGCTGTTCCTCTCACAGTCTGCTGCTCCTCCTTGTTTTCCAGCACTGCTTTTCAGGTGATGGAAAATATCACTGCAAACCATGGGTAAACAGCAAATATGGACCAGAAAAATACAAATATCTCCCTAAAATGCACAAAAATGAGTTTAAAACGTGGCACTCCTGGCTTTGATTGCTGAAGCACCAGAGTTCTGTGATCACACTGCCCATCCTCCCTCGGCCAAAGAACTTTTGGACCAGTTTTAATCCAATCAGAAAGCCAGGTAGACATCTCCCAGATATCATTTCCTATCAGCCTAATGAGAACTGATGGCTGGCAAAGGGCACAAATTGGTGCTGTCACTGGGAAAAAGGCTTAAATGGGAGCTCATCAGTCCCCCCCAGGCCAGGGCTGCTTCTGGCCATGCAGACACTCTCAGACAGAGCAGATGCCATCTCCTGCCCACCCCAGAGCTGACAGACAGGCCACTGATGATGGTCTGAATGGGGAAAACTTGCCTAAATGTGTATTAAGGCTTGGCACAAGCAAAATAATCATCACGATATCAGTGACTGGTAAGCTCAACGTTTTAAATGTGAAAAAAGCTGATTTACACACCAAGAAAGCATTTCTTGGATTGTTAAAAGAAAACACAGAGACAGAAGCTAAACCCACCACATCTAATTTATTATTTTGATAACGACCTTGGAAGAATCAATGACCAAAACAATTCCCAGAGCCCAATCTGAAGCACTGGGCCAAATAATCCATGGGATGGTTTGGGTTACTCCATCTGCTCATTCCACACGGGATAATTAACCAGTGTAATGGGAAAAGCTCATCGCTAGTGATGAGCCCTGGTGTGACACCTGAAATATTCATGGGGTTTATCAATGAAAAAATAAATGTTCTCCATGTACTACAGACCTTTTGGATGGGAACTAAAGGTTATTCTGCTTATATTTACCCCATGAACTGTCCTGATCTTGGAGATCTTTTCCAACCTCAACAATTCCATGATTCTACAGCCCAGCTCTTCCTGACTCCTTGACTCAATCCATCACTAAAAGCCACAGCATCAGGAGTTTCAGGGGTACCTGCTCCTCTACCTGTTAATTCTTCCCACCTTCACTCAGAGAAGGGAAATAATTTTCAATTCCATTAAACTGCCGACCTTTAACACCTCCTGCTCAACTCACTTCTTACAGAGGAAGTTTTATTCATCATTAACACATATTTAGATGGAAAGATGAATTTGGGGGCTGAAAGAGTGGAACTTTGCCACCAGGCACTTTGACATTGGCTGCCTTTTAAAAAATGTTATAAGGAGTTACTATTTCCCTTGGAAACCACATGAAAGCATCTCTTGAAAAAGTGGAGCTATCTTTGACTTGAAAAGTACCATGTGATCCCAGCCATTCCACTTCCAACCAGTTTCCAACCCATTCTGACTCACAAAAAAATAGTGAGCTGCCTTGAAAGCTTGCCTTTAAAAATCTAAATTCATCTCCAATTTTCATGAAAATTCATGCAAAAACACAGTTTTCAATCCCCCAAAAAAGGAAAGTCAAGTGTAAAATAATGTGTTTTCTAAGCAGCTTCAAATTCTGCGTTGGAATGAGGAAGTGTGGAGCCAGATTCTCCTTTGGTCAAAGAGCTGCCAGTCTTGGGATGACAACACCCTCCTAAAAATCCTTCCCAAAGAGGAATCCTACAAAGTTCAGGGTTGAGGCATCCCAGTAAAAAGCCAATCCTCAAATCCTTCATTTCCGGTTGAGCTGTTCAATATCCCACCAGAAGTACTGGCATTTACAAACCGACCTTTACAAAATAATTCAGAATAATTATCACAGAAGTGATGCATCCCCTATAAACCCATCCCCAGATTTGCTCTTTTTGTGAATACCTCAGTTAAACACCACGAGCTCCATTTCAGTCCAGACCCTTAAACGAAAAGTCTTCGCTGCGAGCAGGAGAACAAAATTTCCTCCAATTCCAGACAATCCCTCTCAGGCACATTTAGAAAATCCCTCACAACTGGTACCAGCTGACTTTGAGCAACGTGGGCTTGGTGAGCTATCAAACCAAGCCCTGCCTAGGAGAGGGATGTGCCAGCAGAACTCTGCTTTTCCCAGACGTGTTTTCCATGTTTTCCTTGTGCTCGGCTGTTCCTGCGAAGACTCGCGTGGCTCCGTTACCGCTCTGGCCCCTGAGCCTGCACGCTTTAACTCTGTTACTTAGTTAATTCTTTTCCTTTAACGTGAGGGGTTTGAAATACAACTCCCAGCTGTTCAACATAACGAGGTTTCATTTACAAACTTCTAACGAGCGCGAGGGTAGAGAGAAAAGAAGAATCCCAGCTTTAAAAAACACATTATTTTACAGCAAGGGAGAGAACAGCAAGCACTCATCCGAGGTGATTGGTTAGGATGACAGCTCTGCAGTGAAATATATTTTCATTTCAGGAGCCCCACAGCTATTTTGAATTTAATTGCATGGAAGACCACCAGGATTTCTTTCTCAAACACAAACCCAAAGCCTGTCACCAAAGAAACAATTATTACGTGCAGGAAACCAATCTTTCTGAAGCCTACCACCAAAGAAACAATTATTACGTGCAGGAAACTGATCTGAGATGTTGAAATGGTTTAAAAGGAACCAAAAAGAAGCAAAAAAATGACGGGAAGTGTGACTTTCAAGCGTGCACCAAACTGGTGTTTGGTGCTTTGGTAAAAGGAGAAGTTTTAAATTAATTTATTAGCAGGGAGAGAGGAACAGGAATAATGTCCCCACATGGTCAGGGAGAGGTGGAACAATGGAAAAAGGGGGTCATCCCTTCTTTTTGTATCCCTCAGGAGCAGAAATGAGACTTAAATCACCTCTGAAGGTGCCCAGCATTCTTACCTCGCTGGAGGTGAACTCAGGGACGAGGAGGGCGCCAGGTTCAGAGAAACTTTGCAGCTGCCAAGAGAGAGAGAAAGATGGGAATTACATTTTCCAGGTAAATTGGGGCACATTTTGAAACAGAATAATGTAAAAAAGACATGAGATTGTAAATTAATTCTGCAACGTTTAATGCAGAAAATGTTCCCCCTGCTTGGTCATGTTAGAGGACGCTGAATATTTGCTAATTTGTGAGCAGGGAATGGCTGGAAAAATGGGAAAGAGTGTGATAAAGGCAGGTGATAAAGGGTGGGTCTGTAGATAACCCGCTCCAGAGAAAACGTGTGAAATTAGAATTGCTGAACTAGGGGGAAGGAAACACAAGTTACTAAATTGTGCTACTCTGACACTTCCCATTCTCAGAGAGCACATGAATCACGGAGAAGGCTGAATATTTGTCACAGCTGTGATTTCAGCATCAAAAAGAAATAATTTTAGCTCAGATTTTAGGGGAGTTTCCAGAAAATTTGTCAGTTCAGCCAACCGGATCCTAAACTTCTCCATGATCTTCTGCAAGGGGAGCTTTCTTTGGGGTTGGACCCACAAAGGAACTCTTGAAACCACCATGGTGACCAAACCTGGTCAAGGGCCTCAGTGGCTCCATGGACCACCCTGAGCTGTCACAAGCTGCATTTTGATAGCTTTGGGTGCTTTTAAACTGATGTGTGAGGGGAATATTTTTAATTTCAAAGACGAAGAACCGTCAGCAACACAAAAATATCAAAATGCTGAACCACAGCTTTTGGGTTTTGACGATAAAAAATGATGCCCTTAAGTTTTCTGCTCTCCAAAGCAGTGGGGTTTTATTCTTGGCAGTGACAAAACTCCAGTTCCACCCGCAGTCCTGACTCACTGGGAGTGTTTGGGAGGGGAAGTGGCCTAGCTCCATGAGCCTGCATTAGGAGCTATAGCTGGCAGCAAAAAAAGAATGGTTTATATTCCAAAAAAAAAAAAAAAAATAGGATTCTGCAGTAAACAAATTATTTTCAAGTTCAGATTGGATTTTATAGCAGAGCAGAGGAGATATGAAACTTGGAAAGTATTTAAAAGCTCAAAGCAAAATATTTTATGTGAAACAAAATGTTGCATTCAATTCTAAGTTAATAGTTTCTGCTGGGAAAAAAAAAATGCCAACAATTCTGATTTTATTTTTCAAAGTGAATTTCTCTATATTGTTCTTACAAACTCTGCCAAACACAGGCACACTCACATGACTATATCCAAATTTTAACCCTCATGAGTCCAGGCTTTCTTCCCACACTTATTTGAGCCATGAGCTGATGCAGACACTTGTATTTTCCCAGATTCCTGCTACCACCCAAAACTGCAAAATGGCTTGAAATCAGCCTAAAATGTTCAGAAGGAGATTTTGATGGGGGTTAAATCAATCCAAGGTGATTGGGAAGGAGGTGTCCTGCTGGCTCCCTCCACTGCTGTGCTGCCCACACTCCACCTCTCCTCTCCTACCTTTGGCATCTGCCTCACTTGGTGGTGAATCAGTGCAGCAAATGAGGCAGCAGAGAACCAACTCTCCAGAAAACAGCAGCTTGTTTGCTGCCAGCTGAGCTCCCTGAGTCAGCTCCTCACAGGGCAAATGAGCTCTGGGACCACATGGTTTGGGCAGCAGGAGGAAAAAGATGATTCCCTCGTATCTATGTAATGTTTTTACATCAGCAGAGTTTGGAGCTGTCTCATCTCTAACCTGAGGCCTTACAGCACCCCTCTGTTTCAGATCTCTCCTTTCAGGTACAAATAATCTGGTTTTATGCCCACTGAGAGAAGGAAAAAAAAACCCCAAACCTATTTGCAATTTGAAAATTTCTCAAAAGCACTCACAAGGCAATTGGTGCAGTTGTTGTTTCTGAAACATAAAGGAGGCCAAGACTATGCTCAGATATATCTTTTGCAATGGCTGATAGGTTTTTTTTCTCTGTGAACCTTTTTTATTGGAGCTCCCCCTCTCAGGCCCTGTGCATTCAGCGTTTCAGGGACAAAGCCTCGGATATTTGCTGCAGGCTCGTGCTCCAGCCCCACTGGAGGCTCAACTGGCAGTGCAAGACATTCCCAGCTCTCACTCCCAGAGCAAACTGCTCAAGGAACAGGACTAAAACTCCTAATATCCCCCAGGATGACTCTCAGGCATATCCTTGGGGATTGATCCGTCAGCTGCTTCACAGCTTGTGTTTAGCAAATACATTTTTTTCCTGTGGAAATCCTGCCTAACAGGTTAAAAGGGGATTTCCATTTCTTTTTCACTCTATAACCCACAACAAAAACTGAAGTGTGATGGCAGAAATAGCTAAAGCTGACCTGAGGCCTCCCCCCCAGTCCTTTTCATCTCCAGCTGCATCCCCAGCACCTCCCCTGCGGCACAGGGAACTCGGGATCAGACCAAGAGCTCCGCTTTGCAAAGCTCATCCTGAGGGACGGAGAGAAAACCCCTGCTCAGCCTCATCCCTGAGCTGATCCAGTGGATCCCCGACCCCATCCCCGGGGAGGTGTGGGAGCGTGGGAAGAGGTGGGAGGACAGGTCTGGCCCCTTCCACACTTTCTTGGAGCTGCAGGGAAGAGCTGGTCCGAGACAAGAACATTCACAGGAAACCTTCCGCCTAAAATAGGCGTTGTTCTTCTACACCTCCCACTGAACAGTGGGTACAAGCCAGGAATACAGACTTTGGAAGCGGATTCCGAAGAGCTCTGAGGAATGTATCAAAAAGTCCATATGGTTTTGCCAAATCAAGTGTGCAGAACTGGGTAAATTTAGCCGAGCGCTGAGGAGCTAAAATTTGTCTTGTTTGACCCAAGTGGAAGGAACAGAGTCATGAGGCTCTTAGACACAAATCCATCTGACTGAATCAGCTCGGGGAGGGCAGAAATTGATGAGTAACACATTATTTCATGTGTGGAAACAAAGGGACACCTCAGCTCCCAGAGGAGTGCCGAGGAACAGGAAAGCACTCCCCAGACAGGTCTAAATAATGTGACTTTCTCCAACATATTTAGGTGGTGAAATTCCGAGTGACAAGCGCTTGGCGCTCCGACAGCTGGGCCCACGGCTCCAAGTTTTCCTCCTGTAGTTCCAAAGAGTGAAAGCTTTGTTTGAAATGAAGGTGGAAATTCTCACAATGAGACAAGAGGTGAAAGCTCTGAGGAGAGTGACGCGTCGTTCATTGTAAAAATCGCCGCTGTTCCGAAGAGCGAGGTGCCAAGTAAATAAGGAAAAGCTTCCCAAGCCTCCCAACACCATCCTGTTTCCATCTGCACTGGGATGGCTCAGCCTGGCATTGTTCATGCCATGCCCCTGGAGTGCCCTTCAGATTTCCCTGTCACATCCAAAGACCACATCTCTGGAGCCTCTGGACGCTCTGCTCCAGGTCAGGCTCAATTCCACCAAGTTCCAGTGGCTGAACTTTTCCATGCACAGACTTATAGGAGTAAATCTTGACTACTAAATTCTTCCTCACCTTGAATCCTGGGCTCAGTTTTAGGCCTCTTTTGATAAGAAGGACCCTGAGGGGCTGGAGGGTGTCCAGGAAGGGAATGGAGCTGGGAAGGGGATGGGGAATTCCTGAGGGAGCTGGGAAAGGAGCTCAGCCTGGAGAAAAGGAGCTCAGGGGGGACCTTGTGGCTCTGTACAAGTCTCTGACAGGAGGAGGCAGCTGGGGGGGTCAGGTTCTGCTCCAGGGAACAGGGACAGGAGGAGAGGGAACAGCCTCAGGCTGGGCCAGGGGAGGCTCAGGGTGGATATGTGGAAAAATTCCTTTGCGGAAAAATTCCTTCATGGAAAGGGCTGTCCAGCCTTGGCACAGTGATGGAGTTCTCATCCCTGGAGGGATTTCAAAGCCCTGTGGATGTGGCGCTTGGGGACATGGAGCAGTGCTGGCCTTGGCAGTGCTGGGAATGGCTGGGCTGGATGATCTTTGAGGGCTTTTCCAACCTTTATGATTCCCTGATTCTCTGATTTCTGAACACCTCCTTCCTCCCTCCTCTCTCCTATTGACTTTGGCAATAGTTCCCTGAATTCCCCCCGAGAAAGAGGAGGATTAGGATCCTACCAAAACTCCTATGTGTGGCAGGTCAAAAGAGTGAAGAATAATCAAACACCACACGCAACAAAATCCCCCAAACTCACACAGCAAGAAAAAGTGCAACTAGAAAGGGAAGGGCACATTAAGCACCAATAATAATTTCAATATAAGGTAATTATTTATAAAGCTGAATACAAAACAGTGAAGGGCAATGTCTGTGTAATGAGAAATGTGGGTGTGAACACATCTACAGGAAAGAAACACATGAAAGTCCTTTGTGATTGAACTTGAAGAGTTATCTAGAAAAAATTTAAAGATTTAAAGCTCATTTTTAGTCAGACTTAGCCAGCCCTTTCAACACACACAGAAAATTAGGAGCTTGGTGGATGGAAACCCAGAATGTTGTTCTGACAACAGTGAAATCCCAGAATTCAGGAGCTGCAGGTCAATCCTGGCAGTGAAGAAGTTTTCCCATCCAAACCTGCACTTTTACAAATCCACATGTATTGAAATAAACATGATATTCAAAAATATCAGCCCATGGTTCTACAACTCTCACCATCCTCTTTTCTCCCTTGAACCTTTAATTAAGTCTCCACTCTGCTCCCAAGCAGCAGCAGCAGCCTAATGGCTTCAGAATATTTCCTCACCAACTTCAAAACACCCAGGCTCGCTGTGAGTTGCAGGCTTTGAACAGGAGCTGCTTAAATAATCCCTTTTATTTTTATTTATTCTTGAAAATATCAGATTCTAATCCTCTCTAACCAATGCATTAAAAAAAAATTAGTTCTTTGGAATATTTTCCCTTTTTTGCCAGTTTTGTGGTGAATCCATGTGTAACTCTGTAGGATTTCTCACATGAAAAGTGTTCACAGCTGCAAAAAAAAAAAAAAATATAAAAATGGTTTTCAACAGCAGATCTTAAAGAACTTTTACAAAGCACTGTTTCTGACAGATGGAGAACCTGAGACTTGGGCAGGAACTTCCCTAAGTCACCCAAAAAGCTATTGCAAATTGGGTTTCTGCTGTGGGAGCACTTTGCTCTCATGGCTCTTTAGGACTACCTGGAATAAACCGTGTGAGACCTTCAGGGTTTTATGGCATCAGACTGGGAGCTTTCTTTGGCAGGAGGGAAACACACCCTCAAAAACAGCACCTCAGGAAGCTGAGGGGAGGAGAGAGGCCAAGTCCAGGGCCTGGAGTAGTGTGAAAATAAATCTGCCACTTTGAGTTTTAAATTATGTGTTTTGCACAATAAAACATTGACTTCCACACTAGCTTGGGGTGGAAGAGCCTTAAAGCTCATCCCATTCCACCCCTGTCATGGGCAGGGACACCTCCCACTATCCCAGGGTGCTCCAAGCCACATCCAGCCTGGCCTTGAGCACTGCCAGGGATGTGGTGGCCAGGGACAGACACCTGAATGCAAAATCGGAATTTCTACAGCTGCAGGAATTGTCCTGGGTTTTGCTGCTAAACCAAAACACGCAGAAGAAGTGAGCTTGGTCTTTCACATCCCCACAAGCAAATATTGCCTTCCAGTTTTGAGGTAAACTGGGTTTTGAGCAGCTGAAGATGAATACATAAATCTGTATCTTTATTTACTGTTGCAGAACATTTATGGCAGTTTTCTACAAACCTCCTCTTATCCTGCCTGTAGTGCTGTGCTCCCCTCAGATTCCCCTGATGGATTAATAGAGCAGAGCCTGCTGTGAATGCAAGACACATTTCCTCACAGATTTGTTTGAAATATAAACTCGGGGCTTAGTTTGCTAAACATTTGTTTTCTTCCCATTTCGATATTTGGAAAGAAAATAGATAGCTCATAATTAGTCAAACATTCACTGGAGAAGGAAATAACCAGCAGTCCCTTTAATCTGTTGTTCAGAATTCTGCAGGATCTGGAGCTCTATAAATAAACCCCTGCTTGCTCTTTTATATCTGTACCAGTGGCAAGAAATCCTTGACTCTAACTCGCCGACAAAGACTTTAGCACCGTTTCCTGAGGTGTGAACCAACAGGGAGAGTTATTATTTTTTATGACTTGCCCGTTTAAACAAAAGGAGGCAAAGTCTGAGGCATTCAGGTTTGTGACATCAAAGGAAGCGCTGCTCCTTGGCAGATATTTAATGAGGGATCCCAGGCCAGGCGTGGAAAACACAGAGCCCACAGTTCTGTAAACACTGGCCAGGGTTTCTTGGTGGTCTGAGGTCAGAGTTTTGTATTTCAAAGGCTGGGAACGAGGAGCTCTCCAGCTGCACGTGGCCTGAAAGGGATCTTTAACAGCCCAGCAAGTGGCAACTCCAACACCCTGCCCACCTCGGCTTACGGGGAACCAGGAACATTTGCAGCGGGATTTCAGATGGGAACAACCCAACACTTCCAGGCTGAGCACGCACAGCACTCAGCTGCACGGATCTTTTTTTATATCTTAGTGGGATTTGTCCAGCTGGAAGTGTGCAGGAATTACATGGCAGCTCCCAGCAGTGGCTAATTTGCAGCAGTGAAAATGAGAGGTTTGAAATAATTGTCCACTTTTCCTCTAACACAAACCAATTCCCACTATTCAGATGTTTTCAAAGTCCCAGGCTGGAGTGCAACACTTCAAAATTGCTCTTCCAGCAATAGGAAATTATTTTAATAAAATTTAGGGAACAATCGTGAGTTCAACAGAATAATCTTCTACTCAAGATCTACTTGAACACCTGAAATGGAGAATAAATATTGAACCAACAGATCTGGGAACTGGCTTTCTGGTACTTCATGTTTTGGAGGATGGGAGAACTTGACATTATTCACCTTTAAGTTCTGTCCTGGATTCAAACACACTGAAGAAAAGTTCTTGAAATCTAATGCAGTAGATTATTTTTCAGCCCCTTTCAGGTTTGTAATTTCTGGGTGCCAAGCCAGGGTAATGCTGTGGTGAAAGAAATGAGATTTCTGAAGGAAATGTTGCAGGGCAGGAGAGAGGGGTGGGAGCTTAGGCTGACCTAACTCAGTTATCAGAGAATCCCAGAATGGTTTGGGTTGGAAGAGACCTCAAAGCCCATTCCATCCCACCCCCTGCCATGGCAGGGACACCTCCCACTATCCCAGGCTGCTCCAAGCCCCATCCAGCCTGGCCTTGGGCACTTCCAGGGATCCAGGGACAGCCCCAGCTCCTCTGGGCACCCTGTGCCAGGGCCTGCCCACCCTCACAGGGAAGGATTTTTTACCAATATTTAATTAAAATATCTTTTTTTAGTTTAAAACCATTTCCCCTTCTCCTATCACTACCTGGCCAAGTAAAAAGTCAGTCTCCTCTGTTTTATCAGTCCCTTTTCATGCACATCCCCCGTACCTCCCACCCGAACCAAGTCACTAATTGAAAGATGATTTCTGGCCTGTAATGAACAGCACACATTAATCCCATTCATTATTTGGCATAAAGAATGCAGGCCAGTTTGTATTATTTATGTGAAATTAGAACATTGGGGGTGTAAAGAGTCTTCAGAGTTGAAATTTGCCTCACTGAGTAATTCGGTGTTTGCATTAACGACTCGCTAACATTTCAATCAAGCGGAAGAGGCGATTACACGAGGTCTGTGCCAAAGAGATTTAGAGGCTCCAAAAACTGAGGGTGGACAAAAGGCCAGGAAAAGAAGTAATCAAAGCGTGTTCTCCTAAAAGAATTCCAGGAGCCAGGAGCACGGAGGGGCTCACACTAGAGCCGGCAGAGGGATGGCACTGAGCCTCTCCTCCCCGAGGTCTGCAACACCAGGCAGGGGCTGGGGCTGAACCAATAAATAACCACAGGCATTGAGGGAACCGGGGCCATAAGGGATGACATTTGGGATCTGAGAGGTTTGGAAATGCAGGGGACATGCAGAGGGTTTCTTTCCTCTCGTCTCTATCATGACAAACTTCCACTACTGCGTTCATTTGTTCGGGATTGTTGGAAGAGTCTGATTTTCTTTTATATCGGTGGGATCAGGCAAAGGTCAGGGCAATTCTGCCCTTCAAAAAATAGCTATTTTAGGATCGTGAGGGCACTCTCATCAGCTCTTGAAGGTACAGAATTTCTGGGCTGCAGGGCTGATCTCAGGATGCCTTGGGAGGAATGTCCTGAGGTGATTATCATCAGCCAGCTGATAAGCTTCCCACAAACAGCATTCCCGCAGGACAAAGACCTTCTGAATCCCAAGCAATTTCATAACATCACCCAGAAGAAAGTATCACCCAGCACAGATTTCAGAGCAGCAGTTTCAAACCCTGGGTTCTGTGAAAGACTGGAGAAATTGGGAAGATCTTTCTCTTGCACTTTGGTGCCCAGAGTGAGGAGCTGAAGCCATGAGAGGGCAACACATGGGGACAAAAACCACAGTGTGGACAACAGAGAGCAAGAACTAAACATCCATACCCATTCCTGCACAGTCAGGATCTCCACTTCCACCCAAAATAGATTTCCAGGGCTCCCTGAGGGCTGATTCCACCTCCAATCAGTTTAAAACAGAGATAAATTGGGAAACACGGACAGTGTGACACCTCCACTCCTTTCTGCATCATCTCGCTGAAACACCCTGAGCCAGGTCTGCTCTGGGGCTTAGGACAGACTTCCAGAGCCCCCTGCCAGGGCTAAAACCTCCTGAAATAATTATTTCCCTGAGCTGAACCAATATTTATCCACCTAAAAGATGTTTCCCTGGAAAAGAACTGTGCCTACCTTGTCAAGAAGCTTTGGGCAGACTGAGACACACTGGGAATATCCAATGTCAGAGCACAAGGATATTTCCCAGTTGGATTTGGGATGGATTTGGGCAGTTCATCTGCAACACCAGGCGAGGAGGTGACAGCAAACCCCCCAAAAAGCAGAACACAAAGGACAGGGTGAGGGTTCAAGCCCACCTCCAGCTTTAGGCCTCACCCTGGTTCCACAGAGTGAAAATCCCAGGGGAAATGCTGCAGCCATGGGCACACGAATTCCTCCAGCACTTCCACTCGGCTTGCAGGAGAAAACTGAAGTGGGAGTAGCAGTAGTTTCACATGTACAAAAGGAGCCCTATTTAAAAAGACAAAAAAAAAAAAAGGAAAAAAAGTAAAAAAGAAAAGGCTAAAGAAGCAGGAAGCGGAGGAGTAAATGACAGTGGTAGGGAGAAGAGATGTCTCCTTCCATTTAGACAAGCAGACATACTCTTGCAGTTTAATGGATTAGAAGGACTCAGAGATATTTACTGTCTAGCCACGTAAGTACATTCCAGCTCTTGATTTGCTTTTAGCATCGAAACCAGTCATATATTACATCAGTGGGATTCTTGTTTGTTGAAATAAGTGAATAATTTGGGGAGTATATTCAATTCACTCTTTCTACATTCCCTTGTTTCATCTGGGCTCGATTTCCACGAGATGCTGTTTGGGGAAGTGCAGCTGGGAGCACGTGGCCAGCGAGACAGGTTGGTCAAGAGCTGACATCTCCACTCGTTTGCTGGGCTGCATGTTAAATTAATCATGTTAATGTTAAATTAATAACACGCAGGCTGGGTTGTAACGAGCCTGACGTGCATCACTTTGGGGGGTTTGGTGTGCAGAGTTCAGGGGCACAATTCAGCTGAGCCAATTTCATGGCTCATCTTTGCCAAAAGGTGTTCCTTCATGCCCTCACTCTCATCCTGCTCAGCCCCATGTCCCCATCCCCTGCTTTTGAGCTGGGGGGACTAAAATGGCACAAAACACCTTTTATTTTTTTGTTTTGTCAGTGTGGATTTTCTGCTGGTTTAGGGCTCTCAGCTGGCTCCTGGAAAGGTCAAGAAGTCAGCGCAGAAAATAAAGCCCAAGCCAGGAAAAGAGGAGGGAACAGATTGCTGTATCATCAACCCCACCAGCAGAGTACCTGGCAACGGCTTCACACTTGTTCTTCTCATGGAAAAAAAAAAAATGTGACAGTTCTGAAATAGGTAGAATCTTGTTTCTATTGCTAAAGCCTGCGACTTCTGAAGTGACAACCTTCTGATGCTCTGTGGAACAACCACCACGGCAACTTCCCCTAAAAAAAACTTAACCCATCGTTCTTTTTTTCTATTGCAGGGCTGAAAATTCAGCCAGTCAGAGATAGCCAGTAAAAACAGAAACATCAGCCATCTAAATTCCCATAATATTGACTTGAAACAAAATACACCAGTGTTTACTCTATTGCTTTGGCGTGGGTTGGTTTGTTTGCAGTCAAACCGTAATTTATACTGGCTCCTCACATATTGATATGTTGAGGAAATAAACAGTAAATACTATTTCCAATCCATCTGTTTAACTTGTTAGAAAAACAACAGTCAGAGGCTTTTGAGAATTGTAGTTTTTCTGTACAAACCCAAATTGGGAACTGGAGTTTTGTTTCGCTCCGAGAGCTCTGTGTGGGTTTGGATGAAGTGTGGCTCCAGTCTGACTTCCCAGCTCTCGCTCCAGGTCCTGGCAGAGGTTTGGGGAGCTTGCAGGGATTGTCTGGAGGGAACCCACCACATCTGTGAGCGTGGCTGGAGCCATCCCTCTCCTCCCTGTGTGTGACACATGGCTGGGACTTTCAGGAAAAACCTCACCCTTCAACCAGGAGCTTTCCATGAACTCAGCTCCTTCCTTATTCTCCCACTGGCTCTGGAGTGGAGACCCTCAGCTGGAGCATAAAACAAAGGGTTTCCTTGTAATCATCAGCTCTTCACAGAGAAATGAAGGTGTTTATGTGATATTTGCTCTTGAAACTCACCAAGCACTGAGCAGCTTTTTTGAGCAGCTCTGTCCTGGGGGCAGCACTGCTCCGAGGGCTTCACCTGGCCAGGGATGCACAGGGATGCTGCTGGACAGAGCTCTGGGGAATTCATTCCACTCCAGCCCCGTTGTGTTTAAAGAAGCCAGGATGGACAGGGCTGGGAGCAACCTGGTGTTGTGGAGAGTGTCAGGCTGGAAATGGAAGGGCTTTAAGTTGCCCTTCCCACCCAAACCATCTTGGGAGTCTGGATTTCTGTGGAAATGGAAGCAAAGCAGCCCCACAGTGCCCTACCTTGACATTTAACTATGAAATGTTTTAGCAAGTTGTCCAGCAGAAGAGCGGCATGGGACCTCTTTGGCCTCTTAAGATAATCCATCCCTTAAACCAAAAAACTTTATTTGAAAAAATTAATAAAGAGAAGGAAAAAAAATTAAAAAGGTGAAGGTGAAGGAGGAGAAGGAGAAGGAGAAGGAGAAGGAGAAGGAGAAGGAGAAGGAGAAGGAGAAGGAGAAGGAGAAGGAGAAGGAGAAGGAGAAGGAGAAGGAGAAGGAGAAGAAGAAGGAGAAGGAGAAGNAAGGAGAAGGAGAAGGAGAAGGAGAAGGAGGAGAAAAAGGGGACAAACAAGATGGACACCAGAGCTTGTTGGAAGCAGGAGCTGGTTCCCACTAAGTGCAGGTGGGATGGGTTTGTGGTGGGTTGGAGAGGAAAGGGTAGGATTTAAGGAATAAGTTCTTCACAGTGAGAGTGGCAAAACTCTGGCACAGGGTGCCCAGAGAAACTGTGGCTGCCCCTGGATCTCTGGCAGTGTCCAAGGCCAGGCTGGATGGGCTTGGAGCAGCCTGGGATAGTGGAAGGTGTCCTTGCCCATGGCAGGGGTGGAACTGGATGAGTCCTAAGGTCCCATCTGACCAGACTGGGATCCCCTCTTTGGCCTCAGTCACCAGGCAAACAAGGCAGTGGAGTCCTGCCTCCATCAGGATCCATGCTCTGCTGAAATATGGGGAGAAAAATTCCTTGTCTTCAGCCTGTCACTGTGTGAGTGTGAGTAAAGCACTGCCAGGGAACAGGAGAGGGAAAAGTGTTTGTTGAGTCCTGTACAACAGGAGAGAACTACCAGCTTTTAAAGGCTCAATTAAGCTGCTTTCAAGATCTAGGCCAGCAAGTTAGAACCTTGCTTTAAATATTAAAACCATGGAGATGGATCTGAGCCTTACACTCCAACCCCGAGGTAGGTAATTTAAACCATCTGCACTGCAGAGCTGCTGCTGGAGCCAATAAAAATATTTCATAATTACTTTTTGCTTCCTTTTTTCACCAGCATCAAATATCAGCATTGTTAAAGGTCAGAAACGTTCCACTTTTCAACACTTTGAGGAAAAAAATGCTTCTCTAGGTAGCCAGTAAAGAGTTTTCATAGCAGGAATATCCCCAGCTGTAGGTTATGAGCTTTGGAAGAGCAGGTTCCAGACACTCATCAGATTTCTGATACCAGGAGATATCCCAATGATTTTATTTCCATTCTGTGATTTCAAGTGTTTTCCCTACAACACCCACTCAGAAGAATCTTTCAATGTATTTTAGATTCATTCCATATAAGCCAAAAACTCTTGATAAATGTTGCATTTCTTTTCATAGCCTGTCTTGGTCAACGGCAGAAATTTTCTAAGAAAACAGAATTTAAATGCCCTCAGCTTTTTGGGTAATTTCCAGCTCTCTAACAATGGATTAAAATACATAAACAGGCTACAGCTGTTCAGCCTTCCAAATTCTGACACCTCCTCCCTCCATTTGGGACTCCAGTCCCTATTTCTTTTTGTCTTTGACTTTTTGTGGACTGAAATCCAATCCTTTTGTCTGCATCTGCTGCTAAAAGCCATTTCTCCCCAGCCCTAGCCCAGTCCCCTCGTGTCTCATTAAGCACATTTACATTTGGCTCATAAAATCCCAAGCAGAGCATTTCATGCCCAGTCACAGTGCACTGATGAGAGGAGCTCTCTGCTCGTGGCTTCTGGAATGACACATGGTGTTACCCCATTTTTTGGGGGGAATCAAACAGAATCTTTAAAATTGAATTTTTTTTTTTCTTTTCATTTAAAATTATGTTTTGATTTAAAAAAAGTTAATGCCCTTTTACAGATTTTTTAGAAAAATAATTAGTTTTCTACAGTAGGCAAAAATTAAACTGAATTAAGCTGCACATAAAAAGTGACATTTTGCATTCATTCAGTGGGTTGGACATTTTTGTGAAGCTGCTAAAGCCAGTCAGGAAGGATTATCTCCTCAGGAAGGTTTCACCAAGGAATGGCAACCATTTGGTGCCAGCAGCCTTCCCAAAGCACCACGATTCCCTTGGGAATAGCAGGAATTCTGCATCACCACCCTCAGTGAGATGCCATCCACCAGCTCTGAGCCCACCCCTTCCACAAGTGCCCAGGGAAGCTGTTCAGGTGCCAGGGATGTCAGGAGCTCCCAGTTCTGGCACTCAGCAGTAGGAATCCATCCCAGACCAGCTCCTACAAGTCCTGCTGGCTCCAACTCAAGGCTTCTATTGATCACTCCCTGTGGTAGCATGGAATAAACATGGAAAAATAACAAAGCAAGAGGGAAGGGAGCTCTCAGGAGCCCAGCCCTGAGTCACTGGGGATTTCACCTGGACAAAAGGGATCCTGGGATTCTGAGCCAACAGGAGGAGCAACACAAGAGCAGGATGCCTAACTCTGCATCCCAGTGACATTCCAGCAGCTCCCACACGAGGCTCCAAGAGAAATGAGCAGCATCAGAGTGATGTTGAGCTAATGAAGGAAGTCAGGGCTGTCCCCAGAGTGAATTGTCACGTTCACCTTCACAGGAGCAGATGGGAGAAGCAGGCTCTTGGAAGCTCCTGTGGGAGTTTACAGCCAGCAGCTCAAGGACTTGCAGACCTTGAGCTTTCAAAGAGTGGCTTGTGAGGAAAGGACAGCTCTGGGTGTCTCCAACTGACAGCACCGAGCCAAGCTCTGGTTCCTGCACAGAGCTGCCAGCAGAGTCACTGGGAGCTGGCTCAGGCCTCAGGGCATTGTCACCACCACGAGACATAGCAGGGTCACAAAGGCACAGCGGAGACCTCGCTGCTGTAACAGGGATGGGGTGAGGATGGGCTCCAAGTCTTTGTCCATGCTTTGGAGAATATCCTTAATCCAGCAGCATTTAGTGCTGATCCAGCTTCAGAGGCAGAGCAAAATCAAGGAATGATGCATAGAATTGTGGATTGAATGGGAAAGGACCTTTAAAGGTCATTTAGATCAACTTCCCTGCCATGGGCAGGGACAGCTTCCACTGTCCCAGGTTGCTCCAAGCACTTTCCTTGGGCACTGCCAGGGATCCAGGGGCAGCCACAGCTTCTCTGGGCACCCTGTGTCAGTTATTTTTTGCCTCATGGCAAAAAACTCCGTCCTGATATCTAATCTAAATCCACCTAAATCCTTCAGTTTAAAGCCACTAACCCTTGTCCTGTGGCCTTTAACAGGTCCCACTGAAAGTCTGTCCCCTTCCTCTTCCTTGCAGGCCCCCTCAAAGAACTGAGAGGCTTCAAGAAGCTCTTCCCAGAGCCTTCTCTTCTCCTGCTAAGAGCATTCATGTTGCTGACACCAAACCAAGCATGCAACGAATACGATCCATCATGTAAAAAATGTGAGATCATTAAAACCCAGAGATTTTCAATGAACATGCTCTCAAGCACAGCTGGCTCAGGAATATCAGCCAGCCCCACCATGGTCCCTCCAAGCCAGCAGACACAGTGAAACCATGACACCAGCACAAGCCTGGCACATCCTCCTCCCTTCCCCACTCCTGAGCCAGAAGAAGGCTCAGTTGAGCCCTTTGGAACATTCTTCTCCACCCACAGGAGCTGCACATTTTATCCCAGACATTGTGCCTGTGGTACAGGCAGCAAATTCCTCAGCTGGGAACAAAGGAGCAGAGCTGGCATCCGGCAGGGTGGGTGAGGAACTTCCTGCCCCCAGGCAGCGAGGAGCTCCCCTGTTGGTGCTGCCAGCAGCACCCACCAGCTCACTGCCCTGCCTCTGTTCTGGGGCCAAACCTGCCTCTGGCCAGGACAAAAACCAGGCATTCTTTTCCCTCCCTTTCCCCTTTCCCACCCTTATGCATGCTCACAGAAGATAAGAACTCAGAAATAATAAATACTCAGAGAAGGTCAAATGCAAGAGCCCTCTGATTTCTGTTTCTTTTAAATCCTTATTCCGAATTCCTTTGTATCCATCCCCTCTGCAGAATTCCTAATTTAAAGATATCCTCTGCCACAGAAATCACCTGTACACCCCCTGCTACCTCTTATCTGGCCTCTATTTTTTGTGTCAGAAAAAAGTTGGAAGCTTCAATGCCTTTTTCTGGAGATCTTTGGAATCTCCTGTCCTAAAAAAAAACCTGTAACCTTCACCACAAGCCTCCATACAACCCTCAGGTAAAAGAAATTAGTGTGTCCCCACTATTTAAATTAACAAAAACACTGCAGTACAGTATTTCCAGCTGGCTGTGCATGGAGCAGCAGAAGGAAAGCTCTTCCTTCCCTCTTTGAGCCAGACAGGCCTGGAACTAAAACAGGTATTTGAGCCTGAGTTCCTCTTCCTGAGCAGATCCTCCCAGCTGGGCCTAACTGATGTGAGTAAGAGTGCCTGGAGAGAATTTGAGTCCTTTTCCCTTCACATGGCTTTATCTCTGAACTGGCAAACAGTTCAGAGAGAGAAGCAAAGAAGTGCTCTTAGGTCTGGCCTGCAGCAGAGAACTGAACAGCACCAGCCTCAGAGCTCATCCCAGCTCTACTCAAATCCCATCTCCAAATTTATTCCTTCTGCTGGTACATGTAGAAAGTTGGGCAGCAAGTTATGCTCAGTAAAAGGCAGAAGACTCCAAAATCTTCTAAGCATGAAGTTGTGTTTTACCCTGCCTGGTGCAAATGTGACTCAGGAGCTCTGATGGGGCACAGAGAGATGGAGATTCAAAGTGAATTCTCTGTCTCTAAAGTTCTCTTGGATAACCAAAAATATCACAAAGAATTTATAAACTTCCTCAGTTATTCCAGATTTTTCAACATTCAACAAAGTGTCAAATATTCAACTTCTGGTTGAATCCACTTCACAGAAATTGAGCTAATTTATTTCAATTTAATACCCAATTATCCTCTGACATCTATAGGTGCTTGATTTTGGAAACAGAATTCTTTCCCAAAGTTCAGAGGAAGAAAAACTAAAGCTCCATGTCTCAAGCAGGACTAAATATTGCAATCACTTTTCATGCATTTTTTAAATGTTAACTTTGTTTGAAGTCCTTGTACCATTTCCCCACACCTATGAATAAATAATCCCATGCCTGGGTGTATTTTATTTGTGTGCACAGGAAAAAATACAGCAATGAATCCTAATTCTTTCCTGCATCATCCAGCAAGCTGCAAACACTCAGCAGACAGGAGCCAAAGGATGTGAGGTGGACTAAGGTTTACTCCTGAGAAAGAAGATTTTGGAAAATCCAGGTGAGAGATCATCGATGGCACCATTTTTAGAGGCTGCTCCCAAGTGGAATTTTTCTCTCCTGGGGGAGTTGATAAAACTTGTAAGGAAGTTACTGAAATTTTCCTTTCAGAGGCATTCAGAAGAAGAAGCAAAAAGCTTCTCGAGGTAAGCAAAGTGCACCTGGTAAAAGTCTCTGCAAGAAAAATAGGAACCCTGTGGTCTCAACATTTTCTAAAAATGAGGAAAAGGAACAGGGAACACTTTTCCTACTGGTTCTGGTGATCAGAGGAGATCAGAAGTAGTGAGCTATTTAAGAACCATTGAGTGCTGTCTGGAATGGTGTTCCTTTTGCCCAAAGCCAGACACTGAAAATTAAAGCCCAGTTTGCAAGGCCTCGCAGGAGAAAAGACTGGGGAAGAAATTGGTAGACAAAAAACAATCACAAGTGCCATCATGGGCAACCTGGGCCAGGGAAAGTGTCCCTGCCCACAGCAGGGTGGCATGAGGTGAGCTTTAGTCCCTTCCAACCCTTCCAATCCCAACCTGGGATTCTCTGATTCCGTGATTCTATAATTTCTCCTAAATGCCACATTTCAGAAATAGAACCAATATTTAATGACCCAGCTTTGTTAGCACACCCTCAAACTCCTGCTCTCCCCAGCAGGAACCTGCCTGAGCAATTCCCAGTGATGAGGCTCTGCTGCAGCCACTGGGGACCTTTCTCCCACATTTGATGGGTGCCAAGTGTCACCTCCTGTCTCATCACTTTGGTCCTGGCTCACACAAGCTCAGCACAGGTAAGAACCAGAGTGCATTAAAACAGAGCAGGGGAAAAAAAATAGATTCTGAGCTGTCTGGGGGACAGATAAAATTTAGTACAAGAGCCAAGCAAGGGAGAAAACCTGTAACAGTTGGAATGATGATGTCTCTGCTTAATCTCTCTCATGCTGACCATTTCTGCCTTATTCTTCCTGGAGGCATTGTTGGGGAAAAAATGAGTGACAATATTTATAAAAGGCTGTGGGGGAAGATGAGGGAAGCACCAAGTGTTGATTTACTGGGGGTGGAAGAGGCAGCCTAACATCAGCACTGATTTTAAGCTGAAACAGGGCTGGATGGGATACTGGGAAGGAATTCCTGCCTGGAAGGGTGCTGAGGTCCTGGCACAGGGTGCCCAGAGAAGCTGGGGCTGCCCCTGGATCCCTGGAAGTGTCCCAGGCCAGTCTGGATGGGGCTTGGAGCAACCTGGGATGGTGAAAGCTGTCCCTGCTCATGGCAGGGATGGAATGGGATGAGCTTTAAGGTCCCTTCCAACCCAACCCATCCTGGAATTCCATGACTTTATTAGCATCTCCTGGTGCTTCACATTCCACAGGATGCAGTCCCAGGTCCCACCACCTCTCACACTGTTAAAAAATGTCCTGAATATGTAGCAGAGAATGGCTTGAAATGTCCAAGTCAGACTGACATCGAGGACATGTTGCTACTGTTTCCAGTCCATGAAGCCAGGTCATTTTGGGTTCCCAGAAATAGAAAATGGCAAGCCAGGGGAAAAAAACTCTGCTCCAATTCTTGTTGCAAAATTTTTCTCCTCCTGCTCTTGATTCAATGCCAATGTAACCAAAAGATTGACCTACGAGAGCTCAGATTTCCTTCCTGTTTCTTCCCTCCCATGTCCAAGTTTCAAACTCCTAACTCTGAGTTATCTGCAAACCCTGCTAGAGCTCCCCACAATGAAGTGAAACACTCTGGGAGTGAGTCACAGGGAGGGCAAGGGTCCTGGGGAGTCCACTGGAGGGACAGACCCTGAGCCCATGGGTACCCCCAAGGCCAGGGAGACCAAAAAGGTTTCTCCCAGGATACCTTTGGTGAGTTTTGTTAATGTTAATATATCCCAGTTCTGCTTCCCTGGCTGGCCCACTGGCCTCCCTGCCCCTTTCCACCTTATATGTCCCTGCTCCCCCATTTTTCCTTTGCCATTCCCCCACTGTTCCCCCACTGATTCCCATGCCCTGGCCCTGCCTGTGTCCTGCCCTCGTGCCCCCAAACCACTACCTGATGCTCTCCCTCTCCCCTACCTGATGCCTTAAATGGCTCCCTAGAAACAGAGAGCAGACAGGAATAAAGGAATCAAGGAGGGATTGGTTGGAAAGGCCTTCAGAGGTACACTCTGGGCTCCAGAGGCTCCTGCCTCAGTGCATCCCAACATGGACAAGGACAGCTCCCGAGTTCTTCCCACTTGGATCTCAGCATCAATTCCCCAAGCAGAAGCCAGGCAAGGATGGAATTTGCCCAAGCTTGCCCCCCTGTCCCCAAGATTGTGGTTTGCAGTTGTTGGGCCTAGGAGGGTCTGGGTGTCCTTGGAGAGCTGGAGAGGCTTTGTTGTGTGTGTGTGAGCATGAGAGAAGTAAGTAACATAAGTAAAGTGCACACACTGCCCCCAACCACCTTAACCTTCATACAAATAAAGGATCCAAACAGAGACCAATCCAAAGGGACAAAAAACAGACTAAAAAGAGGGACATCGAGGTCCATGGTGTGCTGCTCAACACTGGACATCAGAAACATCCCTGATCTGAAGAAGATCCAGCAGTTCTGCAACATCAATGCTTGGCACTGACCAGGAGAGCTCCTGCTCCTAATTTCCCAGACCTTGGCGTGGGCTCTACCCACGAACCCCTGTGCTTTAGGCCACACAATAAAAACTGAAATCATTTACTGTGGGGCTGACATTTGGTGATTCTTATAAAAATCCAACACCAAGCCTGAATCTTCCCACGGAAAATCATTTTACCTCTAAAGAGAACAGCTCTGTAAGCATTTCATGTTCTCAAGAAAAGATTGATAGAACTTTTGTAAGCATCTCTTGTTCTCAAAATAAGAGGTGCTGCTTTTCACTTCAGTTTGTTACTTTCTTGTGTGTGTTTTCAAACTAAGCTCTCTCTATCTCATCCAGTGGTGGTAGAGAGGTGTTGTGTCATTTAGCCAATCAAGTAACTGTTAGCGAAAAACCCTATAAAGAGATTGATCTCCAAATAAAGAAAACCTTCTGATCTTCTGGAATTTTAGAATCTTTTCCCTTCATTCTATGCCCAACAGTGACAATTTAGTACTGGGAGAGCATTGTTAACATCTGGGAGGTCGCAGCACCCACTGCCCTCCACGAGCCAGAGCTTCCAGTCTGAGCCAAGGCCATCCCAACACCAGCACAGCTTGCATCAACCCAGCCACGGCTTCCCAGCTTTCCTAAGGAAACATGTGTCAGGGAATCCTTTATCAACAGGATGGGGGCACAGGCAGGCATTCCAGGAGCTTTTATTTATTTATTTCAGGTTTCAGCCTCATGTACACAAGAGAATGTGCACGGCTCACGCCTGCTGACATCCTGAAGTTTCTTAGTCACAGAACATTCTTAAAAGCCTTTCAGCCAATAGCAAGCTTCTAAAATTTACAGCCAAGTGTTCCAAGCAGTCACTAAAAGGCACATGTACACCTGCTACAGACAATACTTGCTTGTATGCCTTGTATTAATGCACAATATACCATTATTTAAGCTTAAAAATTCAGTATCTTTGCTAAGCACATTTTCTGCAGCTTCAAGACTTCTCTGAGCCAAGCCTAGAGACACTAGCTCTTGTTCCACTGTCCTTGTCCTAGATAATTGTATCTACTTCTATCTTCCTGCATATGCAGTTACAGCTAACATTAAAATCTTTGCTTTATTTCCAAAACCTGCTTTTTCCCACAGAGTCTGAGAGCCTTCTTGCTTTTGCATTTCCCACAAACATGGCCTGTGGAGATCCAGCAGTTACCAGGCTGTGCCTCTCCCCTCCCACTCCACCAAGGATGTTTTTGAGCCTTTGGCCAGTTTCAACCATATTGAAGGAAAGGATGGAAATCTCAGTGTCATTAAGGGAGGGTGGAAGGGAAAACAGAGATTCCCAAAGCAGAGCTCCTGCTCTGGGCATCAGACTCAGGGTTGGGGTGCTGTGATTCCTAAATCTCATCTGGAATTGGTTCTTACTCCATTTGTTTCAGAGTCATAAGTCTGACCTTATCCTGGGAAGGATCAAAAGGATCCAAAAGGACTTGTTTGATTTCTCTTTGAAAGAGAGTGGATTTAGATGGGATATTGGGAAGGAATTCCTGGCTGGGAGGGTGCTGAGACCCTGGCACAAGGTGCCCAGAGAAGCTGTGGCTGCCCCTGGATCCCTGGAAGTTTCCAAGCCAGGCTGGATGAGGTTTGGATCAGCTTGGGACAGTGGGAGGTGTCCCTGCCCATGGCAGGGGTGGCACTGGAGGGGTTTTAAGATCCCTTCCAACACAAACCATTCTGGGATTCCGCTTTCTTACTGATTCAATGATTCTTTGATTCACTCAAGCTCCACAATCCTTCATGCAGAGCATTTCCCATTAACAGGACACCAATCCTCGATGACCCTGCTGTGCTCCCAGACATGTTCTGGAGGAAGGACTTCACCTGGAAATCCACCCTGAGGTTCCCCACCAAGTCCGAGCTCCCAAATCAAGATCCCAAATCCTCATGCTCGCAGAGCTCATCTTACCCTGACACCACAAAGCCTCCTCCTCACTTAATCCTTGACAAAACAGAATCCTCGAGTGTTTCCCAGTCAGAAGGATGTCTGTGATCACACCCAGCTCGTTAGCAGGGGCAGAGCCCACCCTGGCAGCTCAGAGCTCTGACAGTTCTGCTTTCTGACTCCTTCCTGCAGCGTGGGGAGAGATTTGATTTCATCATTAACTGCTAATGGCAAGCCCACACTGCATCTGATCCAGCACGTCCTTTATTATTCCTATTAGAGCCAGCAAAACAAGCTGAGGTGGCAGACAAGGCCTGGAAAAAATAGCTAAAAGGTATCAAAAAAACATACATATGCTCCAAGTTGCTGAAAAACATGTTATGGGCAGGCAGATATTTTTAGGCTGCCATAAACCGACAGGTGCCTACATTATGCTACAAGTCTTTAATCTATAAAATTGGATTTACAGCCAGTGCTTCCAGGAGAATGAATGTGCCTAAGAGCCACAAAGACCCACATTCTCTGAGCCTTGCACTGGCACAAATTTAGGGCTCCCTCAGAACTGAGAAGGAGCGTGCACGTGCTCTTTTTTTACATTTTCTCCAGGTTTTAACAGCCACGGAGTAAAAGGAGCAGGAGGGGGTGTTGGATTTTTTTATTATTGTTTTGGGTGAGCTTTCACTTAATCAAAGCTGTAGCAGCAGGTAACGTTTTCCTTGGAAAGCTGGCCTGGAATCAGCCTCTTTAAATAGCAAAGAGTTTACTATTAACAGAATTTACCACTAATGACTGCAGCACTAATGGTTAAAGCCAACCATTCCCAGTGGCTGCCCCAGCCAGTGCATCTGTTTTGACTGCAAAAACAAAAACTCACCAGCTGTACTGAAAGGATTTTTGCTCCAGTCTGCAAACAGAGCAGCTTATTTCGACCACAAATGCTGTCAGGTCTTTGTCTGGCGGGCAGAAATCCATCCCTGATCGGATCTCTTCGCCACTGCCCTGCTGACAAAGACGTTGGCAAGGTTTTACTTCCTACAGATGATATTTTGTTGTATTAAATGTTTTTTAGTAATCATTGAGTTCGTGTAACTCTGAACACTTGATTATGGCACCAGGATGAGCCTCAAAACCAAGTCTGGAGTTCAACTCAGGTGTTTCACACTCAGTTTCCTCTGTATTCCAAACTACCCAGCATCCTTTATCATATGGATTTCTTTTTCCACGTGTGTCCATATCCACATACAACCTCCTTCAGACCCCAAAACACACTCTTTCAACAGAGTGCTGAGCTTGGTGACTGCCTGGTTCTGTATTTGTAAATATTTCTAAGCCCAAAGAACAGATTCCTTGTACTGACTGCAAAACAAGAGCCACTACAAGGACTGGGTATATTGAACACCTCAGGAATCCTCCTGGGACAAAGCACTTTTATTCACATGCCTGCACCAACTTAATTCATCAGTTTATTTCTCACTCCCAAAGAGTTTCTCCCAGTTAAAATTAACTCGTGGCCTTTTAACTCCAACTGATGGTTCTACACATGAAATGTGCTGCAGGAAATCACCTCACCCCTTCCCTCTCTCTCAGATGGCAGAGGGTCAGAGCTCCAGCTGCCCACAGTGATCTCTGAGGATCCTGTGCTCCTGAGAGATCCTGAAGAAACTATTTTTCCTGTTTTCCTTGGATCAGCACATTCCATCTCTCTTACTTTCTACGAGCACCACTTTGTCCTTTATCAATTTGATTTCAGTTGTAATCGAGGCCATTTTTATGGCCCCAGAAGTTACTGGAAGTGAGAAAATCGTTATATTTAAAGCAGGATGTGAACCATTTTTTTTATACCTTCAGCAGTGTAACTTGATTTCCCATTAATAACATTGAGATTTAATGTGTTACTGGTAACTCTGCTTCAAAATAGGGAAGCTGAGTCACTCCAAAGTTGAATAGCTTGCCTGGATTAATTCATCAAATTAGATTCTCAGCCCAGATTCCAACCACTACAATGCCTCGTATTTTCGAAACCTTTCTCTAGGAAAATTCTCTGATTATTATTGATTATTAATCTCTACAGGTCCTGCTACTCAAATGCCAATGGGGAACAAAGAAGAAATTACAGTTTCTATAATAAACTTGGCAAACTTCTCCATGGAATCTGTGTCTCCTGTCTGACCTTATTATCCCTGAACTTGAAGAGCAGTAGGATTTAGTAATTAAAAAAAAATATATATTTATGATGTAAAGTTAATCCTGCAAAAGCATCAATTTTTTCTGTCCTTTTAGGAACTGGTTGCTTATCCTCCTTGAGGAACTGAGCAATAAATATCAATTGTGCAATTCTGAGCAGTGAAAAGAAAACGTTGGCTTGGTTTTAGTAGGAGACAGGAGTTACCCCAAGAGCAAATCATTAGGACAAATCAGTTCCTTATTCCATTGCTGTGGAATGAAAGGGATGCATCCTTCAGCAGATTCACTTGAACACTAAAAAGAGGGAAAATAAACACCACAGAGCCAAGGAGCTTTCAAATCTCAGTGACAGAAATAGATTCCAGAGAGAGCAGTGAGAACCAAAATCCCAATAAAGGGTGTCCAGCTCACTTTTAAAATCCTAAAGAACAACAAAGGCAAAGAGCGAGGAATCCCTGAAAGCAAAGAAGTTTCTGCCTGTGTGGCTCCTCCCAGTAGCAGAAGGCAGCATTCCCAAACGCCAGGACACGGCTCTCAGTGTGGAATCAGAGGTCAGCCCCAAGGAGGAGCAGGAATTCACTCCAGGAACGGTGATGTCAGCCCCAAACACGAGCTGGAAAGGATCCAGGAAACTTGTGAGCGCCGCAGCCGCTCAGGAACAAACATTTAACTCGGGAATTAGCGAGGAGACCAACGTGGAGCTGGCAGGGGATCTCTGTGGAGAGGCAAAGCAGGGCTGGGATAAGGAATTCGGGATAAGGAATTCCTGGGATAAGGAATTCGGGCTGGGAGCTGCAAGGAGCGGGTCCTGCCCTCCTCGTTCCTCCAGCTCTTCCACCCAGCCCGGAGCATTTGCATCCATCAGGACTCTGGATTTTGCATCCCCTTTCCCGGTGGTTGGGATGCTCTGAGCACGGAGAGCTTCTGCCTGGTGGGGAAACAACAATTCCAGTGGAATTCCTGCTCCTTGGAATACGAAACTCACCTGGTTTTGAACCTGCCATGGTCTGATGCTCCCTCCTCACCAGAGCCAGGCTGGAAGAACCGGTTTTGGACGTCCACTAATTTCCACCTTCTGCTTTTGGAATTTTTTATGCCCACAGGAGGGGGCCTGAAGAGCTCTCCCATGAGCAGGTAACAGCTGAGCCTCAGTTCATAAAGCCACAGCTCCAGCTTCCTTCACACAATGAAAATTCCAGCTCCCTCAGCCTCATTCCTCTGCCATGCAATAATTTCACAGCTGCCTTAGCAATGTTTTTTTCTGGAATTTCTGCATCAACAACAGTAAATGCCTTTTTTTGTTTCAAATACCTGGGTATTTATAAAATATTTCTCCTTTCCCTGCAGTTCAAAGTGAAAAATCTGACATTTTAGAGCCTGCGAGCACATGGCCATGGCTGGGCCAAGGTGCAGGAGCCATCCCAGGTGGTTTGGAGAGAATGACCTTAAATAAATCACAGAATCATGGAATCCCAGGAGGGATTGGGTTGGAAGGGACCTTAAAAATCATCCAATTCCATTGGCAGGGACACCTTCTGCTATCCCAGGCTGTTTCAAGCTCCATCCAGCCTGGCCTTGGGCACTTCCAGGGATCCAGGGGCAGCCAGAGCTTCTCTGGGCACCTTGTGCCAGGACCTCCCCACCCTCCCAGCCAAGAATTTCTCCCTTAGCAATGTTCTCCTATGCAATAGAATTCAGATGGAGAATGAGATTTGAGGCCTGATTTACAGAGCTGAAGAACCAAACAGGAAGGAACCACACTGGTCTGGGAAGTCCAGAGCTGCTGCTGCTGCCACCACAGCCATAAAAGCTGGGAACACCCAGGATGCCACTGACTTTCCCTATAAATTTCCCATCTGCTATTCCCTGCCAGTTACTTCCTCTTCCCTCTTCTGTATTCCATGCTTTGCTGTTTGTTCTACTGCCAGTTATTTCCATATTTTCCTTGTGTGGGTTACTTCTCCACTGGATATCTTGATGTCTGTGGAGCCACAAGGTTTTTGCTGGCCCAGATGAACCTTTCAGATAATTCCCAGTTTCCAGTAGTATTCCCCATTCCCAAATGCACTCTGTGTGCACCAGGATAACTCTGGGAGGTTATTCCTCTTGATGTGGTGTTTATATCCATGTGCAAGCACCCGGGTGCATGTGCACATCCATCCCAGATAAATCCTGGAGCCGTGTCCTATTTATGGGAGGTGAGTGCAACCAGGTTGGGGCAGGAATTCAAGGATATACATGAGGAAGTGCTCTGTTTTTCAGGGATAATGAAGCTTTCTTCCTCACCCCTCAGAGCTGGACGAGTCTGTGTGGCAACACAAGCTTTTTGTGTTAAGAAAAAACATTTCTATATTTTTAGAAGACCAGCCTTCAGTAGTGCATTATCTACATTGCAACGATTTTCCTAACCAGAAAACCTTTTCAGAGTCGTAATAAAACACATTTATGCAGCAGTAGGAGCAAATTGGCCCAAAATTCCCTGAACAATGCACACCAATCCTGAATTTAAGGAGGGAAGAGGACCTGCTAACGAGTTCCATTCCGCTCAAGAGCAAACTGAATATAAAACTCATGTCTTCGCAATTTCAGGGGAAGTGTTGCCCTTCTGCAGGGCTGAGAGCTTCACACCGCGCTGAGAATAAACTCGCAGACAGCAATGACAGCTGTGGGAAGGATGCCACGGAGGAAAATGTTCCAACCTTCCTCACAGCTGACAACAGGAGCAGTCACCCCCCCCAGAGCATCGCCCTGCTCAGGTACAGGGCAGAGGAGCAGCACCTCGGGAAGCAAAGCAAAGGCAAAGCTTTGAGAGAGAAGCCTAAAGAGGGGTGCTTAAAAATCAGATTGAAGGGAGAAATTATCGAATTCTGCATCAATCCCTAGCAGGCATATCTTGCCAGGGGGAAATGGAAGGGTTCAAATTGGTCTCTAGGAATCGTGGGAAAAGTCAGGAGTGGGGAAATAAGTGTATTTTAGGCGTCTGCTGTCCCCAGCATTGATAAATGGCAAATTATCTGCACTGAGCCATGTCTGTTCGAAATAAAAAAGTAAAAATTAACATCTAGGATCCATAAATGTTGGTGCCACATCCCTGGAAATGTCCAAGGCCAGCATGGATGCAGCTTGGAGCACCCTGGAGTAGTGGAAGGTGTCCCTGCCCAAGGCAGGGGGGGAATGGGATGAGCTTTAGGGTTCCTTCCATCCCAAATAATTCTGGGATTCTGTGATAATCTTTTCACTCATGTCCTTAAAATCATGTTGCAGATACTGCCCTGTGACAGCAGTGATTTCCTTTCTCACGATCCAATCTGGAAATTGCTGGTTTTTAATAAGATCAGAGACAGAAAGGGAAGAAGCCCCAGTTTGGAATTCCTGGTTTGGGTATCATTCTTTGGATGGAAGTGCTCGGAGTCACACGACCTGGGGAGAACCTTCCCCTCTCTCCTGGCCCTGGGATCTCCTGGACACCTGCTAGACTCCTGTGGGACCCCATCCTTCTCTGTGGGAAACAATCCAAGGAGGAAAGGTGCTGGCTTACCCCAGATCACCCTGCAGGCCCCTCTGCCCACATGGCCTCATCCAAGGGCAGAACGGTGCCTGCACACGGAGCAAGGAATTCATTCCCTCATCCTGGATCCAACCTCTTCTAGGCCTGGAGGCTGCTCCAGGGTCTGAGGATAAACATCCCAGGCTTTAGAGAAGCACACCCAGAGCAGGTTGGATGGTGCCCTGTGTGCCTTTTCCATGGGGAAGGAGCTGGGATGGGGTGATGCCAACTTCCCTGGCACTTTCCCTTCCCAGGCAGGAGCAGGGTGGGTGAAGGAATGGCTGGAATGTGTTTGGTGGAGCAGAGTTTTCTGCTCTGCAATCACTTGCTGCTTCCTATCAGACTGCAGGGAAAGAAAATAAAAACCCAGGCTTCTTTTGATATCCCTCCTTCAAAATCTAGCTCAGGCTCCATTTTCTTGGGATAAAAGAACATTTTCTTAATGGAAATTATGCAAATAAAAATACTCCTAATTCGTTTTTCTCATTAGTTTGCTCCTTTCTGTACTCAAGCAGGTAGGTCTCCATATCTCACCCATTATCTATTCCTGGGTGCCTGTTTTGCAGAACAAAGCCATGGAAATTGTGGAGCCAGTTCTCCAATCCTGGTGCTCCATGCTGTCACAGCCACATGAAGAGGCACTGGAGCCAGCAGAACAGGATTCACCAGGAATCACCTCAGGATGAGAGAGTTTCCCAGCTGTCACTGAGCCAATGGAGTCGCTCTGCAAAGCTTCTCCCTCGTAACCAGGGCAAGGAGAGCTCAAAGATATTCCTGCTCTTTCCAGAAAAGCCTCTGGCTTCCACAGCTCAGCACCCTCTCCCTGCAGGAGATCCAAAATCCCATAGAATCATGGAATGGTTTGGCTTGGAAAGGACCTTTAAAGGTCCAGCTCAAATTTCCAGGTTGAAGACATCTCTTCTTACTGGATAAACAGAACCAACCCAGCTTTGGCTCTGTTGGTGCCACCAAAACCCTCACAAAAAATCAAGATGTTTCAAAGTTGGGATTGCTGTTCCTCAAAAAGAAGGAGCATATCTTTTAGGGGAGAAACAAATGTGTTCTGTTCTGCTACAACCAATGGAGGATTTTTCCTTGCAGGACCAGTTTAATCTTTGTATCTGGTACAACCCAAGAGCAGCTGCCCTCAGCTGTTTAACTTCAAACCCCAGTTCCTCACTGCAAGCTGTGAGTCTCTTCCCAGTTGCTCCACATCCAGCATTTTCCTCTCTTCGCTGACATCTGAAATTCATTCCTGGTTTACAAAGCTCCAGTAGGCATTTTTAGATGTATTCCTTAAATGTCATTTACAGAGGTTACTGCCTCGGAATATCTAAAAGCAACTGCAGCTGTATCTCCCTAAAAAAAGAAAACGAGTTCCATTTATATTGTATTCACGACACCAGAACCAAAAGCATCCATGGATTCCAAATTGTTGAAGGATGTGCCTATTTTTGCTCCCACTATAATTGTGAGGAAAATAACCACCTCCCCCCACCAAAAAAAAGAAAAAAAAATAGTGACATATTTCATAACAAGCAGTAGGGTTTTGAACCCCCATCCTATTTTTCGTTGATATTCCAGCAGGATTTTTCAAAACACAAAGATATTGGAGAATCATGGAATGATTGAGGTTGGAAAAGACTTCCAGGATCATCCAGTCCAAGCTGTGACCAATCCCCACCTTGTCACCAGCCCAGAGCATTGAGTGCCACATCCAAGTGTTCCTTGGGCACCTCCAGGGATCCCTCGTGGAGTTCTTACATCCACTCTCTGTGCCTTTGCCTTTATAAATTGGGATTATTCTGTAAAATTAAAGTAATCTCAAGGATAAAACTCCAATTTAAATCTTAACCTGTTGGGCAATCAGGTTTCATCTAATTCAGAGTAAAGACAAAATAATTCTAATGACTCTACAGCCACCACTTGGGATTTAAATCAGCATTTTTCTCCTCTGCCCTCGATGGAATCTCATCCATTTCAAACCAAGATGGACCAAAATATCAGGTTTTCTATTTTTTCTATGTTCTACAATGATCTCTGGGGATTTTACTGTTCGGATTTTAAAGCTGACTTAGCAATATTTATTCCATTTTATTCATTTTTGCCATGACTTATATTTCAAAAGAAGATCACTTATAGACAGAAAATCAATTTTTCCTAAGATCATGTGTGACTTCCACATCTCAGGATTTTTCTCATGCCACTACATGTCCAGTCAAGGGTTGAATTTTAATTTTAATTTTAATTTTAATTTTAATTTTAATTTTAATTTTAATTTAATGTTCCACTACCATACCCTACTGCCACAGTGGTAACAACCACAGCGTTTGGCCCAAGAAAACAGGAAAAATGGGAAACTTCCCAATGGAAAATGAGGGAAAGCTCCTGGGAGGGGAATGGAACAAAAGAATTTCCAAGGAGTTTCCAAGGCTCTGGAAGCACCCAGAAAAGGTACACAGGGATACAGAGAAATGGAATGGGAATGTTAAGGTTTTGCTGGGATGAGGGTGAGGATTCCAGGATGTTTGGGATGGTCCAAAGGGCAGACACTGCCTTGGCATGGGATGTGGCTTTGGGATGTCTGGTGGATATTCCTGTTACACACCAGGGAGGAAACTTGTGGGATGCCCTGAGCTTCTCATGAATGCTGAATGAATGAGCTCTAATTGGAGCTAATTCTGAGATGAGGCAGGAGGTAAAGTCTGACCTCCTTGGGAATTTGGCTGCAGACAGGGATCAGACCCTAGGATGCTAGTGGAGGAACAGGAGAATTAGGAATTAATGAACTACTGAACTACTACAACACGCAGGAGCTCTTGGCATGTCCTCAGCGTCAGGATCAGGGGACAATCCATGCTGGGAGGAGAATTCCAGTCCAATCTTCCTCTCCAGGCTGTTTCAACTAAGAATCCACCCCAACTTCCTCAGAGATGAAACCAGCCAGGCCCTGGAAACCTCCAAGGCACCACACAACATTTCTGAGCAACTCTTCCCCAGCTTGGCTGTCTAATGAGGCAAAAGGATATTTTTAAATGCCCATGACACCATCAGCCAAGTTTAGCTCGGCTTTGGGTAAATAAACAGAACAAGCAAACGATTTGCTGTTCAATGAGTTAATAGACAGATCCCTGAATGCACGGGAACACCACCTACGGATCCATGCAGCATATGGAACTTGTTGAGAGAGGAGATGCATCTCCATCCTCCACAACAACAGTCAATAACAGCTATAAATACCCCCGGGTTTGTCACATATTTGGGTTTTGCTTTTTGTCATTCAGAAGGTGGGAGAGCCTAAACAAGTGTGGCTGCACTGGGGGAGTCGCTGCTCACGGAACGTGCCGGGATTTCGAGGCACAATTATGCAGATTTGTTCACACAGCCCCACACTCCCCAGCCTGCACAGATTTCTGACTGCTGCCCGTGACCCCAGCTCGGATAATCTATATTTTAGTGCTGCAAACCAGACTGGCAGGCTTCTTCTTGCTGACTGTGCTGAAAATCCAGCTCCAGGCTGCTCACAAACACCTTTGAATTGCTGTAAAGTTCCCCCCCCACCCTTCTACAGAGACAACAACCAACAAAGTCAGTGTTCTGGGAGAAGCTAAAACACAAATTTTTCTCCACTGGACATTGAAATAGTAGGATAGTGATGGCAATAAGCTGCCAGGAGCTACAAGCCAGATAAATATAGAGGCTTTTATTTTCCTCTTGCAGCTCCAGCTCCCGTCCCAAGCAGGTGGCAGCTCTTGGCCCACAGCTGAGCAGCTCCTACTCACAGCTCCTTGCACGTGAGAGCAGCTACTCAAAGGCTCAGCTCCCCGTGGAATTCTCCTTACTCTGGCCTTTAATGTCCTTTTTGTACCTGCACTGCACATTTAGTGACCTTATTCCTTCTTTTGATATCTATATTTTAATATATTTTCTCCCGCAGTTCTACAGAGCAGGCCCCGCTCTCTGTTGAATAGAAGGTTGGTTTACAAACAACTGATTTTGCTACAAATAATCCCCCAAAAAAGGAGAGAATCAGGTAGATTGGGTGGGAATTTTGCATTTTGCAATGCTTCTGCAGTGATCCCATTCTGTGATCCACAGCCCTTACACCAACCTAGCCCGAAAGTCCTACAGGGTATTTTCCTCCATAAATCCAATTAGTATTAATTGGAGCCACATCCACGTTTTGAAAGAGAAACACAAGCTAAGAAGTGACTTATCAGAGTGGGATTAGTTACCTATATCAACTATCAAATCGTGAGGGTGGCGATAAACACCAGGCAGAATTCCATGCTGAGATTATTCCCTGCTCAGTTCCCTGTGCTCCAGGATGAGAGCCACCAGAAGTTGCTCTTGCCCTTGAAATGATCTCTTTATAGAAAAACTTTCTTCAGTCATCATCAGATTTTCTTGTCATTTCTCTAATCAGCACATGCTGCTGGAAAACTAATTTGGGGGAAAATACATATATATATCCACAGACATTAAAATCCACCTGCTGACTATATATAGATATACTTAACATTTCAAAGTAAATGATACAGCCACACAGAAGAATCTCTTCATGGCTTTCAGACCCTTTTTGCTAATAAATCACTAATTCCCAAACTTTATTCATGAAAAACAGAAGGGGAGAGAAAATGAGTCTGGTTTATTTTAGGAGATGTAAAGGGAAGGATGTAACAATGGCTCTGGGATGTCTCCCTCTCTTTCCAGAAGGATTTCTTTCAGGCTTTTGGAAAACAAACCAGCACAGTTTGAAACTGGGATCTGTGGCAGTGTCTGGAGTGAACTGTTATTAAATTGGGATTTTTTTCAAAGTTCATTGTGGTTAAAAAACTCTTCATTGGGCAGGTAAATGTTGAACCAGCCACCAGAATCATGGCTGCTTTTTTTTTAAACACTGAGAGGACAAAACAACATTAAAAAAATTAAAATAGCTACATTGATGTCCCTTCTTAAAACTGAGAAATCAGTCCAGAGACCTTAAGTGAAGTTAAAATTTAAAGGAATTAAATGAAGAGTGGGAGTGGGGCATAACCTCTGTTAATTGTGATTGTATTTTATACATCTATATAAAAAGATATGATAAAAATGGAGAACAGAAAATTCTTCACACACCCTAAAACAAGAACAGAAAAATCTATGAGGAAAACCTGGAATAATCAATTCCAACTGCAACCTATTGATGGGAAATTCCTGAGCAGCAGAAAGCTAAAGATGGCAAATTCAGATTCTTTAGGAATTTCTTGTTCATCCTTCACAGAGAAAAGCCCCAAAATGTCCTAAATGTAAGTTCTAAATGCAATGTCACCCTGAGGTTGTCAGGGATTGCAATAAATAGATTTTCACACCCATTTTGAGCCCCACATCCAAGGTTCTGTGATAATAATGAAAATCTATAAAATTCCCCTTTCTGCCATGTGCTGACACAAACAAAAAGGAGACAAAAAATTCTGGAAAGAAGCATTGCAGCATTTTTATTTGTCATGAGAAAGAGGAAAACTGACTCCAAACTCCTTTTAACTGAATTTTTCAAGGCACAGGACTCTTCCCAAAGCTTTTTGTCCAGGTAGAATCAGTAATTCCTCCTAGCAAAGAAATAATTAATCAACCAGAAATCCTTTCAGGGTGGGAGGTAGGAACAGCCACAGACATTTATTCTTTAAACTAAAACCTGCTCCTGAACACAGGAAGTGTTTCAGATCCAGATTTTATAGCAGAGTTCAATTAAAAATTCTGGAAGTTTATAATGGAAATGCTGACAGACCCTAAAATACAGCGACACCAGTGTGTGTCACTATAATAAAGTGGCATTTAAGAGGTTTTTTTTTTTGCTAGACTTTGATTCCTGCAAAGGTCACATTTGAATAAAACTATCAGTAAACCTCATTTAAAGCATCAGCTCTGCCAGAAAGACCCCTTTTTATTTTATTTTATTTTATTTTTAACCTAACTGGCTTTGTTTTAAACACCAAAATCTTGGTTTTCCCCAATCTTTCCTCCTGTATCACCCTGGATGGAAATCCCTAAAGGCCAGGGGAGGGTGCAGGATTTCCCTGGAGCTGAATTCCCAGCGGATGCAGTGTGGGGGTGGGACCCAGAGCCAGGCAAACCCTCTTGGCTCTGTCCCAAGCCTCTTTTCTCGTTGATTATATCCCCATGGGGTGCCTTAGGGAGCTTAAACTCTGCACAGGATTTTCCAGCAGAAAGCAAGGAGTGCCAGAGGTCCCACAACCAAAATTCACCATCAGCTCTGCACTAGGAGAAAGCAGAATTCAGGGCACACCTGCCTCGCTTTGCTTTGCTGCCTTTCCACCAGAATTTGGTCATTTGGCACGGAAAAGTTATGAAGAGTTTGTTTTAACCCCTGGCAGGAGTGAAAGTTCTGCCTAAAATTCTGTTTGAGGAGTGCTCTTAGCTGGGAAATTCAGCAGAATTCAGAATTTAGAATGTAGAATTATAGACTGTGGAATGCAGAATTTAAAATTCAGAATTTACAATTTAAAATTCAGAATTTACAATTTAAAACTCAGAATTTACAATTTAAAATTTAGGATTTGGATTTCCAAGCCCAGGCATTAGGAGCCCAGCAGGGTTCCTTTTCCCCACAGTACTTGGAGATTTAACACAAGGAGATTTAACTGTGGTGCTGTGGGACTGCTGAAATGAACACCTATTTTAGGATGCCTCACTCCAGGGATAAACTCACAGTTCTCAGCTCCCTCATCATCTAAAGAAGGAGACAAATATCAGGGAATGACTCCCAGGAGCTGGTGGGCTGGATGGAATATCCCAGGGCTTCAGAGGAGTTAAAAACCAAAGGAAACAAAAAAAAATCCCACATATAAAACTACTACACAAATTCTGGTGATTCTTTGGCTTCATCTTCTAAGGATTTGAATAATACCAGTTTAAAATATCCTATTTTCGTACTGCAAATTATGGAAACTGAAGTGAGGAAAGGCACAAAAAACATCTCCTCTTATCACTGCTCCATGTGCAGTCTCCCAAGTGGGAATGCTACAGCTGGAAAAAAAGGACTCACAAATGCAAAAGCAAAGTATTTATGGATCAGGGGTGGGAAAAAAAATCCTACCTATGTATGCTGAACTCAAATTTGCTGTGTACAACATTCTTAGAAAGCGGAGGAGAGTAATTTTTAATTTTGTATAAATTACCTGAACCCAAAAGCAAAGGTCTGCTCTTACTGGCTCATCCCATTGTGGAGTTATCTGCAATTCCCAGCCCTGGAATGTCCCAGGCCAGGCTGGGCAGAGCTTGGAACAGCCTGGGATAGTGGAAAATGTCCCTGCCCATGGCAGGGGTGGCACTGGATGGGCTTTAAAGTCCCTTCCAACCCAAACCATTCCAGGTTTCTGGGATCCCACTTTTCCATGATTCCATCCCTCACAGAAGTGCCATAAAGGATCATTTCACACTTTGCCCATGCAAGCTCAGGCTGAGTCTCGTTCACTGTGCAAATCCCGGGCTGTGTGAGCTGTGACAGGCTCAGAAAAGCCTCCCAGGAAGGAAAACAAGAAATCACAAGTCTCCAAGTAAACCCAGAGTCATGGGATGACCCATTTGATTGATTAAGGACTACATGGAAGCTCTGCCTCCCAAGTGAGTGGCTGCTGCTGGTTTGCAGAGTCCTTTTGTCCTCTTTGCTGTCCTGGAGCTGAGGTTGCTCTGTGCCCTGTGCCCTGTGCCCTGTGCTCTGTGCTCTGTGCTCTGTGCTCACACACCAGGGCTGGGCTCTCACCCACTTCCTCTGCCACGGGGAGCTGCTTTTTCCACGCTCCCCAAGGGAATCCTGCTGACCATATCAAAGGGACAACTTCCTCCTCCCACCCCTCTCCTCACCCCTCTGCCCTCAGCCCCACAGAGATGAAAGGTGGAGGCACTGGAAGCTGAGGACCAGTGGTTGTTGATGGTATCAGGAACAGCCCCAGATGGCTCAGTGGGTGAAGACAGGAGACTCCTGTGGTGGCTGGGAAATCAGGGAGAGGCTCCTGTGGTAACTGGGAAATCAGGAGGAGACTCCTAGGAAATCAGGGGGAGACTCCTGTGGTAACTGGGAAATCAGGAGGAGACTCCTAGGAAATCAGGATCTCACTGGGTGGTACTTGGACCCTTCTAAAGTGAGGGTCAGAAATCACCATCAGCCCACAAGCCCCAAATGGGAAATTCTGCTCCCCACTGTGGGTACAGCTGTGAGAAGAGGTGGGTGCTCCATCCCTGGAAGTGTCCAAGGCCAGGCTGGACAGGACCTGGAGCACCCTGGGATAGTGGAAGGTGTCCCTGCTCCTGGCAGCAGTGGAATGACATGAGCCTTAAGGTCCCTTCCAACCAACCCAAACCAGTCTGGGATTCTGGGATCTTATCCTTATCCCATTCCCTTCAGTAGCTACAGTCAGCTTAGTAGGGTTGGAAACTTGGTGGGTTTTTTTCACCCCCCACGTTTATGTTGAAGTTCAGGACTATTTCTAAATTTCATCTGCAGTATCTCTAAAGAGAATTAACAGTGCCCCCAGAACATGTATCCTTTGCTTCACATAAACTTTCTGCACATATTTTTTCCTTTGATATCTCTCTTAAAGGTTCTCTTTCACAGATAGATTCCATCTGCATTAGGCTATTTTTTCCTTAATATTTTTGATTAATAAACACTTGTCTACAAGCTGAGTGTCCTCATTTTGTTATTTCTTGCTTTTCTGTTGATTCCTACAGTTTCCTGCTTACTTTCTGCCTCTCCTGTGCTAATTACTAAGAGCTGGTCATCAACTCTGGCATTGGTTCTGGTCAAGACAGAGGGAGCAGAGTCAGCCCCCAGCATTCCAGGCCTGGAGCCAGTGGTGACTCGGGGAGAGGAGCAGCTGATACCAGCTCAGGGCTTTCAGATAAGATGTGGGCTGTGGGGAGATGGAGAAATCCCACATCCCAGAGACAATCACCATGGAATTACACCCATGCCGTGCCAGGACAGAGTGCTCCTCACAGGGACACACTTAGAGAATCGGGGAATTGTGGAATGGTTCGGGTTGGAAAGTGCCTTAAAGATGATCCATGGGAAGAGACATCTCCCACTGTCCCCAGGCTGCTCCAAGCCCCATCCAACCTGGCCTTGGACAATTCCAGGGATCCAGAGCGGCCACAACTTCTCTGGGAATCTCTGCCAAGGCCTCCCCACCCTCCCAGCCAGGAATTCCTTCCCAATATCTCATCTAAACCTCCTCTCTTGCATCCCTTCCCCATGTCCTGTCACTCCATATTACACATATACAGCACATATGCTTCGGATTTCCCTGTTTTTCCAACTGCAACTAATCACTGACATTCCATAGTCCCTCCCACTCTCCCCAGTGAAACTCAGCTCTTCCATTAAAAGTGCACATCCTTGTAAATGTTTCCGGATTGCTGCTGCAAGGGAGCTTTTAATAAATCCACTCCCAATAGCTGTGAATGCTAATAGAAATAATCAATTCAGCACACTTAACACTTCAATCACAAGACATATTTTTAGCCTATTACTGATAGCCATGTTATAAAAACAGAAGTCTGTTCTGTTCCTTGCTTTTCTGGTGGAAACAGCGCCAGAAACAAGCAAAGAATTTAAGCTTTTTCTTCTTATTTACTTGCTGTATCTCAGACTAAAATAATAACACAGAAGCTCCACTTTGGCTCCACTGTCGTCTTGGTGAGTGTTTGGAAAGTCAGGCTGGCAACAAGGTAAATATTTAGTGATTAGCTGCATTCTCTTCAGCAGTGATATCCTCTGAATTTAATTTTTTGGGTGATATTTGAAACCATTTCAAATCCAGATCAAAGTTTTATTCCATCACATCTCACTATTAGTGTTTTTTCTTTTCCTTCTTGAAAACTGATAGGAAAAAGCCACAGGCTTTTGTTTTGTTGCAGGTTTCTTAACTTGCTTTTTCCACACATAAATACATACATGAATATGTCGTTTTAATTAGGAGAGCTTAATATTCAGGGCAGCTAAATTGCCTTGCACAAGGAAATGACTCTTGCAGCAATCATTGATTCTCTCTGCAGCCCCATCTACATCTTGATTCCAGCCAGGAGCTTAATTACAAACATGTGACATGTTGCACTGGAGTCAGGGAGATCTGGACAATCCACAGTTTGTCCAAGCAGAGTTTCAGAGTGTGGGGTGTTTCAGTTTTGTGTAAGGATTTAAAATACAGTGCTGGCAGTGCCTGGGATGGATTCCCCCTGATTTGAGATGATTTTATGCCAAACTAATGGTCCATGCACAGGTCTGGCTGAACAAGGACACACCCAGCCCTCGGAGCAGAGTGAAAAGTCAGAGGTTCAAGGAGGAAAAGTTCCTCAGGAGGAAGCAAATTCTACAGCCAGAAGCACAGTTCTGGTGAAGCCCAGTTGTCCAAGCAAGGAGCCTTTGGATGAGAGGCAATTCACATCTTTGGTTTGAAATTTGTCATGAGAAAAACACAAATGATCACATTTATTCAAATTTGCCCTCCCAGTACTTGAAGGGGACTTAAAAAGAGATGGAGAGGGACTTTTTACATGGGCAGAGAGTGACAGGACAAGGGGGATTCAATTCCAACAGAGAGGAAGTTGAGCTTGGGTATTAGGAAGGAATTCTTGTCTGTGGGGGTGGGGAGAGGTTGGAGAAGCTGTGACTGCCCCTGGATCCCTGGCAGTGCCCAAGGCCAGGCTGGGCAGGGTTTGGAGCAGCCTGGCATAGTGGAAGGTGTCCCTGCCCATGGCAGGGGTGGGATGGGATGGGATGGAATTTCAGGTCCCTGCAAACCCAGGCTTGCCTGTGGCTCCACGAATGGATTCAAAAGTTTCGTGGCATTACTTTTATCATGCTCCCTTTGCACAATGAACCCAGCCCCTTCTAAAGCAGGGAGACACTGCATGTGCACAGGGATCGAGGCCAAAATCCAGAGCCTTTGGAGAAAGAAACAAGATTAATCATTCCAGGGATGCTGCCTTCCTCATCCCTGATCCATTTTTATTGATTACTGTAAGCGAACAGCTACAAACAATTGATACTGAGATTTTAACCACTAATAAATAAAACTGCAGGGGGAAATAAATTTAAACAACCTTCAACTAGAAAAGTCCTTGGTTTTTTTTGTTTTTTTTTTAAATTTGTGCCGAAGCAATGCCTGAAATAACAGTGCACCAGAAGGCCCAGAGCTTGTGAGGCTGAATTACACCCAAGGCATAAATGCATTCCCACTCTCCCTGTGCCTCGTGGCGTCAGGAGTCTGACTCAGAGCCCTTAAGTGCAGCGAGGTCAATGCCAGCGCTCACGAGAACGTTCAGCCACTCTCCCAGACATTTTAATGTATCTATTAAATTTCTGCTTTATTAACCTTAGCTAAAACCTATGGTAATAACCCCACATCAATTAAAGCGGTTCCACAATTCCTAGACAATGTTAAGGAGGAAAGAAAGGAGAGGGGGGGAAAAACCAAACAACAAAAAAAGCAACACGTTTGCTTGTTGTCCAATCTGAGCAAGGAGTGAGTCTGACTGAGGAGGCTGGGATTGACATCTCTTCCATGAGGTTTCCAGGTTTTAGGAATGCAGGGATTCAGGGTTTGGGCTGCAGGGTGATGTTTGCCCTGCCCCACACCCAGCAAACAAGCCCTCAGATAATATCCTGTACTTCTGTCCCAGTCAGCCACACTCAAGTGTGGCAATAAACCCCTGTGGCCCCCACCCAAATCATGGACTGAAGGATATTTCCTGTGGGTTAAGACATGGAAAAGCCTCCCTTGGCCTGTGGTTTGTCCCATTGATGCCTTAAATTTTAACTTCTATATTTTTTTCAAATCCTGCCCTGCCCAGTGTCACTCTGCAGTTCCCTGGAGCTCGTTCAGTGCTGTTCTCTCATGCTCACACACACACAACAAAGCCTCTCCAGCTCTCCAAGGACCCCCAGACCCTCCTAGGCCCAACAACTGCAAACCACAACCTTGGGGACAGGGGGGCAAGCTTGGGCAAATTCCATCCTTGCCTGGCTCCTGCTTGGGGAATTGATGCTGAGATCCAAGTGGGAAGAACTCGGGAGCTGTCCTTGTCCATGTTGGGATGCACTGAGGCAGGAGCCTCTGGAGCCCAGAGTGTACCTCTGAAGGCCTTTCCAATCAATCCCTCCTTGATTCCTTTATTCCTTTATTCCTGCCTGCTCTCTGTTTCTTGGTTGCCATTTAAGGCATCACCATCCTGGCTCCCTGTGGGCTCACAGGAGGGGTTGCACGAGCTGGGTATTGATCAGCTGCACTGATTTGGGCACTGGGTCTCTCCTGATTGGGGTTATCCCATCCCTGTCCCCACATAACAAGGAGTTCCAGCCTAACTGTGGTCGATTTTTGTCCACTGAAGTCATCCCCATGTCCTAATTCCACAGATGTTGCTGCTGGTTGGAGTTAAAGGGTATGAAGATCTGCCCCATGGCTGAAGGGCTGAGCTGGGCACAGCCACATTCCCAGCTTTTCCCAGAAAAAGGGAGCTGCTGGAGGATCCCAACCTGCTTAACTCCCTTTTACCTGAACTAAGAAAAACCTCTATGAGAGGGCAAAAATCAGGGAAATGTTTGGTGTACATTTTCTTCCCCAATTACTTTGCTTGAGGCTGACTGAAAGCTCAGCCCAGATTAAAAAAAATACCAGGAATTGGGAATTGAGGAGGATCAAACTCCCATGTGACAAAGTCTGGGGGTGTGTTTCTTCTCCTCTTCACCTTTTTCCATGGAAATATCACCTTGTACAATTGCTCCTCCAGCTAAAACAGAATTTGGACCTGAAAACTCTTTATCTTTAAGGATTATAAAGGATTTATCCTGTCAAATTATTATAATTATCCTTTGAGCATGAGATTTACTCCACAGAAAGTTGAAAACAAAAATCACTCTGCTCCTGAATTTTTTTTTTTTTCCCAGGATCACAGAACCAGAGAATCCTTGAGTAATTTGGGTTGGAATGGATCTTAAAGCTCAGCTCATTCCAACACCTGCCTGGAGCATCTGTGAAGGGAGAAAGGGATTAAAGGACAAGAGTTTGATAGGGACAATGTTCTATCCATAGACTTGCAGAGAGGCCCTGAGATGTTGAAATGTTGCCCTTTCCAGCACAATTGCAGTTTAAGATCTGGGCCATCTGGAATTATTTATTTAGGCATCGTATTTGTTGCTGTTGCTATTTAAAGAACCTCTCTGTAAATTCAGGAAATGCTGTACATATGCAGAGATCCCCTAAAAATATAAGAAAATCACTTTCCAAGTTCCTGGGAAGCTTTCCTGCTGATTTTCCAATCCCAGGGGAGCACTGGATTTCTGTTTCACCCAATTCCTTTGCCAACAGTCAATATTCTGTTCTCTGTAACTTGTCCAATGATTCCAGTGTGGTTTCATAAGTGATTTCCAAACTGCAAAAGGCACTGCAAGGAAGATTTGGGTTTACTCAGAATTATTGCATAACCAGCTCTGAAAAATCAAGAGTTTGTCATTAATTTCGTGTAAAGGAGCTACTTCCAAGAATAAACATGAAAAATCAGAAATTTGGTAGGTGATGGTAACCCTGGGGACCTCTTTCAGCTCTAAAATGAACTTTATGGACCATTTAAATACATCTGGTTGCTGGGGAAGAACTCAAAGAAAGAGTAAAAAAGACTGAAAATAGAAAATTCCTAAAGGAAATGCAAAAATAAATGATGTCTTTTATGACACAATAAGTTGGCTAAAACATTTCTTGATATTCCTCTGGTCAAAGTACTTCTCCCTCTCACACACTGAATTTAATCATGAGTTAAAAATAAGATATGGAGAGTCTCAAGCTAAAATTTTGAGGTTTTTCTCAAGCTAAAATTTTAAGTTTTTTCCTAAAATCATTTGGAAAACTACACTGATTTAAGAGACAAGAGAGTTCTTGTGCTCTGCTTCATGGCCAGCAGGAGCTTGAGCTCTGGGCAACAGAAAACAATCCCTGACCTTAGAGAGAGATGCATTAAAACCACAATCTCCTCCAGAAAATGCTTGGCCAAAGACAAACTCCCTAATTTGAGGAGCTATTAAAAATTAAACCAAATTTTTAAATCCAAGTGCTATCACTACAGACCTGAGCCGAAAGTACAGATGACAAAAAAACCCCACCACCCTTTTTTTATTTTAAATTAACAAGTGAATCGGAAACAGTCAGACTCAGCACTCTAATTTCCTCATTTCCTATAATTAACTGAGCTTTCAACACCTCTTCTAATTTACTGATGATTATCTTTTTATTCACCAATCTAGATTAGAACATAACTGACATTCTTTGCTACCCACTGGCTCGGATGTTCTCATCTTTCTGCCTCAAAAGATAACAAGGAATTGTTCCTTGGTGGATTTATTTTCCTTCCCTTCTCCCATTCCAGATGTCCACATGTGTCCTGGCAACCAGAAATCCTTCAAAACCCCCAAAAGTTGCTTTTCTCCTATCACTGCACATTAATTTTTTCCAAGAATCAGCTCTTTGCTCCTCTTCTTCTAAATCAGATTTAATTTTGCAGAGGGGTTTCATCAACCTGTTGCTTCTCTCTCCTGCACTAATGGAGCAAATTTTTCATGCTTTGACACAGCAATTTATATATCTGCTAAAAAAAACGAACCATGGCACCAGGACTGGAGTTATCCAGGTAATTTCCACAGCCCTCCCTGATGAGAAGGATGGGAGAAAGGATAAAAATATAAGAAATTCATATTAAAGATAAAAAAAACAAAACATTTCTTAGAATTAGTCAGATGTTCTGCTTTGTTTTTTCAAGTGTAACAGATATTATCTGATTTTTTTTTTTCCCCTCTGTTTGAAAAACCCCACAGGACTTTCTTTATCCCTGTTTTTCCAGTGACAGCATCCAGGTGCCTGTTCCCAGAACCCCCCAGACTGGGAATGTTTTCCTTGCCTGCCCAGGCAGCATTTCTGCAGTCAGGAGCTGACGTGCAGCATCAGCTCCTTCAGTTGCTGGTAATCTCCCAGGATAATCAATTGCAAACCAAGAAAATCTCGTCTCACAAGATCCTGGCCCAGCCCACTCCAAAATGAGCATTCCCACCTCTGCTTTTCCAGCTTCCCTCTGCTATTTTTACACTGCTGTTCCTCCAGGATGGCTCGCACTCATTGTTCCCCAACTGTTTTTTAGGCAACAGAAAGGACCTCAGTGATGCCAGGATGATTTTTTGCTTTTCTTTTACACCCCTCTCACACTCTTTTATAGTTTGATGTGTTCTCAGTGCTTTTAGCCCCACACTTGTACCTCCCCAAGGCTGAGAACTCAGCTCAGCCCCACGGCACCGTTAAACCAGGAGAGCAAACATCCTGGGAGCCCCAGACACCAAGGGCCTCTCCAGAACACATTTGGGAACCTCAGCCAGGCCCAGCCAGGGGGAAGGTTCCTCACAACGAGGGCTTCACTCCAGCCTCTCCCTGGGGGATCTTTGATAAATATGTTCATTTTGCAAGGCCTAGAATTGTGTGTATTTCAGTGTGAGGTGTGCATGCATTTTCAGGGCATTCCACTTGAACAAAGTCCTGCACCCAAAGATCCTTAATTAAATACTGAATTAAAAACCCCTTTTTCCCATTAACCGTGTTTTGGTTTGAATTTTAAGACCAGGGAACGGCAACATCAGAATATTGGATGAGATCCCCACTTCTGTGTAATATGGGATGTCATTCTGAGCAACTACAGGCAGCTTTAATAGGGAATTTCTGGGAATAAAAGCAGGTGATTTTCCAGGTTTTAGGAACAATCCTCCAAGAGCCATCAGCCACTTTGTCAAACACGAAGGATGGATTGATGAGCACAGGGGACATTCCTAGAGGACAGAGATCCAGGGTTTTTGACAGGGATCAGATTCCCCCTCTCCATCCCCTCTGCATGGACTCCTGCAGTGGGAGCCTCCCCAGCTCCTTGCTTCACCCAGGGAATATCCAAATGTGATCTCAGTCCTATCTCCAACCCCATCTGCCAGCACTCACCTGACTCCTCATGAATCACATCGTTTATTGGGATTTCTCACCTGATTTAACCTGTCCTGCTCTCCAGGCTGTAATTGCTGCATTGTTACCACACACATTCCCTGAACAATTCCTGTGCTTTGTGGGAATTCCTGGCAATCCCGGGAAGTTCTCTCTCTCTCCCCTCTCCACAGTGCTGGTCTGCCTGATGTGTCCACACACAGAAATTGGTGTATTCATGACTCACAGATGGATTTATTTCCCAGCTCACCAATCCCAGAATTCAGCCTCTCTCTCCCAAATCTCCTTGGGAACAGAGAGGAGCAAACTTCGGGTGCTTTACGTGAGGGGTGAGCACTCCACAGGCTCTTCGCTCTGCCCCAGACAATATCAGCACTTTTAATGGGTGGCATCATTAACATTGATCACTTTTAAAGCCTTCACACCCAGACTGTGCCCGTGTAGAGAAGCTCTTTCTGCATAAAATCCACTGCAGTTGTGTGGGCTTTGCTCACCTCCTTCCCCTGGGCCATCCTCACCTCCCCTGCCCGGCCCTGGCCACACATTCCACCTAAATGGAACTAAAATTGTTCTCAGAGCTCCTCAGCACCTCCCCCTCTCCCCAAATCTCCCTCTGGCTGTCTCCAAGCCTGATTTCCACCTCAGCACAGCCCATAAGCCAGGCTCTGTGTGCCTTTCCCATTGTTCAAATATATATTTTACATTTCCTCTGCTGCTGTTCCTCACACGTGGAAATTATTTCCTGAACGAGGTACTCAGTTGCCCTCTTTCAAATCCTACTTGGAGGTTTTCCTTTGGGTGTTACCTGTTGCAGAAATGATGTTTTCCTTAAGCCCCCGCCTGCCAAATGGATCCATTTCATCCCAGTGCTGTCAGGGCTTCCCTTTTTTAGTGGCTTTGTACTTAAATCATCCCTTAAAACTGAATTTGCCGTATCTAGGGGACACTTTTAATCCAAAATTTGAACAAAACATTGGAGAGCAGCCCATGTTCTGTAACTTCACTCCCCAGACACTGCAGTTACAGAAACATAACAGTGAACAATAAAATAAGTGTTTGGGGGAAGTTCGTTTTTGGAAGTTTTCTAAGCAGAAATACATTAAACAAGAAGTTAAAATGATTTTCAATACCAGAAACAGATTAAAACCAAAGCCTCACAAAGTGCCAGAGAATTCAATTTATACTTCATGTTCATGGGCTCACAGACTGGTTTGGGTTGGAAGGGAGCTCAAAACCCATCCAGTCCCACATCTGCCCTGGGCAGGGACAGCTCCCACTATCCCAGGCTGCTCCAAACCCTGTCCAGCCTGGCCTGGGACACTGCCAGGGATCCAGGGGCAGCTCCAGCTCCTCTGGGCACCCTGTGCCAGGGCCTGCCCACCCTCCCAGACAGGAATTCCTTCCCAATCTCCCACCCATCCCTGCCCTCTGGCACTGGGAAGCCATTCCCTGTGTCCTGTCCCTCCATCCCTTGGCCCCAGTCCCTCTCCAGCTCTCCTGGAGTCCTTTTAGGCCCTGCAAGGAGCTCTGAGCTCTCCCTGGAGCCTTCTCTTCTCCAGGTGAGCACCCCCATCTCTCCCAGCCTGGCTCCAGAGGGGCTGCAGCCCTGGGAGCAGCTCCATGGCCTCCTCTGGGCCCTCTCCACTAGCTCCATGTCCTTCTTACGTTGTTGTCCTTGTGTTTCTCCAGCTTTTAACAGATTTATTCCCAGGACAGCTACAGCATCTCCTAACTGACACCTAACTTAGAGTAACCAGGACCTGTCTGGGGTCCTCCTTCTCCACTCACCTCTGGAGTTACTCTCTCCAGTCTGCAAATCACAGAAGTAAAAGCAGAAGTGGCAATATCCAATATTCCACTGTCCATCCACAGAAATTTGGGGATGAATAATGGCCTCCAGACCCCCACCCCAGTGCTGGGCTCACCAGTGCCCCTTTTGTGTTTATTGGGAATATTTTCAGGTTTTGGGGGGTGCTGTGGTGCATGTTCAGCTCTGCTTTGGGTGATTTACAATCCCAGTCCCTGGGGTGTGTGTAAACTCCAGGAACAATAACCAAACAATGTCTCTCGGTTTATGACTAAAGGAAATTCTTGGCACTGGCAGCTCTCTGCTGTATTTACTGATTTTACAGTGTAAACACATATGTTGCAAGACAGATGGACCTTTCCCCCCAGCTTTCAGCAATGGGTGTCTCATCAGGGAAGGGATTAAGAAGATCTTAAAATCTTTAAACAAGGTTTCACGGCCCTGGCCGTGGGCAGCCCTGCACAAAGGCCAGGATTATTGGACACAAAGGGCTGTGCTCCCAGGGAGCAGCCAGGCCACGCTAAACAGATCATTCAGCAGTGTTTTAATTATATTACAGAAAAGGGGTTAACCATAGATTTTACTATCAACTGCAGCCAGGTGGCTTTGCAGGACAAAATTTTGGCTTTTCAGTCCACACCCATGCTCTGAACAACAGTGGGGGCTGTGATTTTACAGACAGCAGCTCTCATCTGAAAGTTCCTGTGTGCCACAGCCACGATATCAAATTGTCTTTGACTCATTTTCTAGGAAAACAGAGTGGATTTTACAAAAACAGGATCCGTGGGTTTGGGGGTAAAACCAAAATTCACATCAAGGTGCTCAGAAATTTGACAGAGAATTAAGTTTTTAGCCTCAGTCTTTGTTTGGTCAAAGGTCTGTTAGGATATTTGTGGAATGAAAGTTCACCTTATAACAATCGACTTTCTTTTCTAACTGGGGAAAACTCTGATGGGGCAGAACGAACTTGTTCTATGAACAAGAGGCTGATAAACTCCTGAACCTTATCTGGGATCAGTTTTTCTTGCAAAGAATTGCAGGAATCATCATAGTTCCTATTTTTTCTTAAAGTTTTTTTAACCAGCAAGAATGTATTTTTCTGTGTTTAGCTAAGGAATGCTCCACACAACCTCACCATCACCAGATTCCTGTATTCACCACTCCCTCTGGGAGGGAATTACATCCAGAATTTTTATTCCTGTTTTGTGCTTTATTTTGTGGGGTATTTTTGTTACTTTCATAGACAGAAGTTTTAAAATTACATATGGTAGAACTAAAAAAACCTCTGTTTTAATGAAGTTACAAAGATTTGCCTGGAGTAGCTGGAGCCTTTCCAAGGCAACAAAACCACCAGCAGCAAAGTAAAGCTGTGAAATGGCTGGAAAAGACAAAGGGCATAAGACTTTTGACTCATATTTTAGAAGTTATTCATTAATTTTTTTTCCTGGGTTAGGGAAGGTAGGAAGAATGGGTGTGGAAATAGGTGGCAGAGAAAAGGAAACAAGGAGAGGCAAAGAGGAAGAGAGAAGCATGAAAGGCAATGTAAAAAAAACCTCTTTTTCTAGCAAAAGCTGACAGGATGAAGAAAAGAGTGATTTCCTGGAGGAAAACAAGATTGTTCTGTGTGGTTTGGGCTGTGGGGTGAGATGAAAAGGATGTTGCACAGGACCTTGCACAGAGTGCCCAACCATCACCGCGCTCGTACCACGGCGCTCTCGCATCCCATCCCAACCTCAAACCTGTCTGGGAAGCTCTGTGGAGAGACTGGGCTGTCCCAGGGGCAGCCAGCTCTGCCCCATTGCTTCTCCTCTTCCTCCCTAATTTACCTCAGCAGTTCCATTCCCGACGTTCCTTTCCCTCCAGGTCACAACAACCTTTGCCAGCAAAGCCCTGGCGGAATCAAATCTCATTTTTCGGCACAGGAACTTGCAAAACAGCAAAGCTCTGTGGAGAAGGGGGTGCTGAGAGCTGACTGGCATTCTCATATGTTATGGATGAGCACACTCCCTAATGCTACTTAAAAGATTTAACGTCTGATATTCTCCTAATGAGATTAAAGGGACAAAGAATTGAAAACAAGGGATGTTTACAATTACTGGCACCTGAGGAGCGGTGATGTCACACGGAAAAATAAACTTTCCACCAGAGATGCATTTCCTGGGCATTGTGAGCGTGTTCAGCTCTCGTTTGTCTGCTTGTAGCCATTTCAGTGCTGGAATGGAGAAGAGAAATTAGTGCAACAATGGGGTCAATCATCAGCAATTAGGAGATGAGCACGTTTAAATGGCAGGAGAAATCCAAGTGTAGCTGGGAAACGAAAGAAGGAAATTATCATCAGGAGGATCCCGTGCTCACCCTTCTCACCTCTCAAACACATCACAGCTCACAGAATGACATTTTCTTTGCCTCTGGACTGCACTGCTTTTCCCTGACACACCAAAACCTCCTGTCCCCAGTGTAGCCAACAAATTCACCAATTCAGAGGGTTCACATCTCTCACTGTCCTCCTTCAGAACTCCACTTTTCTTTTGCTGTGTTATTTTCAAAACCCAAACTTTGAAAAGGGATGAAATTTCAGTTTTCCTAAGTGACAAGCAAAGGAGCAATAAAGTTGAAAAAAAAAAATAACCACTTGCCCAAATAAGCATTACAAAACTCAAGGGAAAAGTTGGATAAATATTTTTATGTTATTTCTGTTCACTCAGTCGTGTTCTACAAATGTGTCTCTGAGTTTTACTCAGAGGTAAAGTCCTGCCAACTTTCTGAGAGCATGAAAAGGGCTCCACCTGAAAGCTGCAAATTAATTTATTTATTTACTATTTCAAGGGCTGGCTGTGGCTAACAGCATAACTGGATCTTGGATCCCCAATCTGAGCATTCCAGCTCCAAGGCTGTAAAACACAATCATGGAATCATGGAATAGTTTGGGTTGGAAAGGACCTTAAAGCTCTTCTTGTTCCAAGCCCTGCCATGGGCAGGGACACCTTCCACTACTCCAGGGTGCTCCAAGACTCCTTGTCCCCATCCTTTGGGATCAGCTTCCCATTGGCACCTGGGTTAGGCAGCTCAGCACATCCAGGCCTCACAGCTCTGCTGATGCCTTAAATGGCTCCCCAGAAACAGAGAGCAGACGGGAATAAAGGAATAAAGGAGGGATTGATTGGAAAGGCCTTCAGAGGTACACTCTGGGCTCCAGAGGCTCCTGCCTCAGTGCATCCCAACATGGACAAGGACAGCTCCCGAGTTCTTCCCACTTGGATCTCAGCATCAATTCCCCAAGCAGGAGCCAGGCAAGGATGGAATTTGCCCAAGCTTGCCCCCGTGTCCCCAAGATTGTGGTTTGCAGTTCTTGTTCTGAGTGTCCTTGGAGAGCAAGGTAGAGGTTTTGTTATGTCTATCTTAGCACAGAGAACAGCACTGAACAAACTACAGAAAACTTCAGAGTTACACTAGCAGTACAGGATTTGGGAAATATAAAAGTTAAAACCTCAGACATCACTGCCCAGGAGCTGTGTTTGAGATCCTGCAGATCTTTAAGGAGGGATGAATATTCCAAGAAATCCCTTCACAGGGAGTGCTCTGTCAGGCTCTGACAAAAAAAATTAAAAGTTCTTCCACTGTTTTAAAAAGAAGAAGAGCATCCATTGCCTTCAGTTGAGTCTGCTGGTCATCCCAAGTGAAGGAGGCTGAGATAGGCACCAACTTCCAGAGGTATTTTCCTTGCCTGTCTCCAGAAGTTTCTCTAAACCTCCCCCCTGACTCCTGGACCCTCATCCTCCCTGCAGGAATCCAAAGCCCCAGGTGGGACACACAGGGTGCCCTCCCCAACGCTGCCTTTCACACCCTGCTGTGCCTATCCCTAACCCAGCACCCCTCACACCTCAGGTATTTTCGGGGTCTCTGTCACTTCAGCACAGGGATTTGTTTCTGTTGTGGTCATTGAAAGCTCAGGCCTCAAATTACTGAATGAGGAAAGGACCCCACCAAAAAATAAAAAAACCCAGTTATGTGTGGAGCTTTGACCTGTGCAGTGCTTATTGTTGAAAACATCCTATCAGCTTTGAGGAGGTAAATTACTTGATAAGATATGCAGATTTCATTAAGCTAATTTTTATCTCATACCATCTATGCTTTTAATAGAGAATGCAGCAAAAATTCTGAAGGAGAGGAATCTCCTTTCCTTTCTGGTAGAATTTTTTAAGACAGGGAGCTTTGAGGTCATATTTGGAGGCTTCTCTGGGGTTCTGTTTGCACAGCAAACACCAGGGTTTTATTCTTCAGAGGTTAAGACAGAGTGCCAAAGTAAAATTTACTTCTGAACCTGGTTTTTAATAAAAATATTGAACTAGAGATACAGAGCTTGGCAAGCATGACAAACAAAAACAAGCATGCAGGAAAATGACACCTTCCCCAAAGGGCCAAACTAGAACTGAATCTCCTGAAAATACAAAAACTGCTCTCAAAAGCAGTTTTCCAACTGCTCCCCAAACCAGCCAGCCTTTCAGTGCCTTAATACACATTTTAGCTGCCTTGTTTCAATATCTGCTTCACTGATGATATGGAAATGACAGAGCTCAGACCTTTGAATCAGTCACACCAAGCTTCTACCTGTTAGGGATGTCACAGCTCCCGAATATGGCACAATTTCCTCAAATTAAAATCATGGAATGGTTTAGGTTGGAAGGGACCTGAAAGATCATATTGTCCCCCCCCTGACATGAGCAGGGACACCTCCCACTGTCCCAGGCTGCTCCAAGCCCCATCCAGCCTGGCCTTGGGCACTGCCAGGGATCCAGGGGCAGCCACAGCTGCTCTGGGCACCCTGTGCCAGGGCCTGCCCACCTTCACAGGATTTCTTCCTAATCTCTAACCTAAACCTGCTCTCTATCAGTGGGAAGCCATTCCCTGTGTCCTGTCCCTCCATGCCTAGGCCCCAGTCCCTCTCCAGCTCTCCTGGAGCTCCCTTAGGCCCTGGAAGGGGCTCAGAGCTCTCCCTGAAACCTTCTTTACTCCAGGAGAACACAGCTGGGGAATGTCCAACTTCTCCTCCCCAGCATCCCCAATTTCTTCCCCCCAGGGCTGCTCTCCATCCTTTCTCCACCCAGCCTGGATTTGTGCTGCGATTCCCTGACCCAAGGGCAGGATGAGCACTTGGCTTTGTAGAACTTCCCAGTCCCACCTCTCCAGCCTGTCCAGGTCCCTGTGGATGCCCCAGTGATGCCTTAGGTTTGAACTTTTCTCTGTTCCCAGCCCTGCCCTGCCCAGTGTCACTCTGCAGTTCCCTGGAGCTCGTTCAGTGCTGTTCTCTCATGCTCACACACACACAACAAAGCCTCTCCAGCTCTCCAAGGACACCCAGACCCTCCTAGGCCCAACAACTGCAAACCACAATCTTGGGGACAGGGGGGCAAGCTTGGGCAAATTCCATCCTTGCCTGGCTTCTGCTTGGGGAATTGATGCTGAGATCCAAGTGGGAAGAACTCGGGAGCTGTCCTTGTCCATGTTGGGATGCACTGAGGCAGGAGCCTCTGGAGCCCAGAGTGTACCTCTGAAGGCCTTTCCAATCAATTCCTCCTTGATTCCCTTATTCCTTTATTCCTTTATTGCTGTCTGCTCTCTGTTTCTAGGGAGCCATTTAAGGCATCACCATCCCTCCCCTCTGCCTCTGACCTCTCACAGGGGAGGTTTTGGCTGTCTCACCCTGGGCTGTGGCCACCAACTCCCCCTCATTCTCCTGATGGTTTTGTGCAGGAGGTCCCCACCTGGGCACACCTTTGCTGCAGCTCTGCTCCTGTCCCTGCCCCAGGAGAATGATTTGGGCTTAAAAACATCCTTCCAGAAGGCAGAGAGCTCCCAAATGCAAATATAAAGTGAAGATGCTGTTCAAAGTGCAGAGCTGCCATCCTGCCACTTGCCCTTTCCCTAATCCAGTGCAGTCAGGACCTCTCACTGCGTTAATGTTTTCTCTCCAGAATCATTAGAATGAACAACCTTTATAAATAATACATTTCCTCTACTCCCTTTTGTTCTGTGGGGACAATTCCTCCTCATAAAACATCACAGATGACAGAAGAGAATCAGGACTTGAGAAGATTTAGAAATATTCAAGCATCAGATAGAGGGATTTTTCATCTAATAATGTATTATTTTTGTATTTAATTTAAATACTTAGTGTAATGCTATTTTGTTATAAAACACCCATGCTGTACATATTAAAAAATTACTGGTCTCAAGCTCATCTCTTTTATGTTCTTTCTGTCAACATCCAGACACATTTTGCCTCTTCTTTCACAAAGCCATTTCAAGAAATGTCATTATTCTCCAGTCATAGCCCACAACTTCATTATCGTTGTCAGCCTGCTCCTTGAATATTTATCTCCAGAATTTTCTTTCCCTTCAGTGGTACAGAGGGACTTGGAGGGGTGAAGATGAAATTCAGACCTTTTTGTTATTTTTTTTTTATATTGTGAGGGGTTCATTTCCAAACACACCACCTGCACAAAGACACAAATAGTCCTTGGAAGGCTTAAAATTATCCAAGTCCATATTTACTGAAGTTTATGAATCATTATTTCTGCCCCAGTTACTTGAAAAGACACCGTGCCTGTTTACAACTCGTTTGGAACACACTGATCTATATCCAAGATTTTTCCCTCAAAGCAAACAACCCATAAATCCAGCAGCAGGGATTGAGAGGGATTTTTTGGGAATGAACACACAGCCATGGGGCTGTGGTCCTTGCAAGGGGGACAGGATGTCACTGTCACCATCACAAATAAGGACAGAGCCAGAAACTGAGGCAAGAAGTGCTTGCATATGCAAATCCCAGTAGGGAAAATATTAAAAAATGGAGATTCCTGGTCAGGAGAACAAAGTGGGATCTGCTCTAAGTTACTGGGGAATATTTAAGTTACAGAACACCAAACATCTACTTTGAGCCATTCATTGCTCTGATATCTCTAAACCACACCTGTATTCCCACTTGGATTTTGACAGAATTGAGGAAAATAAAAGTACAACTAAAAGCAAAAAAATCATTTAAAATGGAACTGATAACCAGAGAAGCTATGGCTGTCCCTGGATCCCTGGAAGTGTCTAAGGCCAGGCTGGAGCAACCTGGGATAGTGGAAGGTGTCCCTGCCCATGGCAGGGAGTGGGATGGGATGGGATGGGATGGGATGGGATGGGATGGGATGGGATGGGATGGGATGGGATGGGATGGGCTTTAAAGTCTCTTCCATCCCAAGCATCCTGGGATTCTCTGTTCCCATGAACTGCAATAAATACAGATGTTCCCATTCTGGCTTCACCACGCTCAGGTTAACAACTGCAAACCAGGCTGCAACAAAGTGGCTTAACAACACATTTAGTAATTGGTAACAAATAAAAATAATTCCTAAATAGAGTTATGTGTATGTTTCTAGAGCCATCTGCCATATATAAAGAGCTGGGCGTGTTTGGAGCATTTTCCCAGAGCAGTTTCATCTGTCTTGTTGTCTGCAGCCTTAAAGAGTTGGATGACTAAAACCGAAATCTATAAATAAAGATTTTGTACAGTTTTTAAATTTATACTCTGGAGCTTTTCATATAATACAGCTTTTCTGTATTCCACAGCTTCCTACATTCTGCTTTCATACTCCACACGAATTCCATCACACAGCTTCTCTGGAATCTGAATCCCTTTCAGGCAGAAACGAGAATAAGAGGAGGATCACAGAATCACAGAATCCCAGAATGGGTTGGGTTGGAGGGGACCTGAATGCTCATCAATTCCAATTAATTCCACCCCTGCCACGGGCAGGGACACCTTCCCCAATGTGAGTGTTTGGAAAATCCCGCTGTGAAAAGCCAGCAGCCAGAAAGGAGACAGGGCAGCCCTGCAACTTTATTTGAATAAAGGGAGAGAGCCCACGGGGGCACAGCCTGAGGGGTTTCCTCTCGTGAGCTTTTAGAGGGTGCAGCCTCATTTATCCCAAACTCCTGGCCATACTTGTCCCTCTTCCTTTCCCCATTGCTGAGGTACCAGGAAGGTGCAGCTTTCCTGAACACCTACTCCATATCCCCCTTTGAACTTGGCATTTTACCCCAAAGTTCAGAAGTTCAGCCTCGTGCAGATCCCACATGTCAGTGTGGGGAGCCAAGCTGCCTGGGCTCTGTGACAAACCTGCTGCCCAAAATCGGCAGAAACGCTCAGAGCCATTTCAAGGACATTAACACCCACACCTTCACCCATCGAGTTGTTTCTAAAGGCATCAGCACACATCTTCCCTCTCAGGTTGCTCCAAGCTCCCTCCAGCCTGGCCTTGGACACTGCCAGGGATCCAGGGGCAGCCACAGCTTCTCTGGGAATTCTATTCCAGGGCCTCCTCACCCTCCCAGCCAGGAATTCCTTCCCAATCTCCCACCCATCCCTGCCCTCTCAGTAGGAAACCATTCCCCTTGTCCTGTCCCTCCGGGGTTAGTGTCAGGCTTAGGGACTCTCCCAAAATCCCTTTCCTGCTCTCCTGGAGCCTCTTTAGGCACTGGAAGGTCTCCCTGGGGCCTTCTCCAGGCTGGATCACTGTCATTCATCACTATTGTTCTGTTTGGATCCCACTACAGCTGCTGGATAAAGCTGGTGGCTTTTCATGGAACACTGACTCAGTGTAAAGTTCCAGATGCTGAGAGACAAGAGGAGCATCCACCTCTCCTGGAATTCTAACAGACAGAGCTTCCCTGAGAAGCTTTCCCCCAGGATCCCAGGAGCTGGATCCTTTCCCACCACAAGTCTGTATGGATTGGAGCAAGCTGATAACCTCATCCACAGCCACGGAGAGGATTCCAGGAAAGAGCTTGAGTTGGTGTTGGGGTGAGGGCTTCTTCTCCAGCCTCTCACCCTCACTCCCTGAGCTGGGATGGGGCACAGGAGATGTGGGATTTTCTTGTTCAGACTCAGTTGTTTGTTAGTTCTTATCTCTGTCACAGCCTTAGGAGCTGTGAGCTCTGCTAACAAGGTGGAGCAAGGCTATAGAATGGCTATTCTCTGGCTCTGCAGAGGTTTTTCAAGGACAATTGGTCCAACAGTGATTTGCCATCTACACTACTTTTATTTTTAATCCAATATTCAAACCTCTAAGTTCAGCTGTGCAGATTTTCTTAAAGCCAGTTATAAGACACCATCTAAACCCATGAAGAAGAAGGAAGAAGAAAGTGAGAAAAAAGTATCTAGCCAACACCCTAAAATCTCCATCTTGGTATATATCTGCTCCTATATCCCAAAACCCTAAATCCTAAATTTCTCACCCTGTGACCCCACACCTTCTATTCAAACCACACATGTGTGATTTTAATGTTCTCACTCAATTTTGGAAGCCTATCCCAAGGCCTCAGATCAAATGTGATGTTTTCTTGTGGATCAGAGCCTTTCAGAATGGAGAATTAAAAATTCTCAGTTTCCAGGGTCCCAAGAAGCTGGAATCAAATAAATCCCATGGAATATGGGTTTGTTCCCAAAGGCACCAGTGTGCTTCCATCAGAGGTGGATTGCTGCAGTGTGGGGGAGTCTGTGCTGGCATGCTCCAGAGGAGGTGGTGTTGGTGCTCCTGGGTGTGTGGAATCTCATGGGCTCAGCCAACAGGGCCAAAAACCAAAGGAAAGTTCTGGAATGCTCTGCTTTCCATAGCTAAACAGATCAGCAGCACAATCCTGCTCTCCTGGGCAGTGTGAGCTCCTTGGCATCCACTGGTGAGGAGAGCCCAGCCCTGCTCCTGCCATCTTTGTCCTGTCTGATGCCAGAATGACTTTTTTCTTTTCTTTCACACCCCTCTCACATAATCTTTTACAGTTTGATGTATTCTCAGTGCTTTTAGCCCCACACTTGTCACTCCCCAAGGCTGAGAACTCAGCTCAGCCCCACGGCACTGTTAAACCAGGAGAGCAAACATCCTGGGAGCCCCAGACACCAAGGGCCTCTCCAGAACACATTTGGGAACCTCAGCCAGGCCCAGCCAGGGGGTTACAGTTTTTGTATTTATTTATTTCTTTATTCCTTCTTTGCAAAGCAGGTATTTTGGGAACCCCTCTAGGAGTTAATGCATCCTGTTATGAAATGAAGGAGTTTTCCTCTCGGATTTCGCACACAGGCTCAACCTACTTCCATAATAACTCCAGGAGTTTGTCTGCTCACTCTGTATTAGATCAAAGCAGAATTCAAACACAGGATTTTGTTTCATTTTTTCCATGAGCTCCACTAAAATTGCCAAAGAAACAACACCCAATAACAAATAACAAATTGCCAATGAAATAATACAGACAACATCCTTTTTTCCCCTCAAATTCTGAAATTAATCTGTAATTAAAGAATTATGTGAGGATAAATACTCAGTATTTTAATTTTTATTTTATATTTACAGCATGTTTACATTCTGTCCCTTTGGCTGCAATTGAAACTCATGTACAGCTCGATTTTTTTGGAATGCTGGGCAAATTTATCCCTGTTTTAATGAAAAAGCACTAATATATCAATATAATATTATTATTATGTTCCTATAACTTCCTGTGCACACACCCTGCTGTACAGAGCAATTGAAATATTGTATTTGATTTTAAAAAGGCAACTCCCAAGAAAACAAACAAGACCAACCTTGCACTGTTTAGAAAGGTCATGGGTGAGAGCACTAAAATTGCCAGGAGTAATTCTGGGGCTTGGAAGCAGGAAAATATTCCCCTTTCTTTGCATATAAATAATAATATTGGGGTTTTTTTACAAAAAAGAGAAGAGTAACAATCTCTTGAAGCTGGAATTGCACAGCAACTCCACTTCTCACCCCTCTGCAGTGGCTTTACTTAGCTTAAAAATAATTTCTAATTTTGTGTGGTGTCACACAAAGCTTTCTGTCTCACCAATGTGAGGCTGAGGCAGTAGTTCAGCACCAAAATAATTCCAGTTACATCTTGCAGATGTTTTCTGATAACAGGAAAATTGAACAAATCCTGCCACCACCTCCAGCAGCACATCCTGTTGTGCATCCCTGTTTTACAAGACCTTCCCAAAACACAGCAACAAAAATTTCATCTATAATTCCACAAGTGAATTTCCCAACATGAAAGTTTCGAGTTTATATATCATAGAAATCTAAAAAAAAAAAAGGAATTAGCATCAATTAATTTCCCCAAAAAACCAATCTCTGATGTTTTGAAAACTTTTTCCATTTGAAAATGGATTGCAGCCCTTAATGATTCCTTTCCCTGGCAGTGAAACTCTGCTAGAGAAATATTAGAAGTTTTTCCTACTAAAAGGGGCATGAATAGAAGCCAGCAACAAATTTTAGTTTGACCACCATTTCTTTGTTTCCTATGAGAAAATATAAATAAATTCTGACTCTGGAACAGGTGTCCAGGACAAGTATCCAACCTATGAATTGGATCTGGTTTAAACACCACCTCATAGCCAGCATCAGTAAAATATTCAGAAAATATGGTTAAAACAGCATTATTTAACAAATAAAAATTCTTCATTTCCAAATGCAAATCAAATACCACCAACAATTCCACACCAGGTTTCTGAAGGAGCCTTTAGAAATAAATGTCGAAATCAGGACTGAGATTTTTTAATCAGTAAATTGTATTAGGGGTGGGAATTTATAACTCCAATCTAGTGCCAAAGAATAGGAAGCTCAGTAATCAGGATTTAGCCAAAATACAAAAACATTCCAGATGCTGACAGGATACTCATGAGCAACTTCCTGAATGTTTAAATATCTGTGTTGAATTTGGGGGTTTATTATTATTCCCTTTATTAACATTATTGTCAATATATTGATTCTATCCAAAACTATCCAAAAGCCCTTGCAGGAAAATCCTTCATAAATTCAAATCTGGCTGCTCAACCAAGAATTCCTGGGAAAATTGATGCTCTTTGGGCTCTGAGCTGCCCTGAATTTGTTGCTGCTTCTGTGATTACTCAGCTATGATAAATATGCTGCAATTAAAGCCACGCAAATGTCCTGAGACTCTCTCTGATATTTTTAAGTGTAGCCACCAAAAAAAGGCAATTTTAGGGCATGATTCTCATTAAGAGGACATAGTGAGCTCTCAAAAGTCACTGACAGCTTGTGCTGGTTTTCTTGGGGCTCTCCAGGGAAGCCACCAGGCTGAAATAATAATAAAATATATATATTTTTAACCCTACTAAACAAGCAAGGGTTTTCTTTTTTTCCCTTTTTTATTAGGTTGTTAAATGGGGAGGAACTTGTGGGTAGGGGTTAATGGCTGAGTTACCAGCTCAGGTGAAAGAAGTAAAGAACAAATTTCCAAAGCTGCTGAGGCAATTTCTGGCACAAAGGACCAAGAAAATGAACTTGGCCATGGTGTCCAAAATGAAAGATGCACAGAGAGTTATGAGGAAACAGAGGTGAGAAACAAACTCCATCCACCCCCCAGGTCACTCCAGAACTGATTTCCCTTTGAAACTCAGACTGAAACACTTCTCAGTTTGCAACCAAAACCAGCAATTATGACTTTTGAGTTTGATGTTTCCAAGGTTTAAAAGTGTTTATTTTACCAAAACCATTTGCTCTGATTTCATAAGTGAAGTTTCCAGCAGTGTTAATTAGCCAAAGTCTTCTTTTTAAAGTTTCAATTCAAATACACACCCAGGTTTGTATCTTTTTAATGAGTTTATAGGATTTTACAATCTTTGAGCCTCCTTCTTAGTTCAGGGACAAAACTTTAGCTGAGTTCAGTGAAAGCAAATCAATCCATGGGCAGGAGAACTCCCACTTCTCCTAAGGACTTGCTTTTTCTGTGATTATTGGGAGAACCAGAAACAAAGCTAAGAAAAATTATTCCTCTCACTGTAAATAACTTCGTTTACAACTCTTCACAAATCCCTTTTCCGTGGGGTTTTTTTCTGCTTTCTCACCTGACTTTGGAGGCTCCCCAAGCCCCAGCAGTGGGAAGCTGGGCTTGCTGTTTAATCCCAGTTGGCCACACTTTAGGCTAAACGCCCCCTGGAGAAGTGCTGTGCCCGACTTACGGCCCAGCCAAAGTGTTTGAACCGGGCCTAAAAGGATTCTGCTTTAATGCTCAGGGGGAATAAGGATCTTTAATGCACAAAAAACCTCCTAATGGAGCCTGTGGGTCACTCCCCAGCAGCACCCAGGGGTACCTGGGCACCTTTGCACCACCCCAAGCTGCAGCTTTAGATGCTGCTTAACCTCTGTCGGTGCTGGGGCAGCCTCTTCTCTGCTCCTTGCCCTGGTGATTTTCAATTTTTCATGTTAGAAAAACGAAGCGAGGCTTCTCTCTGCTGCTTCAAGGATTGTTTATTTTTTTTTATTTATCAAAGTTTCAGAAGCACAGGCTGTGCTGTGGCTTCCAGGAGTACAGTGGCAAAATACCCCAGACAGGTAGATTTATATCTTTTATTAACTAGTTAGCAAGTTGTACGTATTCTGTTTTTAAAATTAGTAGTAGGTATCGATTTTATTGATATGTCTCTTCTACACTAAGTTCTTTCTAACTAATTAACAAATCACAGGAACTTAGGTCAGAGAAGAAAGGAAGGAGAAGAAGAAATAAGAAGGAGAAGAAAAGCCAACACCCTGGGTTTTCCATGTTGTCTCTATATAATATATAAAGCAAAACCTAAAACCACAGCTCCACACTCTGTGATACACTAAATAAAAACTTTTCTCACTTCTTTGGTGTTTGCAGCTCATCCAGGACTGAGGGGAGTTTTTCCCATGGCTTTAGATCAACAACCAAGCTATTTTGGGGTGCTCTGGGGATAAATTTAACCCCCGGGGGAGCAGGAGAGGTTCTCCGGCCTTCCTTGACTCTAACAAACCACGTTAATGATTCTCTCTTAGTCAGGAATGTTTTCTCACCACACCGAGTGCCAGACAGCAGCATCCAAATTGGAGCTGTTCCTTCCCAGCTTCCCCAAAAGCGTCGTCTCCTGAAGTTTGGATTTCAAGGGAGAGGTTCGGAGCCGCAGTGTTTGATCACACGGAGGCTCCTGCGCTGCAGCTTCCCAAAAATCACACATTTTATTTAATGCCTGACTATTTGGTAATTGCTCCTATTCAGTCTCACACCGGCTTGAACGATTTCAGCTTTTAATGTGCCTCGTCTCATTCTGAGGCACATCAATCCGGGAGGAGATCGCAGCACCTTGAAATACTAATGCTTGTCACACACTTTAATCTCCTCTAAAAGGTCTTGTTCCTCATGTGCTTAAATCTCTTAACAGCTTTTCCTCCTCCTTAGGTTTTTACTTTTGTGCAACCCATTCTAGTTAGGCTGAAGTTTGTTTAATTTTCATTACAGTGAAGAGCAGGAGCAATAATCTAAAAGCCTGGATTATTACTGTATTAGTGAAATGGTAAAATTGCTTTTCCTAAAAAATAACTTTTTTTTTTTTTTTTAATCTCTCCCCAAGCATGAAACTCTCTCAAAAATATATCTGTAGGAATAAAATAAACTTTTCAGAATGAAAGAAAACCTGCAAGAACTTGGTCATGTCTGAGGATGACTTGGAGCACAGTTGGATATCACAGCTAAATTTCTGACATTATGGAATAGTGGGAATGATTGACACCATGCTGCTAAACACCTCTTACAATAATGACGTTATTCTTTTATTCCAGCCTGGGTTTTATTCTATTGTCCATTTAGCAATGGACACCTGGTGCTGTTTTATCTCCTTGCACCATTCCTGCTCTGGCTGTGCTGCTGAAGTTCCTACTAAGGACTCACAGTGGGAGAGGATCCTTACGAATTAAACTACGGCAGAACTGATTTTTGCCGTTTTCCTTCCAATATTTCAGCAAAAATCTAATTCCAAAGGATTGCTCCATGGAGCAAACTTGCAGGGTTTCCCCAACCCCCTTGGAGATCAGCCACACCCCTTGGGACAGCATTTTAAGGCTAAATTAACCAACTGCACAAGAGCAACAGTTGTTAAAATTCTGTTTCTCTGGGAAGCTGCTGCTGTCACATACAGACTTTTTAAATCCTTCACTCATTGCTCGATCCACTGATGTGTCTCAGACTCATCAGTGTTCACTCAGACCTTCAACTATCTCCAGGATACACAGAAAAACTCTGCTGGTCAGTATTAGGGACCTGCTCCGTGATACTTAACCCCCCCCCAAAATTAAATTTAAAAATACATTTTATCCTCTATGCGAAAATCTTAAACAACCTTTGAGGTTTGGAGCTTTTTTCCCTCATCGTTATCCAAAATGTTTAATAATAATTGTCCCCAAACTTTAAGACAGCTCCAGTTCAGCCTTTATTTGAAGTGAATGATGCCTCGGAGAGTCTCCCACCGCAGATCCTACTCACAAGGAGTGAGCAAGGTTTTAGCAGCAAGCTTGGAAAGGGCAGGGTTAAAATATTGTCTTGGTTTAGTCTGTCAAAATCCTCCTGCAAATCTGATATACGAAAATATTGCTGGAGATGTCTGTTCAGCACTGAGGCACAGAGCTGATAAACGCAGGCAGACTCTGCCTGGGTGTCAATCAGCTCCGGGATGAATGGAGCCGTTCAGTTAAAGAGCAGAGATCCAGGAGCATTCCCACCTCGTTATCCAGGGAATACTGCCCCTTTTCCCTCCAAAGCACAGGGCAGGGCTGTCCCTGCACTTCTCCACGCTCCTTCCTGTTTTCTTTCAAAGCTCTGAGGTAAAGGAGATTAAAATCAATGCCTGGGCTTTTTATGAAACGTCACCTGGGCAGCGCAGGAATCGCACTCTATTTATCAAAGGTGAGACTTAATTTCTCTGTCAAAATATTTACCCCGAAAAGGGTCCTCTGCAAAGGTGTTGGGATGCCAATTTGGGAGAATTTCCAAGCATTTTATCAGTTGGGACAAAGGGGTTTTTTCAAAGAATCCCAGACTGGTTTGGGTTGGAAAGGACCTTAAAACTCATCCAGTGCCACCTCCTGCCATGGGCAGGGACAGCTTCCACTATCCCAGGGTGCTCCAAGCCCTGTCCAGCCTGGCCATGGGCACTGCCAGGTATTCGTGGGCAGCCACAGCTTCTCTGGGAATTCTATTCCAGGGCCTCCCCACCCTCCCAGCCAGGAATTCCTTCCCATCCCTGGATGGTCTCCCACCCATCCCTGCCCTCTGGCAGTGGGAAGCCATTCCCCTTGTCCTGTCACTGCCTGCCTGTGTAAAAAATCACTGTGCCACTTTTTAATCAGCCCCCTTTAAATCCTCAAAACCCCAGCGAGGTCTCCCAGAGTTTTCTCTCTGCCTGTTTGACCCCTACACACAACTTCTGTAATTAAGACCTCACCAAACAACCAAGTGCAGCTCAACACCCACCTCGATGAGCAGGCTGAGCTCAGGTAACACCTGAACTCCCACATTCTTTTTCCCAAACCCAAAGATACTCAGTTCTGGAGCAAAACCTCTACTTTCTGACGATATTTTCCAGATTGTGTGGGAAGGGAGGGATGTTCTGAGCGTGTGTTCCACCACCCTGACTAACCTGGGGATTCTCTTCTCCTCTCACTGTTCAAACAGACAATTCCAGAGCCTTGGGAAGTAGCTGTCAGCGTCTAGCCCTGGCAGGGGATGGAACTGTTTACTCCCCCCTGAGCGAGTGGGATTTCAGCAGAGCCACACGCAGGGGACCAGAGGAGTGTCACATGTGTCCCCAGGCAGGGCTGGCTGCCAGGACCTGAACCTGTGGTTCCAGAGAGTCTGCAAGTCCGTCTGGGAAATCCAACCTGCTGCCTGGAGCATGAAACCATCCCCAGTTTAAAACTCGCAGCCTTATTCCTCTGGAATGTCCCTTTGGATGAATGGAATAGCCAATCCCGCTGGATAAGCACATTAACTGCATGCTTTGCCTAAAACGATCAGAAGTAAAATAACTCTGCTGACATTTAAATCAGCACAATTCCCTGCAAAGGCAACGCCGTGGAGATGAATGGGAGCGTGGATTAGTTCCCTGTGTCCCCACATGCAGTGCCCCACGTCCCAGGGGTCACCTCTGAGGTGGGAGGGGAGTTTGATCACAAAGATGAGGGTGGGTTTGTCACACGGATGTGTGGTCACGTGGTCATGATAATCACGGATGGGATTCCACATATTCTGCAATAATTAATTAGAATATCAGAACTGCAGCTCAGTTTCCTGAGCAGCAAAGGAATTATCTCAAACATTTTTTTTAAATTGTCAAATGTTGATTTTTATGAAGACCACTGAAAACTGTAATGATGAGTTGTCAGTGACAATATTTTATGCATTTTCCCAACTACCAACTGCCTTTAAATACCTTTAAATCACTGGTGATTAACAGCTGCAATAACTCTAATTGGGTCACTGCAGCTTTCATCCCTGCTTTCACACCTAAATCGAAATCTAAACAACCAAAAACCAAATCAGAAACGAAGCAGCAAAACACACCTTAAATTCGTGCAGCAGTAGAGCTGCTCCAACCCTCCAGAGGTAATTATCATCCTTAATAACACCGGATATGATTGAGGCTTTTAACAAAAGGAATGCTGCCTTGGAAGCCTCTGCCACGACTCAGAATGTGACTGCTGTGAGGAATTGTCAGCTGAGGAATAAATGTGCTTTATTAACTTTGGGTACGTGAGGGGATGTGCAAACTCTGCCCACAGAGGCTTGGGAAAGGTGAAATTTCTTGACTCTTCCAGGGAGGGAGTTGCACAAGAGGCCCCAGACAAGGCTGAAGGGAAAGACTTGGAACCATGACCTCAAAATCGACAGGTTTGACAAAGGAGTAAAAGATCCAAGTTTGGATCAGGATTATTTGTGGGTAGGAATGGATTTCCTAAGTATTGAGCACCAATATTTCTAAATATTGTTGTTTAAATAACAGCTCTCTCCACATTCAGTGCTGTTGGATGCTGCAACAAACAATCAAATTATTAACCTACAGTATTGATACTGAAATGAGTCAAATCAGGCCCAGTTTATCAGGTAAGATAATCTCATTTTTTCATACTTTTAATTCTCACATTTCCTGTTGAATAACTTTTTATTTCAGCCCTGGGGAAGGAACTGCTGGTGTGGAGCTTGAAGAAATCAGGGATGTTAATAAATGCCTGAAATAATTGAGTTGTTCTTTGGGAGTTTTTTCCAAACGATTTTGTGTAACTCAGGGCCAGGACTCTGTGTTTGAGATGTGGAGCAAACCAAAATCACCCACTCAGAACTGAAACATTATTGCAAAAATGACTCCAAATGATGTCATTTCCAGACAGGAGAACAGTACACCTGTAAGGATGTGATCAAAAATTAGGAACATCCACATGTCCAGGTAAGAATCCCCAAAAGAAAATACACTTTATCCTGAGAGATACTGTGCAGATTGCTTTGTATGTTGAATTTCTAAAGCAAATACCAAAGCAGTGATTATGATCTGCTAATGACTTTACCACCTACTCCTTGAAACTGTTTTAAAACCTCGAGGTAGAAGTTTGAGCAGAAACCATTAGTTTGCCTGGGATATGTTCTCTGGAATTTTTAAAGACACATTTTTTTAAAGAGGAAGATCTAATAAAGACTAGGAAAATTAACCTTGCAAAAAAATTCCTGCTGAAAACTCTGCCTGGATGAGGCTGTGCCAAACCCGAGCCCGGGGATTGCTCCCAGGGGAGCCATGAGCTGCAGGGCTGGAACTGTACAGGCTGGAAAGGTGTTCAGATGTGTGGAACATGCAGGGAAAACACAGATGGATTTCTGCAGGATGAAGGAATATTGTGCTGTGCAATTATTTATTCTGCTACAATACCACTTTCTTGTGGTGTTCCTGACCAGGGCTGCTCCCTGGAATGAAAGATAAGCCATGGCTTCTACCCATCCTTGCCTTCCTGACATTCACATATTTGCAATAATTATTCCTAAATACTATAACAGGTACTATAAAAAAAAATAAAAACCCTCTTTCTGTTTCTCTCTGTTGTGTAGTGGAAGCCATAAAATCTTTTTTTGAATTACAAAGGAAGTCTGGCACAGAGTGGGAAGGGAATAGGTATTTCCTGACTCTGCTGAGCACTGTCAACTTCCAGAATTTGTCCCAAATTCACCTTTTCCATAAGAAGAAAGAAAAGCTTGACACAAAAAGTGGCAGCATCACAGAATCCTGGAGTGATTTGCATTGGAAAGGACCTTAAAGGACCTTAAAGCCCACCCAGTTCCACCCCTGCCATGGCAGGGACACCTTCCACTACCCCAGGGTGCTCCAAGCCCCATCCAACCTGGCCTTGGACACTTCCAGGGATCCAGGGGCAAATCTCATGGGTCAAAATCAGAAGTCACATTCACAAGAGAAAAGGGATTGTAGGAATGTGAGGACAGAAGACAATTCGAGAAGATGAGGCAGCACTTGCAGAAATAGAAGCAAAATTGTGCAAGAAGTGAAAACAAAGGACCTCAGTGAAGGTCTGAGGGGAGAATTCCTCTGGGAGTGATCATCACAGAGTTAAGGAAAGGAAACCCTGACAGTGCTGATTGAATCCATATTCCAGGCAATTGATATTGTTCACACACCAAGCACACACCAAGTGTAACAGCAGAGCTCACAGTTGTGATGTTCCCCCATGGAAGGAGGTAAAACTCCACAAAACTACATTTATTTTTTACATTAAAATGAACAAAGCCTAGTGATTGCTGTGCCTTGAACAAGTGGTCAGTGTGAATTCTTGCTAATTCTCCCATCCTCACTCTCCCAGCACTCTCCCAGCTCCATTACAAATCGTGTGGTTATAAAAAACGCCCTCAGAAGTCTTTTGTCGTGGGTTTTTTTCCAGCAGGCAAACACCAGCAATCACCAAGCTTTTCCACAAAGAATTCAGCTCAAATCAAGATAGATCTTAACTTTGACACAAAAAAAAAGCAGGGAAACAGATTAGCTGGCAGCTTTTTAAGCAGCTGGCAGGGAATAACTATAAATTCACTTCTCCCACTGGGTCCCGAGGAAATTTGCTTTCCTGATTACTGGAAATCAGAACATTCTGTGGTGCAGCAGCACTTCAGAGCTTCAGAAATCCTTGCCCTGAGACTCAAACCACGTAAACACAACTTTTTCTTCTAATTATCCCTTTGAAACTTCGGATGGAGGTGTTTCAAACGAAATAATCTTAGGTCCCCACATTTATTTGGCCTCACCTTTGTGTTTTTTAGTGCAATATTTCCCCCCATTGCCTGTAGCAGCCACACAGGTGATGCCTTAGGTTTTAACTTTGATATTTTTCAAGTCCTGCACTGTTAGTGTCACTCTGCAGTTCCCTGGAGCTCGTTCAGTGCTGTTCTCTCATGCTCACACACACACAACAAAGCCTCTCCAGCTCTCCAAGGACACCCAGACCCTCCTAGGCCCAACAACTGCAAACCACAATCTTGGGGACAGGGGGGCAAGCTTGGGCAAATTCCATCCTTGCCTGGCTTCTGCTTGGGGAATTGATGCTGAGATCCAAGTGGGAAGAACTCGGGAGCTGTCCTTGTCCATGTTGGGATGCACTGAGGCAGGAGCCTCTGGAGCCCAGAGTGTACCTCTGAAGGCCTTTCCAATCAATCCCTCCTTGATTCCTTTATTCCTGTCTGGGCTCTGTTTCTAGGCAGCCATTTAAGATATCACAGGTAGGGGTTGCAGTTTCTGCCTGCAAGACACGATGGCAAATTGTTTCATTTTCACTTCAAAGCTCGTCATCTTCTTTTTTTCTTTTCTTTGGTTTTAATTTCCCAACCAGGCTATTTCCAAAGAAATAAACATGCCAGGGAGACGCTCCCACTCCTAATCTCCCTGCTGGTGCCGAGGTCATGGAGGGAAGGCCAGGTCAGTGCATTAAGTCCTGAGTGCCAGTAATAGCTGCTCGTGCTCGGAGATGTCACTTTGCATTTGTCTGGAGAAGTCAGTGCAGGAGTTCAGGATGCCCTGATGGAGGCCATGAGCAGAGTGTGCCTGTTTTAATCAGGAAATTGGTTTACAGGAGCAAACTTTCTGTTCAACTGGCTCCCAGCGTTACAGCAACGTGCAAGAAATGTTTTATCTCTCAGTTCTTCTGGTCAAAAAGAGCTCGCCTCGTGTAGGGTGCATTTTTTGGGTTATTCCTGCATTCAGATCCAGGTTCTGGGCTTTATCTCAGGTATGAGGTGATAAGAAAACACCACAACTGCAGTTAAACAGGGGAGGTGAGAGCCAGGCTTGCCCACACTGTCCCATCCCTTCTCCAGTTTTCCAAGAAGGACAGTGTTTATGCCTCTTTTTCCTAGGAATATTCAATATACTTCAGACATATAAATATCTTGGGCTCCTTTAAATCATTATCAGAAGGCTTCAAAATATATCTTAATAAAGTAAATTTATGTCTGTTTGGGTTTGCCGGGGATTTTTTTAATCATCCTTGTTGTGCAATGTGGCGAAATGTCTGAATTCCCTGCATTTCTTTCAGAGTATTTTCATCCTGGGAATGTACATAAGAGGGGAAAGAATGGGAAGAGCTGTGGGATCTCTGGTCACTGTATGCTCTAAAGGCCTCAGGAGTGGACATGTTGACTATAACCAGATGGCTGCAGGCTGCTGAAATATTCCCATCTCCAGCGTGAATAATATTCCAGTGACTCCTGCTTTTCTCAGCAGCACCAGGGACTGCTCCGTGCCCCTGATGCTTTCCCACCTGTCCCACACAAAGACTTCCAACCTTTTCCAAGTGAAGTTTACCCTGGTACCTCTGCCCTGCACACCTCATTCCCACATCCCCAGCCCTGCACCAATTCCAGCTTTCCCCACGCTTGGTTACTGTTGGAGTCCAGGGAAGCCTGAGAGCTTCTCCTGCCCCTCTGGGGATCCTTTTAACCCAGAGCTCCTCAAAAAATAGCTCAGCCTGCAACCTAAGCTTGTGGGAGAAGCTCCCTTCACTTTTGGGAGAACTTGGATGCACCAGAAAAGTGAAGAGATTTTTGTTTAGTGTACCACAGAGTGTGTAGTTGTATTTTTAAAATTTTGCTCTATATATTATATAGAAGCAACATAGAAGTTTCAAAGTGTCAACTTCTCCTTCTTCTTTCCTCTCCTTCTCTTCCTTTCTTCTCTGACACAAGTTCCTGTAGTTTGTTAACTAGTAAAGAAAATTTAGAGTAGAGGACACATATCAATGAAATTGATGTTCACTGGTGTTGGGAACAAAATAAGATCTGTGGAATTTCCTACCTGGTTGATAGTAGATATAAAAGCTACCTGCCTTGGGTAGCCATTGCATTCTGCCCTTGTGTTCCTGGAGGACACAGCACAGCCTGTGCCTCCAAAACTTTAATAAGAAAAAAAGACAAACCTTAAAATAGCAAAAAGAAACTTCATTTTATCTTTTCAAGACATAAAACATTGAAATAAAGAAAACAGACAGATCAAATGTTGTCAAGGTCCCCAGGACCCAAACAAGGACTCCAACAGGTTACAAACCTTTACTGGTAGGAAGGAGGTTAATTAAGTCGTCCTCTTAATAAGCAAAGCCAGCCCAGCAATAGCAGAGCTCGAAAAAGATCTGCACAGCTTTAAACACAGAATATTTTCTAGCTCAAACCACAGCCAGGGATGTTATGAAAGTTCTGATATGTCTGATAAATTAACTAACATGTGGATTTAATAAATAACACTGTAAGATATGAATGGTTTGTGATGTCCAACGTGGAAGGGCAGATCTAGAAAAAAAACCCCAATGTCCCAGTGCCCCATCCCACCCCATTGCACCCAAATTGCTGCTTCCCACACCCTCCAGCACCCCTGCACCCATTCCAGCCAGCCCCACCCTTGGTTCCTTTGAATCCACCTCCTCAACTCTGGTTCTCAGCTCTCAGCTCCCTCTCTCCATTCCCCTCCTCATTTCCCATGTATTTCAATTTTTTTCCATGTTTCCAGAACCTACACTGGGCAGAAGTTTTCTAGGAGTTTGGTCACTTTTGGAGTAAACTCATATTGATAAATAGAAGTTTGCAAGGTCACGTGAGTTTGTCATATCCTGATTGATGGAATTATTTATTGTTCAGAGCAAATCCTGCATGAAAGCTTTGATTATCCAACACCAATTCCATGGTACAATCCATGACAGGTCTCAGCCTTCTCTGGAAGGTGTAAATCATCCCATTCCAGGCAGTTGAAAGGGACTGAATCATTTCTCTGCTTGCCCACATCTCCCACAGACACCACTGGGCAGAAAAGGTGATTAGCATTCCAGTTAACAGAGCCCAAAGCTATTAGTAATAAATCCATTAGAACTTTTAATTAAAACCCCGAAACTCGTCAGGCAAAATCCACCCCATACAATAAAATAAATTTATAATATCAGTAATAATTAGCAATGCATCCTGTAGGATTAAAAACCATTAAAATAATTACATTTTGAAGTATTTTTAAATAGGTAATAGAGTGCTTCAAAGGCATTAATAAAATTATATTCAGAACCTGTAGGCTACTGTCCAGGCAGGATATACTCTGAGTGTAGTCTCAAATAATGAACTTTCAAGTAATTAACAAGTAGCAGGCACTGGATAATTACTTTTAATGATCTTGCCTTCCTTCTTGAAGATAACAAAGATTTGGGGCCCCTTTGAGCAAAATTTGGTGACAGTCACACTTTAAGTGTTGCCCACTGTTCCCAATATCCAAGAATAAAGAGGTTTGAAGTATTCCACGATTCCAGGGGCACACAGATAGTCTGGAACCCAAAGTTCCTACTGAGGAAAATAAAGAATAAATTCAAAAGTCAGTTGTGCAGGGTGGCAAGAACTGGTTTTACCAGCAATTGCCAAAATTCATGTTATGTTATATAAAGGCTCAATGGATTTGGCCAATATTAGTCCAAAACCACAGAGGAAATGAATCTGCAGGATAAATTCCTGAGCTGATTGGAAGTTTAGGGGATTTCACTTATTTTCTGCTTCCAGAATTTTTGCAGAAAATATGCAAAAGCCTGAAGAAAGGGAAGAGAATGATGCAGCTCACATGAACTCCCAAGTTTAGGCACAGAGCTCCACATTTCCAAAGCTGCTCTACTCCACTCCACTTTCCACTCTGGCTCCTTCCCAGTCTTGAGCTGAGCAGGATTTCTGTAAACTCCTGGGACCCCAATTGCTCCACCCAGCCCCAAAACAACCCAGGTCAGAGATGAGCAAATCTTCAGGAGAGAGCAAAGGAAAGCTCCAGCCTAAAAAACCTCCCAGTAGCAAAGAACTTCCTGGGAAAATGATCAGGTGCAGAGGAGTGGAAGTAGTTTATCAAAATTAAAGCTTCATTAAAATATGAGGAACAGACCAAACATTAAATGGACAAAATTTTAGTACAAGCTGATATGGAGTGGCACTTAAAAAACTTCTTTGCACAGCACAAAATCTCCAAAACTCCGAGCCCAGAAGGAATGCATTATAAAGATTTGTCTCGAAATTCAATTTGGGGTTAAAAGAGAACTACTAATTTCTAAATTTCAACTTAAAATGACAGAATAACACAACAGCACGGCCAAAGCTGAGTGTGGCCAAGCATTCTCAGGTGTTTATTAGCATCTCCTTATCATTTAGATTATCTGCAAGCACAACACCAGGTGACATTGGCAGGTGTCTGGGGCTGGGGTGCTGGTGACAGCTCAGAAATGCACAGCCAGAATTCTCCTCTGCAAGGAGAATTTAGATAATCAAGCACCTGGAAGTAGGAGCAGGTGGCTCCTACTCACCTCTTCCATGTGATCAATGGGAATTTCACTTTTCCTGAAGGCATTTGTCTGAAATCATCATTTTTTTTTTGTTATCACAGAATCATGGAATGGTTTGGGACACCTCCCACTAGCTCAGGCTGCTCCAAGCCTCATCCAGCCTGGCCTTGGACACTTCCAGGGATCCAGGGGCAGCCACAGCTTCTCTGGGAATCTGCATCCCCACCTTCCCAGCCAGGAATTCCTTCCCCATAGGTAAATCAATTCCAATCAACCACTGAGCCAAGAATTATCATTTTTCACACCATGCACTGGTGTTTCCTGGCTATGCATCCAACACCAAGTCCACAGGCTGCACATCCACACCCAGAGACTGAAAATGAACACGCAGTGCTAATAACCAGAATGCAAAACAGTCATTAAAGGCAAATGTAATGAACTGTTACGTCTAGACTATTCCACAAAGACTGGCAATAGCCTGGGTTTTGAGCTCTTTTATGATGTGTTCTGGAATAAAAAGTAACCAACATGAAAATGAACTCTAAGAAAAAAAAAAAATTCCCTCAGAAGATGTTGCAGTTTTAAGGGAGAATGATGAGAAGCTTTAAAGAGGAATAAGAGAGAAAGCAAACTGATAGAATGGGATGAAAGAAAAACCCCTCCAGCTTAGAAAATCAGCAAAAGAAATTTATCTGAAATGCTTCTTCATAAGGAAAGTAAAATAAATAAAAGCCAGTCATCAAGGTAGTGGTGAAGAGCAGCTCTGTGAGGGAGAACTGAGCTTGGCTGGAAAATAAAAGCTGAGACTTGCATACTCTGAGACTCCAGCTGAGGATTGTCCTCACCACAAAGATTTAAATTAATGATAGGAGATTCATGGAAGAATAATAAAAAATTTAAGTGAGCAGGGACAAATGAAAAATCATTAGAACTTTGAAAAAACCTCAGATGTAGACACCAGAGCTGAAAAATATGGGGGAAATGAGTCCTGCCTATGCGTTTTTCAATGGAATAAATATTAGTGCTGCAATTGTATTTCACTCCCTGGAGTTCTGTCGTTGGCTTTATGGGGCAATGACTTGAATTAGAAGTAGGAAGGGAGAAATTGAGGGTACAATTGGAAAGTAGCTTCAAGTTTGACTTGTTAGATCTGTTGGCAGAGGGGTATTTTGACCTGAAAAGGCTACATAAAAGAAATGGTAGAAGTTGAGCACGTGGTGCTTCCAACAGCCTGGCAAACACGAGGCAGGTGCAGACCCACCCTGTGAGCTGGACTCGATGTTCTCAGCAAACCTTTGGGGCTGGAAAATTCTCCAATTCTCTGCAATAATTTCAAAGCTCAGGAGATTCTCCGGAGCCAAAGTTGAATCCACCAGCACTAATTCTAATAATAATCCCAGCTCCATAACAGGACCTGTGTTCATATCCATCCCTTTTCTGTTTCCTCTGAGTCACTACCTGGTTCTGGTTCCACATCCTCCTGCTTAGCTTGGATGGGGCTGAGCTGGAATGAGACAGCAGCACATGGGACAAACTGATGGAAACTTGTGAGTTCTGCAAGAGAGTTCTGTAAGATCCCAGCCTTCACTTGGGATGTGCCCTCACATCCCACGAGAGAACCACACAATCACTGGGAAAGACCTTTAAGATCGAGTCCAAAGTGTGACAATCCCCAGCTTGTCACACAGAGTGCCAAATCCAGTCATTCCATAAAATTCATGGTATACAGGCCTGCAAGGGAATATCAACCTAATTGCTGTCCCTAATTACTCTTTTTCAACAGAGAATCTAATTTAGGATTGAGATATGTGTGACGATGTTTGGTATGAATGTGCTGTTGCCCCAAAATGAGTAGCAAACCACTCCTAAAGCAGCAGTCCCTGAGCCCTAAGCAACACTGGGAAGTCTCCCCCTTGATGCCTTAAATGGCTGCCTGGAAACAGAGAACTGACAGTGATGCCTTAGGTTTGAACTTTTCTATGTTCCCAACCCTGCCCTGCCCAGTGTCACTCTGCAGTTCCCTGGAGCTCGTTCAGTGCTGTTCTCTCATGCTCACACACACACAACAAAGCCTCTCCAGCTCTCCAAGGACACCCAGACCCTCCTAGGCCCAACAACTGCAAACCACAANAATAAAGGAATCAAGGAGGGATTGATTGGAAAGGCCTTCAGAGGTACACTCTGGGCTCCAGAGGCTCCTGCCTCAGTGCATCCCAAGGTGGATGACAGCTCACGAGTTCTTCACACCCTTATAGGTTTTGTCTATTTGCATATCAGCATCAATTCACCAATTACAACTTTAGCTAATGATGTAATTTCCTCAAGTTTGCCTTCTCTCCTCAGGGTGATGGTTTACACTTTTTGGGCCTAGGATAGTCTGGATGTCCTTGGAGAGTGAGCTAGAGAGGCTTTGTTACATCATAAGAGAACAGCATCTAACAAGCTACAAGAAATTCAGAGTTACACTGGGTAGTACAGGACTTGAGAAATATAAAAGTTAAAACCTAAGGCATCACCCTGGCTCCCAGAGGATATGAGCAGAGGGAAAGCAGCACTGCAGAGGCAAACTGGGCACGAGTGGGAGCTTTGGAGGATCCTCGAGCACCTCACAGGTCTCAGGTCCAAAGCTGGGAGAGTTACCCTGACAAACACACAAGGAGTGGAACCATAGGGAGCTCAGCCCCCCAGAGTTGTCATTGTTTGTATAACTCCAGGCACAACAATTCCCATCCCCAGTCACTCCTGCTGTTGGATCAAGGCTAGTTGAGAGGCTGGAGAACAACAGGCAGTAATCGAGCTCAGTGTGGGATTTCTGCACTTAAAGCAGAATTATATGGACTTACATCACCTCTTCACCTGAAGCAGGCTCATATTTACCACGGTGGTGTGAAAGAGCCCAGGCCATCTGGGATTTTTATTGAAAGAAAAGAAGGAGCCATAAGAAGCAGCTAATACTCACTGCAGCAGCTGTGCACTGTCTCCAAAGAGAATTATGGCACATGCATCGAATGCATGGCATTGCTGTGGAAGGAGCTGATTAGATACAGTTTGGGAAGGGAAAAATAAATGGTATCCATCAAATAAACAGGTTGTGCTCGACAAGGGAATGCTGGATGTATCCTCACATGTTTTCTTACATTGCAAATACAGGGTGATTCCAGAATCTCCTTTGTTGGTTATTGTAGGAGTAATTAAATCTGGCTATAGAGCAGGCAGTGGAGCTGATTACAGATAGAAAGTATCTACAAAATGAATTAAAATTCACGAGCAAACATTACTAAAGGTGGTTGACCATTTATTTTTAATGCTTTTAGGAGCATCTACACTCGAAATGAGGAGCATACCAGCACCCAGCAAAAATTTCTCTTTTGAAGAATGTAATTTTAAAAAGTGAAATACACAGAGTGAGTGCATTTAAGATGTTATTTTACAAGTTCTCAAGCTACTCCTGACACATATGGTACAAATTCTGTTGTCTTTGAAGTCATAAGCTGACTGTGACACTTGAAATATACTGAAGATTTAGTTAAATTCTACCTCTACCTACATAAAGTTGTAGAAAATACCAATTGCTCCTGACTTTCGTTAATTATTTATAGCTATCTAAGGTGTCTGAACTGAAAATAAATAAATTGTGTTGCTAAAATAAAATTCTCAATTTCTGCAGGCACCAAATTTAACTCCTGCACAAGTATTGCAGCTGTAAAATTGTTACACCCCTCGTGATGGAGTTGGAAATTCAGCCCCAATTATTTAATTGGACACAATCTCCACATTCTGAATTTCTCTAATGCACCAAACCTTTTCTGATGCAATATTTTATACACCTGTGAAACTTAGTGAATGGACTCAATATATTGTGCTTAAATCCTCATTCTCTTAACAGAAGGAAAAGATTTTTCTGTGGGATTGATTCACCAAGTTTTTGAGTACTGCTCCAACAGAGAGATCCCAGCGTGGAAGAATCAAGGATGCCAAGGTTTGTTGTTTTGTTTAATCCCAATAGAAATGGAGGAAATAATAGTAATTCTCATTTATATCTATTTTTTTTGGACAGGAGAACGCCTGGTGCTTACCAATTAGCTCGAGTGGTAATTTTTGTTCACGTGGCACTTCTCTAAAACTGAAGAATGAACAAATGGGAACAAACAACCTGCAGTAAACAAGTGGCCATTCTTTTCTTCCAAACATTTTATACATCAGTGCCTTGAAATAATATGGATGCTATTTCCAGCCACTTAAAAATAACTCCTAGTGCAGTATTTTCTTGTTACTATTGAGGGTGGGAGCAAGAATAGCTTCCCAAAAGAATATTTGGCATAGGAACAGTGTGCTATATTTTTTTTTTAATAAAAGATCTCATGACACGAAGGCATCTGCAACTCAAGGACGTGGAAATTCAGCTGGAACCTTCACACCAAAAAATGCACTTTATGCCCCCCAAAATTCTTGATTTGTAAAGAGTCATTATAAAGATGTGGGATTAGAAATATTAAATGGGCTGCAACAAGTTGATTTATGGTAGCAAATAAAAACACACTCTCAGGCTGTTAACACACTGCTAAGTGTAGCATTTACTACATGAGGCATCCATCAGTGTAAATAAATTTCTTCCAGTAGATCTTTATTGGGACCTGCCAGTCTATTTCTAGTTGAGAAATATTCAACTGGTTAGATCCTGACCTGGTGCAAAAGAAAAGAACTCACACAGGAATTCTTTATGGTGAACTGGGAGCATTAAAAATAAAACAAACTGCGCTGGTATTAATTCCTTTGTTGATGATTAATTAAGAAGTGCTTTCTGCCACTCTTCATTCCTAGCCCAGCACTGGGTTCTTCCTGAGTATGTCAGCAAGTCCCTGCTGAAGCTCCTGATCCCCCATCAAGCTAAAAATGTTGTGCAGGGTTATCAGGATGCCTGCAGGGATGCTGGGCACACAGAGCACCCAGCAGTGACTCTCTAAGGACAGCCCAGCTTGAAAAAGAGCCCAAAAGAAATCAGAAACTGCACCAAACCCCAAAAGGCTGCAATGATCTCACCCTGCATTTCAAGAGCCACTGTAGTAGCAGGAAAGAGAATATTGGGACTATTTTGGCCCCAGCTATGCACGGGGGGTTGGTTTGCTGTCTGCAGGGAAATCTGGGCTGTGGAAATGGCTTTGGAGTGACCCAGTGCCACACGGAGCAGCTACAGCACTCAGAGGGCTCAGAGAGCTCACAGGAACAGCAACACCTCCCAAAATCTGACCTGGGAATCATTGGAGGTGATGCCTGAAATGGCTCCCTAGAAACAGAGAGCAGACAGCAATAAAGGAATCAAGGAGGGATTGGTTGGAAAGGCCTTCAGAGGTACACTCTGGGCTCCAGAGGCTCCTGCCTCAGTGCATCCCAACATGGACAAGGACAGCTCCCGAGTTCTTCCCACTTGGATCTCAGCATCAATTCCCCAAGCAGGAGCCAGGCAAGGATGGAATTTGCCCAAGCTTGCCCCCCTCTTGCCAAGATTGTGGTTTGCAGTTCTTGTTGGGCCTAGGAGGGTCTGGGTGTCCTTGGAGAGCTGGAGAGGCTTTGTTGTGTGTGTGTGAGCATGAGAGAACAGCACTGAACGAGCTCCAGGGAACTGCAGAGTGACACTGGGCAGGGCAGGGCTGGGAACAGAGAAAAGTTCAAACCTAAGGCATTGTAGGAAACCACTGAGAGGTTTAAAAACTGCAAAAAGCAGCTCTGGCTGTAGATCAGGCTGTGTGTCATTCCCCAGTCTGCCTCATACTCACACTTTTGTCCCTTCAATCCATCACCAGATAACATTTTGCAGTGAATTCCTGCATTCTCCAGCTACATTTCAGTACAAAAATTGTCAAATCTTTTCTTTGTGCCCAAGCTGGGAACTGGATTTCAGTGGGATTTGTGGAGCTCAGCGGGATGGAGGCAGGCAAGGAACACCTCCAGTACTCTGTCAAGGTGAATCCCACTGGAACCTGCCTCAGGTGGGCTCTGAGGTGGAACCATGGAATTGTTAAGGTTAGGAAACACCTATGAGATCAAATCCAACATCACCAGTGCTCCCCACAATCCCTGTCCTCAAATGCCACATCCACACATTTTCTGAACACTTCAGATGCCACATCCACCACTTCCCTGAGCTGTTCCAATGTTTTACAACCCTTTCTGTGAAGGAATTTTTCCTAATATCCAATTTAAACCTCCCCTGACACAACTTGAAGCCATTTCCTTTTGTCTTATCAATTGTTACCTTCGGAAAAAAATTAATTTGGGAAAAAACTGCTTTAAGAACACAAAACTGATGTGTGGACTTTGATTTTCTTATATCAAAAGACAGCTTTTGGCTTCATATTTTATTCTTAACCCTTATTTAATAATCCAGAATATTCAAACTTTTAAATAATAATTCATAACAATCATACCAACTCTCGATTCGAAGATATTTTCCTGTTTAACAATTTTTATCTAATAGTTATCAATTTTAGTAACCCTAAATTCCTCATTCAAAAAAAGCCAGACAGAATTTGAAAGGAAGAAGACATAAATTACATCAACTGATATAATTCAGAGAAAAGGGACAGATTTTGGGGCCCAAAAGCTCTGCCTCAGGTCAGGAGCAAAAGTGCCACAGAATTTTTTTATACTGCTCCAAGTGTGTGTTTCTGATTTATGGAATTCAAGATGAGATTTTTGAAGTGTAACAATTTGAAAGTTGATAGATTTTGATAATTCACATGTCAGGTATGACAATATCTGGTGTGAAGTGATAAAAGGGGAAGGCTAAACTGGGATCTCACTCTGATCAATAGGGAGCAAACCCCTAAGGAGTGAGCACTGCCAGCAGGTGTAAAAGTTCCTGTGCTGAGATGTTTGGAAGAAACAAAAATATGGACAGGCAGTAAAATTGAAATTCAGCCCTCCCACCTCTTAATTCAAAATTTTATCCATAGACTGGATTAATTATTCAGGCACAGCAGCCAAAAATCACTTAGCAGGGAATAGAATCTACTGCAACATTCCTGAAGAAGCCTTTGGAATCTGTTCTTCATGGACCAAAAAAACTTCCTATTTCTAGAGCTCATGAGAAAGAGAGTGGGCCACTATAATATTTTCTTGAGTTTCAGAATATTGAGACTTAATTTCTTGCCTAGAAGCAAAGAAAGGGCATTTTTATGGCAAATCATTTGATGTAATTCTGTATGGAAAAAAAAACAGATTTTTCATTGAGTTCAGATTGGCAGCAAAAGCTGCAGCATAAACCCAGGGATATATCAAAAACTCAGCTCAAAAGGAGGTATTTTAATCCTGATTTATGGGATTTCAATTCTCATTTATGGGATTTCTCCAGGCACAAAGCCTTGATCATTTTTAATATCCCAAAAAATGGAGAAGCCTTGTTGAACATATGTGATGGAGTGTTGGGACAGAGCAAACATGAGTTCAGCCACCACCCCTAACCTACAAGACTCAGACACAAGAAAGAAATGAGAGCATGAAGCAAATGTTTCTGTCAATCCAACCCTAGGATGGATCCTGGAGGATGTGGATGTCAGCAACAGAAGTGCATAAACCAACAGAAAAATACTACATTTCCCATGAATTTTAAACAAACACTGGAAATTTTGGTATCATTCTCAATAATCAGGGGCTGTGGAGAGATTATGGATCACTAAACTCTCAGCAGCCAAGCAATGGCAGAATTCAGCATTAATGGATGGAGAGAATAAATTCCCCCATAATTTCAAGGGCAGCAGAGCCTCAGCTTGAACTGTGACCCAACCTCTGCTCTCAGTGCCAAAGGTGGTGAACTTCAGCATCCTCTGAGTGAGTCAGGGTTTGCACAATGAGGAAAACTCTTGGGATGAAAAGGACTGAAGTCATTCAGAGCACCAGGAGTGTTCCAGGGCTGGGAGTGCATGGAAACATTCCCACTTAGTGCAAAAACAAAGGATGCCTGTGGAACATTTGGCTCCACATCTCAGCTCTCCCCACACCTGTTCTCTCTGTTATTTTTGGCAGCAGTGCTTGGAGAGTCCAGTTGAAGTGTGGATTTCACTGCTCAACCTGTTGGCAAATTCCATCAAGGGGGGGTTTCTCCATGCCTGGTGTCGTGGACAGGGAAGTGCAATCCATAAGAAAACAGGAAAATGTGAGGTGTGAGCCCTTGTTGTGGCATTCCCTCCCAGGATAATGTGGAACTGTGAGAAGGAAAGCACAGGATGAATTGTGCAGGACTGTTTGTGATCTCTGATCTCTCCCAGCTCTGCTGCTGCTTTGGGGTCATTTCCCTTTGGGTACTGTTAAGTAGGCAAAGAATGGCTTCAAATTAGAATAAAACCCCTGAGCTGAAGACCAAGGCAGATTTTTTGCACTATGGACTGCTATCAACAAAACTGAATTTTTAAATAGGTCTAGTGATGCCAGCAAAGAGAAACCATGAAGTGAATTTGGCCCCAAAAAAATCCCTAATTAAGGCTGAATAATGTTCATCACCACATTCTCCTGGCTCGGGATGTCACCAAGGCCTGTAACACCTCCAGCTCCTGCAATCAGCCCTTTAGGATCTTCCCAAACAGGAGTCTGTACCCAGAGCAGTGGTTTTGTGTGTGTTTTCAGGGTTTTTGTTTCACTTCAATAGCCACTGATGGTGATTTAAAAATCTATTCATGCTTTTGGCCTCTGCAATCTCCTGCGGCAGCGCATTCCAAAATTTAATTCCGTGCTATTTAAGAACACTCCACGTTTGCATACTGCCTGCTTCTTGTATATGAAAAAGGATGAAAAATGATGTTCTGTGCACCTTTCCCACACTATTCATGAATTCAGAGGCTCCCTCCATAACTCTGCATTTCGTGTTCTCATTGCAGGGTGGAAAAATCCTGAAGAATTCAATCTCTCCTCACAGAGCAGTTGCTCCATAATTTTGATCACTGTGTGTGCTCACTGTGACATCTCAAGTTACTGTCTAAGCTTTGCAAGACCATGGGGCTGGTTTAAATAAACCACAGCTTTGCTGAAAATCAGAGTTACAGTTAAAAAGCAAATTATAATCACAGCTAAAAACACAGTTAAAAGTTGTCTCTTTCATAAATCCAGGGCAAAAACAACACTCACAAGTGCCTAACAGCACTGTCATGTGATATGTTGGTCCAAAAGTCTCTCACAGAAAAGCTCAAGTTATAAAAAGACTTTTTATGTTACAGAAAGTCATAAAAAGATTCTCTCTCACACAAGAGAAGGGTGCTGCCCTTATCTGTAGTCAGGGAAATCAGCACTCCAGACAGGTAAGCTCTGAGCAGTGGGAGGGAATTACTCCAGGTACAAATTCCCAGTGGACAAATACCAAGGAGAGCACATGGGGCACTAAATCAGCCCCTGGGCCTAAGAAGATCTCAGACAGGCAAAAAGCAGCAAGCTGGGACAGCTGCTGCCCCAGGAAAAGCAGAACGAATGGATTTGCCACCTCCTGACTCCAGGGATCCCAGTGCCTCTGGAGAGAGCAGCAGGGCCAAGCAGGGAAATTGGGAATTGTAAATTGATTTGCTAAACAAGTTATAAACATCCCAAATGCTGCTTCAGCTCAGACAGAACAGAGATGAGTGAAGGTAATAGGGTAACTCTGAGCTGGGCTGTGTTTCACACAGGAGTTTATGGGACACTGCACCAGCCATTCCCAGCAAAACCCATTGGATCTGCCTTTCCATAGTTTTATTTGCCCCAAGGCAGCCAGTGCAGCTCAGAGAGACACCCCAAACTCTGATGGGGTCCTGGGTTTGTGGGGCACAGAGAGCAGGGCAGGTCCTTAACGCTGTGCAGCTGCTGAGAGGAACACAAAGCAGCCCCAGAGAAACACGAGGATCCCAATGCAGCCATGGGAAAGGTGGTGTGGGGGGAGGGGGGTCCCCATCCCTGGATGTCCAAGGAATCACTGGACATGGCACTTGTTGAAAATGGGATTGATCCCAGGCTGGACTCGATGCTCTGGGAGGATTTTCCAAGCTGGAGGATTATGGGATGCTGGTGTAGGGATGGAGAGGACTGGAAGGTGGGTGGGGGCAGCTCAGCGTGGCACTGCCTGCCCTGAGGGATCCTCTGCTCCCAGGGATCTCTGCAAGATAAAACAGGCAGGATGCTTCTCTAGCATGGAGTTTGAGAGGTGCTGAGCAGAACTGGAATTCATCATCCACTGGAATGATGAAATGATCACGGCCAGTGCTTATCTTATAACACTCTGGGCAAATTCCACGAGGAACTGGGAGCAGAACTGGGGTGATAATTCAGATTACCCCAATTACAGCCTAGAATAAGATACATTTTGGGTTCAGCTGACTGGCTGGCTTAAAAGATCACTGCCTGGCTGGAGACACCTGCATTTCCACCTTTCTTCTCCTTAAAACCTCTCCCCACCCTCTCTGTCACACAACTTCCCAGGTAAATGGTCTCTGATCCATCTCTGTGACAAAGATCCAAGTTCCCATATAATAAATACACCTTCAAGAAATCAATAATTCACTTTAACCTCAGCCATTTGACAGAAATGGATTAAGAAACTCCATGTGAAAGTCTGTCATGAGTTTTTCAGTTGTTAATGGCCCTGGGTTACCACATCCTTCTGTAAAACTTAAACCCAAAACTTGGTTTATTAAGTTACAATTTCTTTTCATTCCAAAGATTTTTCTCAAAAAATTACTGCAAAAGAAAAGGTTTCTTACAGTTGGAATGAAACCTAAAATGGTGGTTTTAAATCAAAACATGAAAGACTCAAAAACCCTCGAACAGTTCCAATTCATAAACTGAAGTAAACTCTGAAAACGCACAGAGGGATTTGTTCCACATTGGCCCATATGTTACAGGAAATTAGGATTTATTTATGATAATGAAATTAGTGAAAAAAATAAACAAGAAAAAAAAGAAGGGAATTAGTAATAAGTTTTCTAATATTTTACTAAGATCTATTTAAAGTGTTCTCCCAGAAACCATCAAGTTTCAATCAATTTTACTGGAACCAGTCTCAAGAAGGATGTTTGATGAGTGTAAATATATTTAGACATCAAAATTATTTCTTTTCATGTTTATCAAAAACAATATTCAGGATTTAACAAGTCTCCAAGACAGTAGAGTCTGTTCAGTAATAAAATTGATGATAAAGGTTTATTAATAAATTGATCATAAAAGTTTATTAATAAATTGATCATGAAAGTTTATTAATTTGCCTTTGTGATCAGGAAATGGGATTCAAATGAACCAGCTTAAATTAATTTCAAAATCTTCTCTTGCCCAAGCATTAAATAAATTTTTAATGTGTCTAAAAGACTGTAAGTATTAAAATATAACAAAAAAAATCAAGCTGAGCATTTCTGTATAGGAGCACCACATATTTCAGAATTGAAATTTTCCTTTCCTCTTCTATTCACCCACTTTAAGCAGAAATCACAGGTGAAAGCAGCTGAGCCAAATGTATTTTATTTGGTCTGTAATGAGGGTTTTTAAATGCTTCCCTGACTGTTCCCAATAAATTACTTTGTGATCAGACCTCTGGATTTGGAGTTGATTTGCCAATATCTGTGTGGATCATTGTGGTTTTTATCAGGTGCTGCCTATCAGAATGGCCTGGGATAAGGAGCACAGCAGCTTTCTGTTGCTGTGTCTTCTGAATTCAGGTGAGGTGCAATCCTTAAATGGTATCAAAGCACTCCCAGTGTGCTTTGAAATCTAAGCAACCTAAAAATAGGCTGAAAGAGATTCTGGAAGAAGGAAAGTGTAGTGTAAACTTCTTTCAAAACAGAGCCTTCCCAGTAGAACAAATAACCTCTTAGGCAGGAGATGAGGGATGTGAAAAAAAAGATGATGTCCCATTAAAAAATCTTTATTTTATACTAAACAAGTTGTCTTGTAAAAGTAGCTTTTTTTTTTTCTTTTATGAAAGACTCAGGGATTAAAAATAATCAGTTCTGCCAATGATAACCTATTTTAAAATTCTATTTCCTTGCTGTGTATGCTAGCATTGCTTACTTGAAGAGGCTTAGAAAGATGCATAACAAAAAATAGCATTATAATATTAAATTAGTAATTGATCAGCAGATACAGTGGATTCTCCTCTCCTCGAATTACCACTGACTTTGAACCAGAAGCAGATGTACTACTGGATTTATCACAGGAAAAATGGTGGGAACTTTGAGATTTCAAGAGCTTTCCAACATGGGACAGGAGGAAAATGCTAAGTTCGGTGTCCCCATGTCCCAGGACCTGCTGGGTACATCAGTTTTGTGCTCCCAGAGGATTCATTCTCCTCCATGTCAGTCCAGAGGGAGATTGAGATGGACCCAGCTGTGACCACATCCCATTAATTCCACCTGCCCTTCCTCAATTTTTGGGGTGAGGATGATTTTTGGGCTTCCCAGGCTGTGTTAATAGTCCCTTCCTAAATAATCCCACGGAGGCAGACAAGGAGAAGAGAAGCAGCATTAATCAGAGGGAGCTGAAATGAGTAGAATTAGCACAAAATAGTCCAAAATAGAAAAGCTCTAGACCACAAGATGAGACTTGTTTCATTAGCTATAAGTAGCACCATGTGTAGGAGCATATAAAGTGTGGCTACATTTCAAATATAAAAATATTACCATGAGGCTTCTCCCTCCCACTCTATTATACTCTCCAAGAGAAAAGAGAGTAGGTAGACAATGAAATTCTTAGTTCACTGCCAAGAATTCCAGTGCAAACAAATTATCAAGAGAATCAGGTAAGAATAATGATGTGATATTGATAGAGAAAGCAGGAGCTCCGTATAAATTAAAGTTTAAAATAAACTGTAGGAGTGACAGAAGGAAAAGGTAAAAAGGCAGGCAGAGAAAAAGCTCTGTTTTGACAGAGGAAAGGCTGTGGACACAGCAGGAGCACACAGTGCAGGCTCTGTCCTCTTTGGAGAGCAGCAGCAACACAAGCCTCTCCTTATGGAAAAAAACCAGGAATTTCAGCACAAAGTAGTTCCTAATTGCCAAAATTAGTCACTTGGAAAATAGACTCTACTATTATCTGCACTAAACAACGGAGAGCAGAGAGAGTTATTGTGCTGTTTCAAAGGAAGTTTGGGATTTTAGCAGCTCAGTCCATTTCCCTGAGCTCCTGGGAATATTCCTGTCTGCTCCTGAGCTGAACACACCAGCAGAGGTATTTTTACCCTGCCTGGCTTACTTTCCTTTCCAAGGTTATCCAGTGTGAAGTGATCAGGGCTGAAATCACAATTCTCCTTCTTGAGCAGTCTCAGGGATCGTTTCCCTTGACCTACTTTTCCTCCTTCTAGATGCTCCTGCTTCACGGTGCCTTCCTCTGCTGGATTGGATGGAAATCTGCAGGGAATTCCCAGGAATTGTTCCCTCTCACGGACAAAGGTTTACTTATTCTGCTGGAAACCTACCTAGGAAGAAACTTGATCCTTCCCACAAAGAGATAAAGAAATAATCCAGGGAAATCTGCCAAATTATCAATTATGGGATGATTTTGTTCAAATTTCATCATTTCCCTGAATTTGCAGCAGAGTTGGACAAAATCACATAAAATCCTTTAAATGCCAATTGGATCAGGAGACCCAAAAGATCCCAAAAATGACTGTTGAAAGTGAAAATAATTACAGGAAAATGAAAATATTAAGGAAGTATGTGTTTACCAACACATTGAACTTGCTCCTACTTAAAGGTGCTCCAAGATGAAAAGTCAAGGAGTTGAATAAAAAAATCTCACTCCAACTCCTGAAGATGTGAACAGAACTGATTCAAATGTTTTTGATTAGTTTTCCACATGGAAGAAAATTCTGCCTATAGAAATGTTGTGCTTTTCAGCTCTACACATGATTTCTTACAGGGAGGAAAGTAAAATTGGGGTTAGCACTGGCCTTCATTCTGATCAAGAGAAATTATTGGAAGTGAAGTTGAGCCATTAATGTGGATAATTCTTAAAGCAAAAAAGGAAAATTTAAAAAGAATTGGTTTGATTATATGTAAATGTAATATATGTGTCTGTATGGACATAAAATGAATTACATGTAAATTACAGAAAAAAAAACAGATTATAACCACAGGTAAAAATATTCTAAAACGCTGATGACTTCTACATTTTACATACCTTAACATGATTATGTACAAATTGGTAGCTCACAAAACCAAAATTTCTGTTATTCAAAGGAGACCTAAACTAGATTTTATTAAATCATGAGGGTTTTTGTTAAGATTTCTTCCCTCTGCTTTTTTTTTTTTTTTGGTAGGTGTTATTTTATTGTTCATTAGGCCAGCATAACTGTTTCTCAAATAAAACAAACAAATAAAGATTCAAATGTCTTAATCCCCCATGTCAGCAGTCAAATATATCAATAATTTTGATACGAGTGTCTTAGAACTCATGGAAATTAATGCTGTAAAGAGATTTACAAAGCAGAGGCTGCACAACAATAAAGTTACATAGATTTGTCAAAATGGATTCTTGAGCATTTAGAGTATAATTACCCTTTTCCAATAAAAATGTACCATATTATTAATGGTTTACACCTCTGTCCTACTGTGCAATTAGAGAGCAGTACAGCACTACAAGACTCCACAAGATTTTATTTAACAGCCCCAGAAACTGGAGTTGTTTTTTGGGAGTGTCCTCATCCCACCAAGGGATGTTCAGGCAGAGTTCTTCCCCTCTGTGTCCATGCCATGATTTGTTTTGGAGGAGTTACACTTTTGTGATTCTTTAAGCTCTTTACAACTCCCTCATCTCATTTGCACTGCTGGAGATCTTTAAAGCCACTCTCTTCATAGTTAAAAACAATGTAACAAGATTAGGCTGGGAGCCAAGGAAATCAACCCTGTGCCAACCAGGCTCGGAATTCTAATTAGAGCATCGTTTGTATTAAACTCCATTTTCCACCATAAGGACAATATTATCACTTCTGTGATTGTGTCAGGGCAGTAATTATTGATCCCAGGATGTATTGCAAGAGAGAAATGATAAGGTGGAATCTTAACAGGACAGCTTGGGGGAAGTTATTAAGAGAAAAATATATATTCATCTAAAAATGCTAAATAGGAATGTAAAAAGGAGAGAGCCATTCAGTAGGGAGAAGAATTTGATAAACAGGAGGATGTTATTTATGTTCTAATCTAGTAAATAGTCTTTCAGTAGGATTGGAATTGGGTATTTGGTTAAATTTTAGGGTGTTTCACACCACCATGTGAGCCATAACACCACCTCACAGCCATAACATGGGAGGTATTAAGTAAAGGAATTTTAGGAAAAGGTAGATTTTGTAGAAGGATGTTATTTGGTGAGTGATCTCTCCAAAATCCAACAGGATACCAGCCAGAATACTTTTTCATATAAAAGAATAAATTTTAAACCCAGAAGATATATTTGAATGAAAATTGAAATATCTCAATGAACTTACAAGACAATTCTGTGGCTTAAATCACAGATATTGTATCACTCTCTTGTATTGGAGAGTTTGAAAGACATGCACGGAAATAAATATTAAAAATACACTTACAGCACTAATTCAACTAACTACAACCAGTGAAATGAAAATAACATTCATATTTCAAACAGAAAATTGCCTAAATATCAGTATTATCAATGTGTGGATATCCTCAGTGAAACCTCTGCCATTCTTTGCAAAATAAACTTAAATCCAACAAAAACTGGGGATGTGTGGAATGAATGTGTTTATCACAATCTATTTACCACAGCAGAATCATATCTGAACATGAATCTCAAAGTGTGAAAACACTTCTGGTGCATGTTGGAGCAGTTGTTTTGCAATGGAGATGCTATTTTTGTTTCCACATAGAGACAAACATAAAAATGAATTCATAAAAATCCTTTTAAGTTCACTATCCTAGAAAAAAATGAGCTAAGCTTCAAAACTTTCATGAGATTATTAATTGTGCTTTGAGTGATGGGTGNCAAATATTTTTCAAGGCTTTCAGAATTTATAAAGCTTTGGTTGGTCAGGTTTTGGGTTTTACAGGTCACTGGACTCAGTTTCATTTAAGAAGTTAATTTCTGTTTTGGAATACTCTGGAAGAAAACCATCTGAGAGGAACTTGATTCTCCCCAGAAGTTTCTTGCCTCTGCAGCTCTTGTGAACACTGAGCAAAGCAATCTTACATTTTAATGCCTTCAGAACTAGAGAAGTTCCTTCCCCAGGAAAATATGATTGATTGTTACAATGACAGTAATTGCATTTTAGTAAAAGTAACCATTATGGTAATTTTCCTCGAGAAAGAGACATTTAACTAACTTAAGTAACTTGTTACTTTTCAACACATTACCTTTGACAAATTTAACATTACAAACGTACAGAGTTCACAGCCACAACAACGTGCATCACTTAGGGAGTGTGCACACTTTTTATTTCTATATATCAAGCAGTGTTTCCAAATAGGAGATGCTAAAAAAACTGTGCATACATAACACAGCATTAATTAAACTGTTAGGAGCAGCTATAGCACATCCATTGCCAAGTCTCCTGTTGAAAAATCCTCCCTTCCAAGTAGCAAACTTGGGAGCCTTAGGAGATATTAATTCCTAAGCATCTACAGGGATAAAAAAAAAAAATCCAATTCTGGAGCAGCAAAATAAAGGATCCTGGGAAAGCCAAGCAGATCAACAGGAGCTTGTGNATGTATTGCAAGAGAGAAATGATAAGGTGGAATCTTAACAGGACAGCTTGGGGGAAGGTATTAAGAGAAAAATATATATTCATCTAAAAATGCTAAATAGGAATGTAAAAAGGAGAGAGCCATTCAGTAGGGAGAAGAATTTGATAAACAGGAGGATGTTATTTATGTTCTAATCTAGTAAATAGTCTTTCAGTAGGATTGGAATTGGGTATTTGGTTAAATTTTAGGGTGTTTCACACCACCATGTGAGCCATAACACCACCTCACAGCCATAACATGGGAGGTATTAAGTAAAGGAATTTTAGGAAAAGGTAGATTTTGTAGAAGGATGTTATTTGGTGAGTGATCTCTCCAAAATCCAACAGGATACCAGCCAGAATACTTTTTCATATAAAAGAATAAATTTTAAACCCAGAAGATATATTTGAATGAAAATTGAAATATCTCAATGAACTTACAAGACAATTCTGTGGCTTAAATCACAGATATTGTATCACTCTCTTGTATTGGAGAGTTTGAAAGACATGCATGGAAATAAATATTAAAAATACACTTACAGCACTAATTCAACTAACTGCAACCAGTGAAATGAAAATAACATTCATATTTCAAACAGAAAATTGCCTAAATATCAGTATTATCAATGTGTGGATATCCTCAGTGAAACCTCTGCCATTCTTTGCAAAATAAACTTAAATCCAACAAAAACTGGGGATGTGTGGAATGAATGTGTTTATCACAATCTATTTACCACAGCAGAATCATATCTGAACATGAATCTCCAAGTGTGAAAACACTTCTGGTGCATGTTGGAGCAGTTGTTTTGCAATGGAGATGCTATTTTTGTTTCCACATAGAGACAAACATAAAAATGAATTCATAAAAATCCTTTTAAGTTCACTATCCTAGAAAAAAATGAGCTAAGCTTCAAAACTTTCATGAGATTATTAATTGTGCTTTGAGTGATGGGTGTAGAGTTCAATTCCTATTTCTATATGACAAAAACTGCCTGGAAAAAAGAGTTAAATTCTTTATAGGATATCCCAAAATTATTTCTCATCCGTGGGAATTTAAGAACATTTCTTCTCTGTAGACAGAGGGGATGGGATGGGATGGGATGGGATGGGATGGGATGGGATGGGATGGGATGGGATTTTTTCAAATATTTTTCAAGGCTTTCAGAATTTATAAAGCTTTGATTGGTCAGGGTTTGGGTTTTACAGGTCACTGGACTCAGTTTCATTTAAGAAGTTAATTTCTGTTTTGGAATACTCTGGAAGAAAACCATCTGAGAGGAACTTGATTCTCCCCAGAAGTTTCTTGCCTCTGCAGCTCTCGTGAACACTGAGCAAAGCAATCTTACATTTTAATGCCTTCAGAACTAGAGAAGTTCCTTCCCCAGGAAAATATGATTGATTGTTACAATGACAGTAATTGCATTTTAGTAAAAGTAACCATTATGGTAATTTTCCTCGAGAAAGAGACATTTAACTAACTTAAGTAACTTGTTACTTTTCAACACATTACCTTTGACAAATTTAACATTACAAACGTACAGAGTTCACAGCCACAACAACGTGCATCACTTAGGGAGTGTGCACACTTTTTATTTCTATATATCAAGCAGTGTTTCCAAATAGGAGATGCTAAAAAAACTGTGCATACATAACACAGCATTAATTAAACTGTTAGGAGCAGCTATAGCACATCCATTGCCAAGTCTCCTGTTGAAAAATCCTCCCTTCCAAGTAGCAAACTTGGGAGCCTTAGGAGATATTAATTCCTAAGCATCTACAGGGATAAAAAAAAAAAATCCAATTCTGGAGCAGCAAAATAAAGGATCCTGGGAAAGCCAAGCAGATCAACAGGAGCTTGTGGCACAGCAGGAGGGGTGGGCAGGGGAATGACAGACACAGGGAAGCAAGGAAGGTGCAGAACTCTGCAGTTCTGGAGCACAGCACAGAGAGCAACTCCTGGGAGGCTCTCTGGGACAGTGCTGCAACTTCCACACCTTTCCAACAATCAATATCAGCATTTAATTCATGGATGGCTCCTAAGCATCACCTGAAACCCAACTTAACCCCCAGAACTCTTCAGCCCTGGAGCACAGCACANGACTTAACCCCCAGAACTCTTCAGCCCTGGAGCATAGCACAGGGATCAATTCCTGTGAGACTCTCTGGGACAGTGCTGCAACTTCCACACATTTCCAACAAAATTAGCACTTAATTCATGGATGGCTCCTCAGCACCACTTGAATCCCAACCTAAAACCCCAGAACTCTGCAGCCCTGGAGCACAGCACAGGGAGCAATTCCTGGGAGGCTCTCTGGGACAGTGCTGCAACTTCCACACATTTCCAACAATCAATATCAGCATTTAATTCATGGATGGCTCCTAAGCATCACCTGAAACCCAACTTAACCCCCAGAACTCTGCAGCCCTGGAGCACAGCACAGGGAGCAATTCCTGTGAGACTCTCTGGGACAGNTTGTGGAGCAGCAAAATAAAGGATCCTGGGAAAGCCAAGCAGATCAACAGGAGCTTGTGGCACAGCAGGAGGGGTGGGCAGGGGAATCACAGACACAGGGAAGCAAGGAAGGTGCAGAACTCTGCAGTTCTGGAGCACAGCACAGAGAGCAACTCCTGGGAGGCTCTCTGGGACAGTGCTGCAACTTCCACACGTGTCCAAAAATCAATATTAGCATTTAATTCATGGATGGTTCCTAAGCATCACCTGAATCTCAACCTAACCCCCAGAACTCTGCAGCCCTGGAGCACAGCACAGGGAGCAATTCCTGGGAGGCTCTCTGGGACAGTGCTGCAACTTCCAACGTGTCCAAAAATCAATATTAGCATTTAATTCATGGATGGTTCCCAAGCACCACTTGATCCCCAACCTAACCCCAGAACTCTCTGTACTAGGAGAGAGCTCCTGCATTTTCTTAGACCTTTTTTGTTATTTATAAACATTTCATGCCACTCATGTTACAGCAACTTCTTATTAAAAGTGTGGTTTCTGATAATCAAGAACTCCATCCTAAAATAATTTAATCACCCAGAGTTTGTTCCATACAACTTCACATGAGCTGAAATAAAAATGTTCTGTCTTTGCTTTAAAGGTAATAATCATGCCTTGTGCTTTTAAGGGATTCTAAACTGGAGCTCAGTGGATTTCCATACTACTGAACATTTTTACACTAAAATGAAACTGAAATTAATCTGGATTTAAATTTTGTTTTTAAGAAATTTCCTTTAAATGGAAATATCAAAAATTTGAATTTCAATCCATCAGATTCAAAATACTCACTTCACTTTTCTAACTCCTTTGAAGGAAGAGTTTAAGTATTTAGCTGTGAGAGTCAATGGGTTTACCTTCCTTTTATTTAAAGATCCCAGTCACATTTTTAAGGAAAATAACACAGGTGTTATAAAGTGCAGAAGAGACCAGAGAAAATTACAGAGGGCTAAGAAATAAAAACAGTATTAATCTGTATTATCTCAAAGTCTGCTGAACTGCTATTTCAGCAGCAGCCTTCCAGATCATTTTGGAGAAACCCTTAATTTTTGGGTTTTTATTATTTTTTAACTTTATTTTTAAATTTAAGAGCTTAAACCTGTATATTGGTCAATGATTTTCTTGTCTTTTGTAACCAAAAGCAACTCTTAGGTTGCAAACTCTTCCCTAAAGGAAAGCCAGAACCCTTGGGTAGTCAGAATGGATTGGAAATGCACACAGTTCAAGGAATCTTTAATTCCAATGTTTTCAGGCTGTTGTGGAGTCCCCATCCCCAGAGGGATTTAAGAGCTCTGTGCATGTGGCACTTGGGGACATGGGGCAGTGGTGGCCTTGGCAGGGTTGGACTTGACCTTGGAAGGTTTTTCTGACTTAAACAATTCAGTGATTTTTATAAGATTAAAATCTTTCCATTCCAGCTCATCATCTACTCCATTCCAGTGACAGAATATTTGAGAAAATCTCAACATTAGTTTGGTTGTTCAAAGCTGAAGCGAAATTTGGGATAACTCAGTGACTGCCACACAAACAACCCAGGACACAGGGTGAGAGCTGCCTGCCATTCCACCATGGAATTTTGTGAGATTCTTTTTATAACACAGTGTCCTAGTTAGTGTTGAGAAGAGGAGGAAACTTCCAGTTTAGACAGAATTGGCAGTCGACCTCTATAATTAGTCCTTTATCTTTGCCATGTCTCCTAAATGACACGAGGCAAACTCCACACCTGAGTTCTGCTTGGCAGGGTGCAGAGTGAATTTTGCAATATTAGCTGGGAAAGGGAGGATTTGGCAGTGCTCTTGCAGGTACAGAGGTGATGTTTTACTCAGTACAACTCAGAATAATGTCTCCATCTCTGAGGTGTTTAAAAAAAACCCCACAAACAAACTCATCAACCAGGGGTGCAGTATTGCTTTTCCTGCTCATGCACACAAACTGCCTGCTCCCTGCAAAGAAAGTTCTGTGCTTCTGTGTCCAACAACGAAATAAATGTAATTTGGGATGAGCAAACCTCTGGAAATCCTTGTAATCCAAGGATAAACCACTTGTGAAACTCACAGATTATTTTAGGAGAGTTTTGGAGAAAATAAGCTGCTCCAAGTGGGAGATTTTAACACTAACAAGCACAAGTCACCCAAGGCCTGTATTTTCCTTCCATTGTTTTGTTGCATAAATACTGACTGAAACTACCTAATACAGAAAGTATCTGCTGTGAGAGGATAGAAAAATATTTTAGAGGGTGTGGAAACGTGTTTTGCTTAGAGACAGTTTAGATCACAGAGGATACAACTTGATGTTTTTAAGAGAAAATTGGTTAAAGGCAGGCAGGTGATGGAGAAAAAATTAGTCCAGGGTCACACCCAGGGTTTTCTCCAAGGTGTGCCTTGGGAGTCAGGGCATAAAAATATGACCATTAATCCTCTTGGAGAACATCTGGCTGCTTAACAAGGAGCCACAGTTTAGACTGCAATCCCACAAGCCCTTTTAAAAGCAGCCCTTTCAACAAAACAGCAGCTCCTGGTTTTCTTCACACACTTGTTGTGGTCTCAGCCCTGGGAAGGTGCAGACCTTCAAGCCAGCATAAATATTGGAGAGGCTGGGGAGGAGGTGAGCTCAGAAAGGAGTTTAAAGCTGATGTTTTGCTTTGGCTTCTTGGCTGGGCTGGTTTGAACCCAAATCAGTTCCCCAATCAATTAAATGTGCAGCTGCAGGAACATTTGTGCAGGGCAGGGCAGCATCTCTGGCTTATGCTGGCTTAAAGTGTTTGTGGAAGTGCAGCAGGAGTGTAACTGAAGAGCTGCTATAGTCTAACACTGCCAATAATCCACAAATGCCATTCCACAACACAGGAATAGTTAAAGCATATAAATGGCCTGGCCATGTGCTTGGTGGTGGGGCCTAACAGAGGAGAGCTTAGAAATTGCTGTAACAGCTTGAAAAACATCTGAGTTTTGAGGTAACTCTGTGTTCCAAGAGCAAGGACAAATCTCTGATTGCCAGGCCAGTTGCATCACAGGGTGATGGATGAGGATGTGAGAATGTGGCTGCTGGGAGGGAGCTGGGACACGCCTGGGGCATTGTCCCCACCTCCCTCAGCCCAACCTGGGCTGCCGGCAGAGGATCCTCTCACAGCCCCAGCCTGCCACTTGCCTTCTCTTCATCAGCCACTTTGAAAGCTTTCTGCTTAAAATTTCCAGTAATGCTCCAAATGTAGCAGAGAATCCAGCAAGAAGGGACAGCAGGAGCACCAGGAGAATCCATGTGGAAATGACACTCCATTTTTCCATTGCTACTTCACTGTAATATCAACATGAGCCATGGACACTCTGATTGCTGTTTTTGTATCATTTCACAAAAACCTGGACTGCACATGTGCAAATTCATATTTTTTGTCTTTCCCTGGAAGCCCAAGCTCGGTGCCTCAGTATATCCTACATTTTCTAGTCTGTCTGAACACTTTATCTTCATTTCTATATTGACATGGCAATTCTACCATAAGTATTACCCCAAGTATTCAAAGCTATTTATAATGGAAAGGATTGTAATTACATTCTAGTTAAAATAAAAATAAAAAACAAACTTCAGCAGAAAAACACATCTTTATCTGGTACCAATCTCAATTAGAATCTAAATAAACCAGTAATGTAGAAGAAAAATCACCTGTTAACATATAACAGAAATGTTATTTATTGTGCTCATGCCACAGAGTTTTTCTCAGGTAATAGCTTTTATAGATAACAGTATGCTACGATTTTAAAATAATCATTTTTAAAAAGGTAATTTTAATGTTTTGAAGCTTGTTTGTTAAATATTTGGCAATAAATCTTCACTACAGTCAGGATTCTTCCACACCAGATAATATGGATGGAACATCCAGCCACATCTTAGTCCTCCCTTCCAGCAGCACAAAGCACACACAGCTCAGGGAATTGCTTCACATTCTAATGATAATAAAACTTGGAAACCAATATAGATTGGGACTATTGATTGTAACAGGTCATTAAAATAAAAATATTAATCTGAAAGGAAAACCTTGCCTGTTTCCTTTCACTTACCTTAGCCTGAGAAAACTCCCATGGCAATGTCCATTAAACTTGGCAAGGGATGTTGTCTGATCTTTCCCAAATCTGAAAACTCAGTAGGACCTGAGCAGTCAAACTTAGAGCATCCTTAACAAAAAAAAAAAAAAGTCAAACTAAGTAATGCCACACACAATTCCAGAAGAAAACTTGATCTTTCACCCCAAATTGAAGCCAAGCAACTGTTCCAGAGGAATAAGCCTTCAAACCCATGGGAATGTCTCTCCTGGGAGCTGTTTAAGCTTCCTTAATGCTCTTAATCCACCTTGATATTGAACTGCCAGACACTGTGGCACCCACCTTCCCACTTCCAAATAGCTGCTCAAGTGCTGGAGCATTTCTTTTCCCTCTGTGTAGATCCTGACAGGTCTAGGACACAGATCAAGTTTTGCCCAACTGCTCTTGTGGCCTTCCACCTCACTGGGAGTGAAAAGCTCTCATGAACTTTGAGAAAAAACAAACCACGTGTTAAGGCAGGTATGCAAAAAAAATTCAGTATCCATGTGTGTGTCCTCCAGCTTCCCTAAGTCTCCACATGAAACAAAAATACTTTTCCCCTTGCAGTTTTATGAAAGTTTATTAGTTGATATTGCTAAAATTGGGTGCATGCACTATGTGTCACTACAAAATTACTTTAGAAGTACATTTTCATTGCCTAAAGAATTTCAAGGCAAAAGAAAAAGAGCCTTTGTACCAGAAAGGTTGATGCTGTCTGCAAAACTTTCCATGTAAATGGAAAAAAATGGTTAAATTTTGTTCATTTGAAAACAGCCTGAACTGAAAAAACTCCTCACTCTAGAGAGTAAACGGAATTTTGCCATTTCTGTTCTGAAATTTCTGTTCAATGTCTGAATTGGAGTTATTATAAAATAATTTGCAGATGAATTAACTCCAAAAGTATTCAGCAGTAGAAGCTGGAGAAGGATTTATCTCCCCAGTCCCCTGGACAATGAGTAAGAGCAGCAGGCTGGGAAGCTCTACTGGTTGCAGAAGGAAGATTCTGGGTTTGAACTTCCAGGACTTGAAATCCCTGGAATGGCTCAGCCTATCCAACTTGGCAGAGCACAATCACCAGAGAGAAATGTTCCAGCTGGTTCCCCTCATGGAAAAAGAAGTGGACACCTACTAGGGGTTACCTGAGAGACTTCCAAGCCCAGAAATTTGCACTGTCCTTCTTCAGATCTGAAATAGGTCAAATTTGGGAATCTTCCATACTTTTTCTAATGAAACCCATAATGTGCCAGATTTTGAGGAATTACAGCACTTGGGGAGAGGTATTATTTCTGCCACAGTGAACAGGAACAAAGGGGTGCCTGAGCTGCTGTTGGCAGGATTATTTTAATGCTACTTAAATTCCGTGCAGAAATTATGAAATCCCTAAATCACTGATTCTGGGCTGCAACCAAAACACATTGACTTAGACCAATTCACACCCATTGTTCCAGAGTCACACTTGTGACTTCATCAGGATTCCTGCTCTATTCCCACACAACTGCCTCGAACAAAGGGATCAGATAACAGCAGGAACAGCAGGAGCTACATTTCTCTTAAGGAAATCATATTTCAAGCATTTTTCTTTGCAGAAAGGCTTTATTATCCTAAAACTGCTGCTTCTGGAAGCAGGACAACTGCTTGTGCCATGTCACGTGTTTGTAAGGGTTAATTCTACACTCTCCAGTTATCAGCCCTGATAAACCATCAGATCCTTAGCAGTTTGTCCATTACCATAGATCTTCACCTTTCTTTTGGAAAATTCCAAATGGCAACTTTTCAAATGCAATACTCAAGGATTATTTGATAAATACTTGACTTCCTAATACCATCCCTTTCTGAAGCCAGTTAGTCACATTCTGGAGCCTCAAATTCTTGGTATTTTAGCAAAACCAGTAACTAATGTTTAAATCCCAGTATCCTCCAAACCATCTGAACCTTCCAGAGTTCCACTTGCCATTATCAACCTTTAACAATGCTGCAGGAAACTTTATTATTATCTATTGAACCAAAAACTGGCATTCATTTGTCTTCCCCAGCACTCATCTTCTCTGTGACATCAATGCAAACCAAAAAAATCTTTCCAGGAATGTTCTCCTTAGCGAGGTTTTAAATTACCAAAGTATCAGCCAGCTCTCCTGATCCCACTCTTCAGTCCTTACAGAAAGCTTCGAGGATATTTTGAATGACACCATAAGTAATTACAGCTATTCATGTCTTTGTGTTTCAAAATAACCAGAAGTCATATTGTCACAATAATTCTAAAGAGCACGGAATTGAATACTCTTAAGATCTGACAATCTCTCCTCACTTGGCCACTTCACACTCCTACTTCTTATGACTATGTAATTACAAATTGTTGGTCTAAAATAATTCAATCTTTATCAACAAATAGATGTACAAAACCTTTCAAAGGCAGTGCAAAAGACCTTTAAAATCTGGTATCACTGTCAGGACGCTGTAGCAAAAAAAAACCCCAAAAAACAAACAAACACTTGTCACATATTTTAAGAATCCTTCAAAAATAACATTGAAAACATGACAATGTTGCAGAACTTTTGCATTCTGTGATGAACACAGAGTCAGTTTATAACTGAGTATATAAATGCTGGTGTATTCTGAGAAACAAAATCTCTGCACAGACCTGGAGAACTTTGTTTTCATAGCACAGACTGGGATTTTAGGAATTCAGCTTGGACTCTTCATGGCACTTCCAAAAAAGATTCTAGAGTACAAATGAGGACGACAGAAAAAGATCCAGAAAATGCAATTTTGCTGTGAAATATGGATGAAATCATAGCTGATAAATGCCACAGTGATAAAACCCTGTGACACAACCAAGTGCCCCTAAGAGACAAGGGAGTGGCTGAAAGCAACCAGAAGCTCCAGTGGGATGATCTCTTCTGACAAGACACTGCAAATCCTAGAAGGAAACATCCCTGCCTCCTCCAGGAAAATTAGGTTAGGTAGTTTGGAATCCCTGCAGGAGTGTTTTAAGGAAGGAAAAGTCTGCATAACAGGCCAAAAAGTAAAAATAAGCCTTGGTTTAAATGTAGCCTTCATTGAAACAATTTGATGGATATTGTATCAAAGTGTTAATTTCTGTAAAATGTTGTATCTTTGTGTTTGTTTCTAAACTAGAGGCAGGGAAAAATCCCAGGTGGTTTGGGGTCTGCAGGCTGCAGGAGTATAATTGAAAAGGGAGTTTGATACACACACAAATTTAGTACAAAAACAGCTTTACAGAATGTGATCCAGGCCAAATTCTGTCACAGCCCATGTGAATAAAATGATCCCACTTCAGCCCAACACCAAAACAGGGCTGTGATTTCAGCCTGCATTGGAATTTGTGGATTCTCAGCTGTATTCAACAGCTGCATCTAAAATGTATAAATTGGATTTAAAACATTAAAGGAGAACATTTTGATGATCACCTATATTGGCCCAACCCAAAATCATAGCAGAGGCAAGCTTTGGATTTCATTTCAGTTCCTCAGCAGCATTTAAAAGGTTAATTAATTCCATGTTTTCTCATGTTTTCAAGTTGTGCTACTCATATAACTGTAAAGTATCTCAGTAGTTTTGGAATGGGGTAAAAAGTGCAAAATAATGAATAATTTGTAAGAATTTTATCATCTGACCACAGCAACAGAACCGAAAATTTGTATTAAAACTCTTCTGGAATATTATGAGTTTCACACAAGTCATGCATATGACAGTAAAGATATTTTAAGACAGTTATTTACCTTTTCTAAAATAAAATAATTTAGGCTGCCATCCAGCACGTTTTCCCAATGGAAAGTGAAGCTGGCTGGTAAAGAGGGCAGCCCTGGGAGAGATTAATTTCTTGCCATTTTGGTCCTTTTTGGTTTGGTTATGTAAGGACAGTGCCTGAATGGAGTCTTCTCTTCCTCCAGAGTTTCAAAGGAGGAATGACTTAGACCACAAGGGAAGATGAAAGAGATAATGACAAGGATTCTCTCTGCTGGTGTCACTTCTGATACTATAAACCCCATGTTTCCCATTTTGCATTCAGAAATGCTTCTGTAGGTGTTCTGAATGAGTTCTGCACAAAACCTCCTTTCCCACCACGTTGGGTTTTGTGTTGATTCACTGCTAAGAGGGGGAATAGCAAAGGCACAGCTGAAATCCTCAATTCCTAGCAGTGCTCCAGAGAGAAAAATGAGACATTGCTGGGTTTCAATTCTCCTCATTATTCCCTAGAAGGAAAAGTTATATTTGTGCTGCCTCTAGGCAAAGTCCCATCCCACATGAACAAAAGACTGAAGCTAAGATCACATCCATTTCATCTCCTCCTGCTCTCCACAGATGCTTAAGTCCCTGACACTGTGTCTTCAGTGCTCATATGTCACAGTAAATGATTCATTAAAAATGCATAGACAGATTGATCTTGGAAGGGGGAAAAAAAGATTTGAAGTTTAAGGTGAAAGGAAAAGAGAAATGAGGAGCCAAAAGGTGAATAAGGGAAACACCCCCAAAATTCACATGAGAAAGACATTTAAAAATAAAGAGGAGACAGCAACTGTGCTGACATTTAATATGTCTGCTTGGGATAAAACTCATCCTTTTACTAGCAATAAAACAACAGCCTAGCCCAAAGCCCTTGAAGCATTTTGCATCAAGTGCCTCATAAAAATGGTTGGCAATTTCTCCTAAGGTCTGTACAATATCTACACCAATGTACCCTTTTTTTTTTGGTGGTGTAATTAAATGGGAGCAAATCCCCAATGCAGGTATGGAGATGTCCCTGATCCCAGCCACCAACACTCATCCGAATTCCCAGAGCCCTGGCCACGCTCCAGCTCAGCCTCAAAAGTGGGAAGGGAAAGGGAGGAATAAGCTCCACTTGTGATTCCTGTGGTGCTGATAAACAGGTGATTGACAAGAGCAACCCTACAGAATTACTGTGTTTGTAATATTTCCTGGATGGCCAGAAGGATTTACTGTGCCAGAGGAATCCTGCAAGCAAAAACCAACTCCTGCTGAAGGATAATAAGCTCCTTGAGTAAGAGACACCTCCTTACTGCGACATCCATGCAAATGCTCTTATATAGGTGACATATTTCTTCTATTTTTATCAAAAACAATTGGTGAAATACAAATATGGACCATAATTTGCATTCTTTAGGCAAAAAAAAAACCCCCGACCACTAAGCCAAATCCCTACAATGGGAAGTACATATATAAATATATATTCACACACACACCAGCAATATTTTTAGCTATAATTTCCTACTCATGTGGCAACATGACCAGCGTTCTGAAGAAGCTGAGCCAAGTGAAAACACAACCTGCAGAACAGGTCACGTTTAAATATTCTGCTATTGAAGAATATTAAAAACTACAGATTAAGTAGGAGTGTTGTAACACTTAACATTAATTAACGCTTGTAAATCATTCTGAAATACTTGGATAAAAGATGGCATAAAAGGTGTTGCCACATGTCTTGATGCTTCTAGATGTGCACAAGCCCTGACATCTTATTTTGTGTTTGGGATGTTTCAAATCATTAAAAAAAAATATGGTCACTGGATGAATTTAATGTTGGGAAGTGTTGGGACACGACAGAGAAACACCAAGGGTGTCTGATTAAGAACTCAAGCAGACAACTCAGTGTAAAAAAAAAGAAATAGATCAATTTCTTGGATCCTGGAGGATCAGCAGGTCTAGTTAGTGATCTGTGAGTTAGCAGAGCTTGGCAAGGTTGCTAAGCCTTGACTTGGCTGTGTATTCATATATGTGAAATACAGATAATTTTCCTTCCAGTCTAGTACCACCAAGTATTCACACCCTCCCCCCCAAAAAAAAAACCTTAGACCATGCCACCAAACAGTTTGAAAATGAGTCTGGAATCACTTAATACCTATCTGGGGCTGGTGAACAGCATAACCAGTTCTCAGAGAACTTGGTAGTTGCTGCTTGTGCAATTACAGCTCTTCATAGGATACAGAAATTAAAGGCCAGAACTAAGGCCTTATATTTTCCCACATGGATCTCCAGATCTAAGAGCCACATCTTCCTTTTTATCCAGAGACCAGAGATGTATTTTATGGCACCCATTTAAAAAAAAAAAGGTGCAAGGAGTGACACCAAGCTCATGCAGCAGCAGAACCAATTAATTCCCTGGACATGACATGCTGGGGAGGTACAGCCACATGCTAATGGAGCATCTCAGTGTGATGGCACCCAGAGCCAAGGCCATAAACTCACTCCGGGGGCCTTCAGTACCTGGAGGAACCTACCAGAAACTCAGAGAGAGCAGCATAGAGTGACAGGGCAAGGGGGAATGGATTTAAACTTAAAAGATGGCAAAGTTAGATTAGATGGGATTTTGAGAAGGAACTTTTCCCTGTGAGGGTGGGGGAGGCCCTGGCACAGGGTGCCCAGAGAAGCTGTGGCTGCCCCTGGATCCCTGGAATTGTCCAAGGCCAGGTTGGAAGGGGCTTGGAGCAGCCTGGGAGAGTAGAAGGTGTCAGGAATAGATGAGATTTCAGGCCCCTTTCAACCCAAACAAGACTCTGATTTGTGCTGTGGCAGCAGTGATGCTCCTCAGCAACGAGCCCACAGCAGAAAGCACCACAGNGATAGGAGGGGCGAGAGCAGGTAGGCGGGGCTAAGCGGCAAACCCCGCGTTGTGATTGGGTGACGCTACTGTCAATCCGGGGCGGCAGCCGCGGCCGTGGGGAAGGAGGGGGAGGCGGAGAGGAAACAAAAACAATCGCCCGGGCGCCGCCATCTTGGGCCGGTTCTCCACACGCCACACGGGTGAATGGGTAGATATGAGATTACCACGGGGGAGCAGCGGCNCATGCTAATGGAGCATCTCAGTGTGATGGCACCCAGAGCCAAGGCCATAAACTCACTCCGGGGGCCTTCAGTACCTGGAGGAACCTACCAGAAACTCAGAGAGAGCAGCATAGAGTGACAGGGCAAGGGGGAATGGATTTAAACTTAAAAGATGGCAAAGTTAGATTAGATGGGATTTTGAGAAGGAACTTTTCCCTGTGAGGGTGGGGGAGGCCCTGGCACAGGGTGCCCAGAGAAGCTGTGGCTGCCCCTGGATCCCTGGAATTGTCCAAGGCCAGGTTGGAAGGGGCTTGGAGCAGCCTGGGAGAGTAGAAGGTGTCAGGAATAGATGAGATTTCAGGCCCCTTTCAACCCAAACAAGACTCTGATTTGTGCTGTGGCAGCAGTGATGCTCCTCAGCAACGAGCCCACAGCAGAAAGCACCACAGCCTCTCACCTGGACTACCTGTAGGACATGTGCAGGCTGGGCTGGGGGTGAGGCGGAAGACCAGGCCAACCTTTGACCCCAGTGGCAGCGCCCGCAGCCTCACACCGTTGTGTACACGTTACCCCGTTGTGACCCCTCCCAGCCAGGTCCCACCGCGTGGCTGCCGGCAGCGTTTTGCTTCCATCACCTGAGCTTGGGAGCACAGCGGAACCCCCCCCCAACACCTCGAAGGAGCCCCGCGAAGATGAATTACTGACACCGAGGGGGTCGGGGCGGAGCGGGGCGAGGGCGCCTGAGGGGCCGCGCCCTGAGGGGCGGGAAGGGCGGGCGGNCAGGGCACCGAGGGCTGTTCCGCGCTGCCAGCGACACTCGGCGGGCTCTAGGCAGGGCCGCCGCCGCCCGGAGAGAATCCCCCGGCTCGGCCTTTTCGCCTCGCCAGCCCCTAAGCTGCACTGCTGGAGGGACAAAGTTGGGCTGAGCCGCGCTGCCTCCGCCGCCCGGGAGACCGGAGAGTTGAGCCGGGGTCAGAGTTAGGGAAGAGGGTGACGAGGGGATCGCTCCCCGCTCCACCGTGTGGGAGGCGCGGGGAGAAGGCTCTGCCTCCCCGCCCCTGCCGTCTCCTGCTGCTCGCTCCTAGGAGGAAAAGAAAAAAGAGGAAAAAAAAAAAGGCAAGAACTGGATCGAGCTCGGAGGGGTGGATTTTGTGGAGTGTCTGTGTGAGCAGCGGCGGGGCGGCGAGGAGGAGATGTGTCCGTGAGGAGGGAGAGGAGCGTGGATCCATCCAGGACCCGTGAGGAGCGAGAGGAGCCTGGATCCATCCAGCCTCAGCCCGCCGTGAGGCACAGCCGCCTCCCTTCCAAAGAAGCCCAGTTCTCCTGGAAGCACGGCACTCATCAAGGATTTGCCACAAAGAATATACCACCCTCCTCCCCAGCGCCTGGATACTGCTTTTTTTTTTTTGCCCTTTTTTTTTT